>CM073575.1:145416985-146016985 GCA_037074715.1 Magnolia kwangsiensis | reverse complement strand
TTCAAGCTAGCTTGGCTTGTGTACATCTCTACCAACGGGTCAACTATCATTGGAAATGGGCCGGATGGCCCGGCTGGCCTGACCATCCCAAGCCATTTTTGGACTGGGCTTGGACCTATCAGTTACAAAATGGCCATGGCCCAAATAAACGGGCTATGATTGGGCTCAAGTCAATTTAGGGCAACCAAGATTGGCCCAACCCAATCCTACAAATATGCCACTCCATTTCTCGACAGGTGACCCCTGCATGTGACATATAGACCGTTGGTTTCATTCCTCCCAGTGTCTACTTCTTTGTGCATGTGTGGCCCACTTGAATAGATCCCTAGGAACATTCAAGTGGAAAATAGGGATTTTATCATTTTTCGTGCCTGGCCCACATCCATTTTTTCCCCGGCTAGACTCGCTTGGTACATTACAGAGCCTTAAGACAGAAATGAGGTCCATTTAAGTGTAAACAGTCTGCCGAGTTGAGCTATACCCGACTCGCCGCGTACAGGCTATCAATGGGCTGGGCCAGAAGTCCCAACTTGACCTGATAGATTACAGTGATTAAGGATGGCATCGGGCCTGGTGGCCTGTTCAACCCAATGAGCCTGACCTGGCTTTGGACTTGGGCTTGGACCCACTAGCTAGGCCTGTGGCTCAGCATGGGCTGAATAGCGTGATTAATTTTACAGCCGGGCTTGGGTCAAGTTAGCCCAATCCAGCCCAGCCGTACCCAACTTCAGATGCACATGTGTTTATAGTCTTCTTCATCATCATCATCATCATCATCATCTAAGCTTTATCTCAATTAATTGGAGTTGGTTACATAAATACTTTCTGCCATTTCACTCTATCAAGGGCCAGACTTTCAATAGGAGATACGCCGTTCAGTCTTTTCTTACTATATCCATGTCTTCCTAAGCCTTTCAGTTACATTTTAAAGTTCAGATGCATCTATTATATCCTATAAATATACCATTCCAAACCTCATTTAGGCAACCCCATCCATCTTGAATATCTTGAATGTAGATGATTGGTTTCATACCTCTAAATGCCTGTTTCTTTATGCATGTGTAGACCACTGGATCAACGGATATATTAGAAACATCCAAGTGGAAAATAGGAAATTTATCAGTTTTTAGGCTGTGTAGGTCAGGTGTGGTCACAACCGTTTTTTTTTTTTTTTTTTTCGGATGCCCTGCCAGGTCTAAGTTAGGCTGGGGCTTGGATCTTAAGTGTCTGGCTAGGGCATAGGTTAGCTCAGCCTAATGATGATATATGATTGTGTATATTTGGAGTTGTGTAATGGAAAACCATATGAACCTTATTTGTTGGATGTGAATGTGATATTGATGATCTTAGTTATAGATTATGATAACCATAAGTCTTTAGTGGATATGTATTATATTATACTTAATATGCATATGCAAGAATATCATTAAACATCCATAGACATGGGATTAAAGAAGATGATTTTTTTTAGTTGTATTTGAAAACTTGAGATTGGACAGAATGATAACCAAGGAACAATTGTGTTTATGGATCTCAATACCCTATATATCATGACCACCTAGTAGGTTCTACGACCAACATGTGGCTATTATTCTGTAAGCGATTGTTCGGTGTGAGGAATTTGATGATAAGTTAGAATAAAAGATCTCCACCATCAGCTATGACAATCAACTAATGTGCATTTGCTTTTCCACGTAGGAGCATGAATACGCTGATGGTTTTGGATTAAAAAAAAGAAGAAGTCAATTTTAGCCCGTCCTCAAAGTTTACCATCGTCTATGCATGATGCGCCTCTTGGCTTAGAGACTTAACCTCGATTAACCAATGCAAGCATCAATGAAAATACCTAGAAGCCTTTATCCATGGTATACTCACGCTCCTAAATTTTCATGACACAATAGGAGACTGAGATCCATAGCCCACACTCTCCCTTGGTCAATACTTAGTCCAATTCCAAGTTTCCAATGACAATCAAAGGATCACTCTCCTGTAACCAATGTCATGTACATTTAAGATATTTTCACATATTAACTATAGTATTCTAATCTATTCATATCAGATAGATGATTATCATAATGTATGATCAAGATCATTAATATCATTGAATTCCATTCATGTCAATAATAAATAAGATTAACATTGATTTTCTAGGGCACAACTCCAAGAATAATATCATCCTAATACGTGTAGTGCTAACTAGACCCATGGAAGTAGGGTTGCAAATGAATTCGGCCAGCCCAATCCAAAATTAAATGCGTCTAGGTCCAAAATTTGGAACATGGAGCAGTTCTAGGGCTAGAAGTTCAATCAGATCACTAAATAATTACTAAAAAGAGTCAGATCCATGATTGGCCTAACCCATATCTGAATTTTAACGTGTCCAGTTTAGGCTACTTAAAATAAACCCAAGGACCCTAATTAAAGTAAACCTGCACCTGACCCATATTTAAGAAGCAAATGGGTGGGGTTAAACAGGTCCAGGTCTAAAATTTGAACCCACATAATAGGTGAGGGTTGAAAAGTTCAACACAACCACTAAATAATTACTAAATGGGTTGGGTCTAGAACTTCCCACAATCAACCAGACCGAGACCCAATTCGTAAATGGGTCCATGAAATTGACCCAAACCTACATAGGCCTAAACACAACCCGGACCTAAATGGCTAAGCTAACTATTACAAAACTAGTAAGAAGTGAGAATTAGGAAACTATCCAAAGTTTCTAAGCTTAAATGAAGAAAATGAGAATTGAAAAATACAATTAAGCAGTGGATGAATGTGAAAGTCTGTGAGATCCAATAACTTCAATGTGACATGTTAGCAAGAAAGAAATGGATGGATGATCATCTCTAATCTATCCATGGAATGGGCAAAAAGGCCCCGCACAGGAATGTTCTAGGTTTATTGCTCACATGAATGGAGACATGTTGAAACACATGCCACCAATGCACACTTATATGAGATGTAGGCCTATACCTATTTTAGACACTGACCATTAAATAAATGAGCTGGCTTATTTTGAATTGGTCACATGAATGGAGACATGGTGAAACACATGCCACCAATGCACACTTATATGAGATTTAGGCCTATACCTATTTTAGACACTGACCATTAAATAAATGAGCTGGCTTATTTTGAATTGGTCACATGAATGGAGACATGGTGAAACACATGCCACCAATGCACACTTATATGAGATTTAGGCCTATACCTATTTTAGACACTGACCATTAAATAAATGAGCCGGCTTATTTTGAATTGGTCACTAGATCATAACGAATATTTGAAATTTAGCCAGTTTGGTAGGGGCAAAAAGACAAGCCGTGGCCCGTGAAATAAATGAATGGGGTTATTTTGACTTGGTCCCGGCATAGACCCAACCTAGATTTTAAGGCCTCGTCCAAGTTTTTTTTTTTTTTTGTTAACACATGCTCATACACTCATGCCGTATTTCACCACCTACAGGTACTCAAACCCTCAACCTTGCATTGAAATCCTTATGAGTCTACCACCTGGGTAAGAGTAAGGACTGCCTTGATGATCATTTTAAGGCATCAGCCAAAAAATGAAGTAAAGCTAAATCTCAGGTGGACCATTAAAAATTTCCTAGGGTCCCACCGTTAATGGTAAATCACCACTGTTTCCTATGGTATGATTCATCTAAGATTTGGATGGTTTCATTTTTGGGATACGTAAAATGATATGAAGGAAAAAAAAAAAAAAAAAAAAAAAAAACGTATGGAGGATGTGGATATGGAATACATGCATCAATATGGACCCCACAATAAAGGTTGCACCATCTTGTGTAAGGCATGGGCCGTACGTACCTACTCCACTATCGTTTTGAAGGGTTTGGGAGGGGCCAAAAATACAAACCCAATTATTCTCGGCTGTTTACCCCCACAGCAAAAGAATTACAGCTAAAATCTCACCCTGCGGCCAACCCAACCTGCTCAAAATTCATCAAGCCAGACCCAGCCAACCTAATTACTGGTTGGACCCAATGTTTAAGAATGGGATACCAGGATAAGGGCGTGCCCAGCTTGGCTAATGACCCCAACACCAGACAGCTAGCTGGCGTCAAAGCATAGTGGGCCCCCACCACGATGTACAACTTTTTATCCATGCAGTCTTATTTTAGGGCATGAGCAGAAAAACTTGCAGACAGATCTAGTTTTTATCCACGTAGTCTATCCATTTCAAGGCATATATTCAAATATCAGTCACACCACACCACACCACACCACACCAAAGATTGGGGATCGGTCTATATCACCTTATGAATAGGTTAGATGGCAAATAAATATTACAGTGGCCTTAGAATGTTTTTAATGATGGAAGTCCAATCAGCACTGTTTTCCTGTGGTGTAGTCCACTTGCGATTTGAACCTGAGCTCATGCCCTAAAACGAGCCACAAAAATGGATGAGCATCATTGATAAAACACACATCATGGTGGAGCCCACACAGCTTTGACACTGGGTGGCTGGCTGGTATTGAGTTAACCAGCCAAACCGTGTGGGCCCAGCCTGGCAAATTGATGTGTATTTATGTACTATGATTATTTCTTAGGGGTTTAGGACTAGGTTAGGTCGGGTCATGTCACCACACTACAAATCTTGCTGAGCCAATTTCTTGGCTGGAAAATTTCTTTTTCAAATTTAGATGTTTTTGTCCAAGTATTATCTAAAATATTTTGCTGAAAATAAAATTATTTAAAAACATTTATTTTTATTTATTAAATAAATTTATTATGATTAATATGGCAAAGGTACTATGAGGTTGACCTCCTGGGAAGCTTTCCATGAGGCCTAGCTCTGTGGCCTCCATCATGATATGTGAGAGACATCCATTTCAATAATTAGATGCATTCTTCAATGGTGAGCCATAGGCCAAAAAATCAAGCCATCCATGACTTAGGTGGGCCTCACCACATGCTACAGTTGATAGTAAATGCTAGCCCATTAAAACCTTCCTGATTATACATAAGGCCTATTGGATGGACCACGAGGATATATAAGGGCCTCACCAAATCTGTGTTTCCATGTCACCCAACTGCTATCCCCACTGATCCTGGCTATGAATAGATGGGCTAGAGAGGTCACCGTGATGTATGGATTTTATCCATACCGTCTATCATTTTTTTTTTTTTCATATCATTTTATAGTACAAAGATTTAAAAAATGATGCAAAACCAAAAGTCCATCACATGAATTAGCTGTGATAATAACACCCACCTTTGAAACCTTCCTATCCTACAATAATGAGTAATTGCTATCCAACCTACTTACAAGCGACAACACAAATATCAGAACTTTAATGGTCCTAAAAAAAAAGAAGATAGGTGTTTAATCCCTACTCTGCAGTTCTAAGTACTGAAAAATAAATGAACGGTGTGAATAAAACTTTAAGATTGGACGGGAAGATTTGATTGGATGGCAGCTCGTGTCCAGAAACTACTATTCCCTGTCATGCAATCCACATGAAATTTGCATCTTCTTCAATTTTGGGACTTGGCCTAAAATAAGCTCTAGAAGCTGGAAAAACAGGCGAACGACGCGGATGTAAAGGTGAGCTCCTACGGTGGAAACGGATTGGCTACTCACCCTGCAGCCACCAGCCTTTGGCTGATGGTCAGTGCTCTGTGGGCCCCACGATGATGTATGTGTTTCATCCATTCCGTTTATCCATTTTTACAGATCATTTTAGGATTTCCCAAAAATGAGAGGGATATAAATCTCAGGTGGACCACACCACAGGAAAACCATACTGATTGTATATCCACCATTAAAATCCTCCTGAGGCCCAATGTACTGTTTATTTGACATCTAATCTGTTGATTAGGTCATACAGACCCAGATGATGGGGAAAAACAAATATCAGCTTGATCCCAATCTTTTATGGCCCCCAAAAAGTTTTTAATGATTGACGTTCATTCAATACTGTTTCCGGCAATGTGGTCCACTTGAGATTGGGATATAACTCATTTTTGGTATTATGCCATAAAATGATTTAGAAAAATAGATGGACAGCATGGATGAAACACATACATCATGGTGGGGCCCACAGAGCACCGACCATCAGCCATTGGCTACATAGGCCCAAACACAACCCAGACCTAAGAAAGTGGCTAAGCTAACTTTTACAAAACCAGTGAGAAGTAAGAATTAAGAAACTATCTATAGTTTCTAAGCTTAAATAAAGAAAGCGAGAATTGAAAATTGCAATCAAGCAGATAATGAATGTGAAAGTGAGAATTGAAAATTACAATAAAGCAGATGATGAATGCGAAAGTTCATGAGATCCAATGGCAAGAAAGAAATGGATGGATGATCATCTCTCATCTATCTATGGAATGGGCGAAAGGGCCCATAAAGGAATGTTCTAGGTTTATTGCTCACATGAATGGAGACATGGTGAAACACATGCCACCAATGCACGCTTATATGAGATGTACGCCTATACTTATTTTCGACACTGACCGTTAAGTAAATGAGTCGGCTTATTTTGAGTTGGTCATCAGATCATAACGAATTTTCGAATTTTATCCAGTTTGGTAGGCGCAAAAAGACAAGGTGTGACCTATGAAATAAATGAGTTGGGTTATTTTGACTTGGTCCTGGCCTAGAACCAACGTAGATTTGAAGGGGAGCGGTCTGAGAGGATTTTAAACACACGCACATACACTCACACGGGATTTCTGATTTCACCACCTATGTGAACAAGCCCTTAACCTTGGGTTGAAACTCTTGTGAGTCTGCAAGTGGGGCAAGAGTAAGGACTACGATAATGTATTAATTTTATATCCATCCATTTTATCTTATCATTTTAAGGCATGAGCCAAAAAATGAAGTAAAGCTAAATCTCGGGTAGACCATATTAGACTAAGCAGTTGCACCATTAAAAACTTCCTTGGGCTCACCATTAATGGTAAATCACCACTATTTCATATGGTATGGTTCATCTAAGATTTGGATCTGTTTGCATTCTGGGATCATGTTATAAAATAATCTGAAAAAACAGATGGACGGTGTGGGTATGGAATACATGCATCAATATGGATCCCAGGGTTGCACAATCTTGTGTGAGGCCTGGGCCGTAAATACCTGATCCACTCTCGATTTTAAGGGTTGGGAGGGGCCAAAAATAGAAACCCAGTTATTCCTGTCTGTTTACCCCAGAGTGAAAGAATTATAGCTAAAATCTCAGCCTTGACCCATTTTCCTGTGGCCAATCCAACCTGCTTAAAATTCATAGAGCCTAAGGTTGACCCAGCCAACCTAAATAGTGGTCTGACCCAATCTTAGTTGGCACAACTGCATTCGGGTTTAAGAATGGGATGCAAGGATAACGACCCCAACACCAGGCAGCTATCTAGTGCCAAAGCCATGTGGGCCCCACCATGATGTATGCGTTATCATCCATCCACGTAGTGTTATTTTAGGGCATGGACATGATCAAAATTTTTTTCAGGTTTATTATTCGTGTTTTCCCTTCATCCATGTCTTTGTGACCTTATCATCAGGTTAGATAGCAAATAAACGCTACGAGGGTGTTACAAAGTTTTCCACGGTGGAAGTTCAATCAACATGGTTTCCTATGACGTGGTCCACTTGAGATTTGAATTTGCATAATCTTTTGAGCTCATGTCCTAAAAAATTGGATGAGCATATCTCATGGTGGAGCCCACACAGCTTTGACACTAGCCGGCTGGTGTGGAAGTGGATTGCATAGTAAACTTTGTGGGGTCCGCTGTGATTTACATATTTTATCTACTCCATCTATCTATTTTACCAATAATTTGAGGGCTTGAAGCCAAATTTGAAGTATATCCAAATCTCAAGTGGACCTCACCATGAAAAACAATGCGAATTGAAATTCTACTGTTGAAATTTTCTTGGGCCCCACAGAAGTTTTAGATAAATAAGTTATTTGTGTTTTCCCTTCATTCATGTGTATGAGCCTATTAATAGATGACAAATAAACATCACTGTAGGCCTTAGAAAGGTTTCAATGGTGGAATTCATTATTCCCACTATTTCCTGTAGTGTGGTCCACTTTAGCTTCGGAAATACCTATATTTTGTATATTTTGAACTCAACCATTAAAATGAGCTGGAAAAACGGATGGACACCATGGATTAACTACGTACATTCACAGTACGCCTAAGTTTACTCAATACGTAAAAGCATACTCAGTAACTCAGTAGGCAATCTGATTGCGGCTAGTACTGGGTTGACCAGCCAAACCGCGTGGCCCAGCACCGCCGAATTGATGTGTATTTATGACTAGATTTATTTCGTCGGGGTTTAGACCTGGTTTAGGTCTGGGTCATATCACCACCCTGACAAATCTTGCGGAGCCAATTCCTTGGCTGGAAAGTTTCTTTTTTCAAGTTTAGATGTTTTTGTTGAAGTATTATTTAGAATATTTTGTTGAAAATAAAATTATTTAAATATATTTATTTTAAATTATTAAATGAATCTATTAAGAACGATAGGGTAAAAGGTATTTTTTTTTTTTTTTTTGTTAGCTCGTTAGTACACCCACTGTCAGTTAGGAGGTATCTTTCACTCAGTCGTCAACCACGTGAGGTATGGACAAGGGTGTATAATGGGAAAAAGGTCGACCTCATGGGAAGCTTTCCACGAGGCCGAGCTCTGTGGGCTCTACTGTGATATGTGAGAGACATCCATCTCATTAATTAAATGCACCATGTAATGGTGAGTCATTGGCCAAAAAAATTAAGCCAATCCATGACTTAGGTGGGCCACACCAAGGGCAACAGTTGAAAGTAAATGCTTACCCATTAAAACTTTCCTCATTATACATAGGGTCAATTGAATGGACCATAAGAATATACAACAGTCTCATCAAATCTGGACTCAGATTGGGTATTATGCCTGCTCGTCCCTGGCTAGGAATAGACGGGCTAGAGAGGTCATTATTCACGCGGTCTATGTAGTGTTTTCATATCATTTTAGAGCACAAGCTAGAAAAAATATGATGCAGGTCCAAAACTCTATCACGTGAACCAGCTGTGATAATAACACTTACCTTTGAAACCTTCCTGTACTGCCATTGATGACTAATTGCCATCCAACCAGTTTATAAGGTACCACACAAATATCAGCTTCATCCAAAACATCAGTGGCCTTAAAAAAATTTCAACTAAAGGGGTTTAATCCCTACTCTGCAGTCCACTTAAGATTTACATGTGCATAATTTTTAGGCCTAAACCTTAAAATGATATGGAAAAATGAACGGATGATGTGAATAAAACCTTATGATCAGGTGGAGGGATTTGATCGGATGACAGCTCTGTGCTCCAAAACTAATGTTCCCTTTCATGTGATCCACATGAAATTTGTATCTTCTTTGATTTTGGTACGATGGCCTGAAATAAGCTGTGGAAGATGGAAAACAGATGAACCACGTGGATTATATTTATGACCTGTTTGGTCAGCATTAGGTGGGATTAAGGTAGATGCAACTGCAAAAGTTATAATAAATGCATTATTGTCTTTAGACTAAGTTTATTCCATGTTTACCAATGTTATGTTTGGAATGTATGCATTGAAAAATAAATTTTGATATTTACATTCAACGTGAGCTCCTACGATGTTGGTCTCACCCAAATGCACCAGAGGCAGTAAAAACCCATATCCTTAGTTCATTGAGCCAGCTCAAGTAGGCCATTTTCTCCAACCCGAGCCTGACCCACCACCATGTTAGGCAGCGTCCCATGTGTCAACCTTTAATGACCGTGAAAAGAATGGGAGTTTTTGTTTTTGGTTTTTTTTAACCTTTAATAACATTCATTTGTATTCATTAATTGTTGTGAATGAATCATCTAAACTCCATAAATACTGTCGGTTTATTAAATGAATTGTTGAAAATGAAATTTAGTGACCATATCCCCTATATTTGAGGCAAATAATCCAGATTAAAGTGCCAATGGTCAATATTAAAAATCAATGTTCAGTGAAGCATAGTCGTGACCGATGATCCAATAGTCGTATTAACACAAATGTGACCCAGATGATCCTAATTGATGATTCAATGGCTAGATCATCACAAATAGTCCTTGATTGATGATCTAACGGTCTCCAACCCGAGCCTAACCGACCACCATGTTCGGCAGGGTCGCATGTGTCAACTTTTAATGACCGTGAACAAATTGAGAGTATTTTTAAAAAGCTTTAATAATGTTCATTTGTATCCATTAATTGTTGTGAATGAATTATCTAAACTCCATAAATATTGTTGAATTATTAAATGAATTGTTGAAAAAAAATGAGATTGACCTCGTGGGAAGCTTTCAATGAGGCCGAGCTCTAGGGGCCCCATCATGATATGTGAGGGACATCCGTTTCAATGATTAGATGCATTCTTAGATGGTGAGCCATAGGCCAAAAAATAAGCCATCTATGACTTAGGTGGGCCACACCACGGGTAACAGTTGATAGTAAATGCTAGCCATTAAAACCCTCCTCATTATACGTAGGGCATATTGGATGGATTTCCATGTCACCCAACTGCTATCCTCGCTCATTCCTGGCTATGAATAGATGGGCTAGAGAGGTCACCAAAATGTATGGATTTTATCCACACGGTTTATCATTTTCATTTTACATTACAAGCTTAAAAAAATGATGCAAATCCAAAACTCTATCACATGAACCAGCTGTGATAATAACACCCACTTTTGAAACCTTCCTATCCTACCATGATGATTAATTGCCATCCAACCTATTTATAAGCGATAACACAAATATAGAACCTTGATGGTCCAAATTAAAAAATAAAATAAAATCAACGATAGGTCTGCAGTCCTACGTATTGAAAAGCGGATGAATGGTGTGAATATAAAACTTTAAGATTGGACATGAGGATTTGATTGGATGACAGCTAGTGTAACTACTATTCCCTGTCATGCAATCCACATGAAATTTGTATCTTCTTCAATTTTGGGACCATAACCTAAAATAAGCTCTGGAAGCCGGAAAAACAGATGATCGGAGCCTATGTAAAATGCACACATCTTGGTGAGCTCCTACGGTGGAAACGGATTGGCTACTCCCCCTGCCACCAGCCCGAAGGCTGATGGTTGGTGCTCTGTTGGCCCCACCATGATGTATGTGTTTCATCCATTCTGTTCATCCATTTTTATGGATCATTTTAGGGCTTTATGCAAAAAATGAGAGGGATATAAATCTCAGTTGGACGACACCACAGGTAAACAATAGTGATTGTATATCCACCATTAAAATTCTCCTAAGGCCCACTGTACTGTTTATTTGACATCCAATCTGTTGATTGGGTCATACAGGGGCCTAGATGATGGGAAAAAACAAAGATCAGCTTGATCCAAAACTTCTATGGCCCCAAAAAAGTTTTAATGGTCAATGTTCATTCAACACTGTTTACTGTAATGTGGTCCACTTGAGATTGGGATATAACTCATTTTTGGTCTCATTCCATAAAATGATGTTGAAAAATAGATGGACAACATGGATGAAACACATACATCATGGTGGGGCCCACATAGCACCGACCACCACCCATTGGCGGGTGGCAGGGAGAGTCGCCAATCCGTTTCCTCCCCAAACCTACATAAGTCCAAACACAACCCAGATCCAAGAAAGTGGCTAAGCTAACTATTACAAAACCAGTGAGAAGTGAGAATTAAGAAACTATCTTTAGTTTCTAAGTTTAAATAAAGAGAGTGAGAATTGAAAATTACAATTAAGCAGCCGATGAATTTGAAAGTTCATGAAATCCAATAGCTTCAATGTGACGAGTTAACAGGAAAGAAATGGATGGATGATCATCTCTCATCTATCTATGGAATGGGCAAAAGGATCCACAAATGACGCAGGGATGAGCGTGATGAGGTCGAACACCGTCTTCCTCAAGGATAACTACTCCGAATCCATGGAGCTTCTCTAGACTCCTCACAGAGACTTTTCGAATCCACGAGGAAAGAAAGCAAGAGAATAGAAATAAACTCTAATAATTTGAAATTAATTGATGAAAAAAAAAAAAAACTAGTTTACACCCCTTTAAATAAAGGAACCAAGCAACATGAAAGAAATCAGACTCATACTACAACTAAAACTCCTAAAATTCGCAACTTACTATTTATAGTAAACTTACTATTTATAGACGGTCCTGATGTCTACTAATGCGCAAGGTTTTCGGCCAAAAATAGTAAGTGTCCTATTTGGCTTCACCAAACCGTTCTCCTAATTATCCTAAGCACTTTTCATGTTAGACACAACTCCTAAAGCTCAACGGATGAAAAGTTATACTTAAACTAAGACTTACTATTTATAGTAAAAATAAAATTAAAACGAGAAAACGACCGTCAATCAGGGGGTTTTTCGCAAATTCGGACTGCGCAACCCCGCGTAGCAGGGTTGGTTGGCTAAAGTAGCTCGTTCTACCCCAAAATCATATATTTTACGTCAGATAACTCATTCCAGATTGTGAGATACGCCCGATCTAAGGTCCGATGGTCCAGATCACTTCTGTCTCCGACCGTGCCTTTTCTGATCCATCTTGGCCATGAAATTGTCCGCGACCCGCTCTACATCAACAAAGGAACATTTTAGGTTTATTACTCATATGAATGGAAACTTGGTGAAACACATGCCACCCATGCACACTTATATGAATGTTTTATGTGTACTTGAACCCTTGACGAGGTGACAAAACTCGAGAGTCTACCACCCCAGCAAGAGTAAGACCCAACTTGAACCCTTAACCTTGGGTCGAAACTCCTGTGAGCCTACCACCAGGGCAAGAGTAAGGACCATGATGATGTATTTTGTATCTACTTTGTCCATCCATTTTATCTTATCATTTTAAGGCATGAGCTAAATGTCAGGTGGACCATATTATAGGAAGTAGTGGTTATTGAACACTGCACCATTAAAAACTTCCTAGGGGCCCACCATTAATGGTAAATCACCATGGTTTCCTAAGGAATGATTCATCAATCTAAGATGTGAATCTGCTTCCATTTTGGGATCATATTCTAAAATAATCTAGAAAAACGGATGGACGGCATAGATATGGAATACATGCATCAATATGGACCCATGGTAAGGGTTGCACCATCTTGTGTGAGGTCTGGGCCGTACATACCTAATCCACTCTGAATTTAAAGGGGTTGGGAGGGGCCAAAAATACGAACCCAATTATTCCTGGCTGTTTACCCCAGGGTGAAGGAATTACAGCTAAAATCTCACCCTTGACCCATTTTCCTGTGGCGAATCCAACCCGCTTAAAATTCATCAAGCCTAAGCTTGACGCAGCCAACCTAATTAATGGTCTGACCCAATCTTAGTCGGCGCAACTGCATTCGGGTTTAATAATGGGATGCAAGGATAATGACCCCAACACCGGGTAGCTATCTAGTGTCAAGGCCATGTGCTCCCCACCATTCCCGCCATGACCCAACACCGGGTAGCTATCTAGCTATCATCTATGTCTGTGTGACCTTATCATCAGGTTAGATGGTAAATAAACATTACAAGGGATTTAGAAAGTTTTTAATGATGAAAGTTTAATCAACATGGTTTTCTATGGTGTGGTCCACTTGAGTTTGAATCCGTCTAATTTTTTGAGCTTATGTCTAAGAATGAGCTGGAAACATTGATGGGCAATGTTGATAAAACACAAATCATGGTGGAGCCCACACAGCTTTGACACTAGCTGGCTGGCATGGAAGTGGATTGCGCACCGAGTAATTCAGTATGCTAAGCATTATTTGTAAACTTTGTGGGGTCCATCATGTTTTATATATTTTACCTACTCCATCCATCTATTTTAACAGGTAATTTGATTGCTTGAAGCCAAAATTGAAGTATATCTAAATCTCAAGTGGACCTCACCAGGGCAAACAATGTGAATTGAAATTCTACGTTAAATTTACATGGGTGTATAGAAATTTTAGATAAATTTGATGTTTGTGTTTTCCCTCCACCCATGTCTCTGTGATCTTATTAACAGATGACAAATAAACATCACTGTGGGCCTTAAAAAGGTTTCAACAGCATAACTCATTATTCCCACCATTTCCTGTGGTGTGGTCCACTTTAGCTTTGGGCATACTTATATTTTGGATTCAACTACTAAAATGAGCTGGAAAAACAGATGGACAGCATGGATTAACTACATATATTAACAGTACGCTCAACTAAGTTTACTCAGTACGATGTAAGCCCACTGAGTAACTCAGTAGGCAATCTGATTTCGGCGAGTACTGGGTTGACAAGCCAAACCGCGTGGGCCCAGCACTGCCGAATTGATGTGTATTTATGTAGTAGATTTATTTCTTAGGGGTTTAGAACTATATTAGGTCGGGTCATATCTCCTGACAAATCTTGCAGAGCTAATTTCTTGGCCTGGTAAGTTTTTTTTTTTAACTTAGATGTTTTGTTGAAATATTATCTAAAATATTTTTGTGAAAAATAAAATTATTAAATAAATCTATTATGAATAATAGGAAAAAGGTTTTTTTTTTTTTTAACACACGCACACACACCCCACACACTTACGCTGGTGGAATTTCACCACCTATGGGTACTCCAACCCTTCAGTGGGAGTTGAAACTCCTGAGAGTCTACCACCCGAGCAAGAGCAAGACCCAGGGAAAAGGTTAACCTCATCGGAAGCTTTCCATGAGGCCGAGCTCTGTGGGCCCTACAGTGATATATAAGAGATCCATTTCATTAATTAAATGCACTCTTTAATGGTGAACTATTGGTCAAAAAATCAAGCCAACCCATGACTTAGGTGGGCCACACCACAGGCAATAGTTGAAAGTAGATGCTGGCCCATTAAAACCTTCTTGATTATACGTGCGCCCATTGAATGGACCACATGGATATACAAGGGTCTCACCAAATCTGCATTTCCATGTCACCCAACTGGACCCAGATCTGGTATTATCAATTATGCCGCTCGTCCCTGGCTAGGATTGGCTAGAGAGGTCACCCTGATGTATGGATTTTATCCCCACCGCCTATCTAGTTTTTTCGTATCATATGAGAGTACAAGTTCGGAAAAAAATGATTTAGATCCAAAACTCTATCACATGCACCAGCTGTGATAATAACACCCACCTTTGAAACGGACGCGGATTGCGTCCTACCCTTGCCCGGACGGTAACTCGTCCGGGCAGGGCTCTGTGAGGCCCACCGTGATGTAAGTGTTTTATCCATACCATTCAAGGCTTTTTTCAGATAATTTTAATACCTGAACCAAAAAATGAGGCTTAAGTGGACCATAAAGTGGGGATTGAACATCCACCATTAAAAACTTCTTGGGAGCTGGAGAAGTTCTGAATGGAGCTGATATTTGTGTTTTCACTTCATCCACGTCTACATGACCTTATAAATAGGTTGTATGGTAAAATTACATCACATTGGCCCTTAGAAAGGTTTCAACGGTGAGTGTCATTATCAGTGTAGGTTCCTTTGGTGTGGTCCACTTAAGCCTTGGACCTGCCTCGTTTATATGTTCATATATTAAAATTATCTGAAAAAAGCATTAAACGGCGTGGATAAAACACTTACATCACGGTGGACCCCACAGAGCCCTGCCGTCCGGGCGAGGGTAGGACGCAATCCGCGTCCCCTTTGAAACGTACCTGTCCTGCAACGATAACTAATTGCCGTCCAACCTGTTTAAAAGGTACAACGCAAATATCAACTTCATCCAAAATCTAAATGGCCCTGAACAAATTTCAACGATAGGGGTTTAGTCCATACTCTGCCGTGCACTTAAGATTTACATGCGCATAATTTTTAGGCCAATACCTTAGAATGATAGAGAAAAATAGATAGACAATGTGAATGAAACCTTAAAATTGGGCATTAGGGATTTGATTGGATGACAGCTCCATGCTGCAGAACTAATGTTCCTTGTCATGTGATCCACATGAAATTTGTTTCTTTGATTTTGGTACAATGGCCCGAAATAAGCTCTGAAAGCTGGAAAATGGATGAACCGCGTGGATTACATTTATAGCCTGTTTGGCCAGCTGCACATTACGCGGGATTAAGGCAGATGGAATTGTAAAAGTCACAATAAATGTGTGTAAGGAATTGTCGTTGGATTGGGTTTATCCATGTTCTCTAATATCATGATTGGATTTGGGACGTATGCATTAAAAAATTAAATCTAAGATTTACTTTTAAGGCGAGCTCCTACTGTTGGGAGTGACCTATGACCAATCAAATCCTGCCATATTGCAGCTGCTTGGTGCGGGCGGAGGCATTAACAACCGGTGTCCGTAGTTTATAGATCATTGAGCCAGTACATTCACTCAAGTAGGCCATTTTCTCCGACTCGAGCCTGACCCACAGCTATGTTAGGCAGCGTGGCATATGTCAACCTTTAATGACGGTGAAAAAAATAAGAGGTATTTTTTTTTTAAAAAAAACAACCTTTAATAAAGTTTCATTTGCATTCATTAATTATTATGAATGAATCATCTAAACTCCATAAAAACTATCAAATTATTAAATGATTCGTTGAAAATGAAATTTAACAGCCATATTCCCTATATTTGAGGCAAATAATCCATATCAAAGAGCCAATGGTCAATATTAAAAATCAATGGTCAGTAAAACATATAGTCTTGATCAATGATCCAATAGTCATATTATCACAAATGTGGCTCAGACGATCCTAATTGATGATTCAATGGTTAGATCATCACATATAGTCCTTGATTGATGATCTAATGGTCTGGATCAAAGATTTAACGGCTAGATCTTCCTAAAATTAGATTAGATGGCCTTGATCGTCCATACGATGATCAGTCCCACAAAATAATAAATATTATCATCTCAAGTATATTGTTGGCTAGAATTATAAGCTTGAAGTTACGGAATAAATTAGCAGGCCATATTTGACCTTAATATATTATCCAATATGGCTCTAGTATAAGCATTGTCATCTAAAAGATATAAGAACAATATGACTCGTATATAAACTAATTAAATTATTAAAGGATGACATATGCACCCAAATCTAACCATTAATCAAGCTGTAGAATAAGTTGATAATTAAAGGAACCCTAAAATTACCTGATCTGATACTTAAAAAAATAAAATAAAAATCAAATGATGAATGGTCAGCTCATGCAAATGTTTACGTATGATGGGTAGATCGAAAGAAAATTCAGATTCAACAGTTAAATTATTAAAATACTTCCATATAATGATTCGATCACCGTAAAACTAAAATCGTCACATCTCGAAAATCAGTACCCAAGTACGGAGACTCTGATTCTAAGTTCCTGTGTGTAAAACTAGGAAAAATGCACGTGGGTGAGTTCTCACATGCTAATATAGTTCACTTAACGTTCATCAATCATAATAGTTTTAAATCAGTGACATTACAAGTTAAATAGAGATAACTAAGCTCAGAAATAGATGACTAATATTTAAAATATACAATTCCAAGAATGATGTCTACCCAAATGAGAATTATAAAAGACATAATATACAAACCCAAAATGATTAAAATGTAAAGTTTTCAATTTTTGGCCCAATCATCTGAAATATAATGGCGATGGTACAAGCCAATTTAAGCTTACTCACTTGAGATCTCGATAGTAATTGCATCAATAATATTGCTTGATTAGTGTTTTAAATCACCATTCTAGGTAGGAGTAAGTAGGTAACTCAGTAGTTTCATTAGTTCTAAGTTACACATATTATCAACTTAATTATTACATGTAATGATAACATACAAAACAAACAATTCTTAAGTTAGTTATTTATTGCATGATGTGATGTTATGCGTAATAGTTAGCCCGTAGTACAACTCAACAATATTGTCATGATGTTATGTATGATTAGACAAGTTGTTATTATTTCTGGTTCAAATAGTAGGTTGGTAAAGTTAAGATACCGACGTAATATCACGAGTTCTTATCCGGATCACGTAGCTCGTAGAAGATTTTCATTAGTGTTTCTTGATTCAAATTTAGATATCACCAATTATATCTCACGAATCAATAATTTCAAAGGTACAACTGATACCTAAAAGTATAAGGATCAACTCGGGATGGATCGTCACTCAAATATCGAGTATGATCAATTAGTTCAGAGGTGCAGACTTATCACATAAAATCGAATCACTAAAAAAAGAAAGGGTTTATCACCTAATTTCATTCATGCCTGAGTCGTTCGAACGATACTCTAGTATAGAACCATTGACTGGGTATCTGACAGGGGCCGTTCGAACAATGATTTATCACATCCATTAGTACTCACTAGTCACTATGGGGAGGCTCATCATCTAATGTGTTTACCAACATGGTGGGCTCATCACCCAATGTTTTGCATATGTGAGGATGAGGAGAGGCGGTAGTGCAGGGAAAATCTTTCGATATCTTTTGCGAAGACCTCGAGATTCTGAGCGTGTCGCGGCCATCTCCTAAGATCTTTGGAGAAGATCTCAGGCGGATCTCTTTAGATAAGATTTTATTATTCAGAATCAACGGAGACATGCAGTAAGAGGTCGAGGTGGTCTTAGCCGACCTGACCTGGAGGTAGTATATTAACCCGACCCAAGGCTATACCGACCTGGATTCGTGCCGATCTGGGTCACGAGGGACGACCTTCTTTTGGTGACGGGTGGATTGACAGATCTTCCAACCTGCTAGTGAGAGGCCGAGCTCAGCCTCTTCTTATGCTCGGTCAGGGGTCAAGGATCGAGCCTTTAGTTGTATTTGGCATTGTCCGACTTGGCGAAGTGCCTAACGTTTTGACTTGACCTCTTCTGATTGGTTGGTTCATTTTTCCCTGTCCACCGTATGTTTATGGGCCATGGAAGATTTGAATCTGGCTAATATTAATTTTATTTGAAGTTCATCCCAATAGGCATCACGGTGGACCAACTTCCTGTCAAGAGGTCGCTGGCAATCCCCGTCCGCTGGAATCGGCTGTAAGAAGGCATCGGTGCAATAACTGCACGTCCAGTCCACCCAAACAACCATATTGATAGCGAAAACGGATTGGCTATTCCTCTTGCCACCGGCCAATGTCTGGTAGTCAGTGCTATGTGGGCCTCATCATGATGTATGTGTTTCATCCATACCATTTATATATTTTTATAGATAATTTTATGATATGAGAACAAAAATGAGGTATATGACTATCTCAAGTGGACCACATTACATGAAACAGTGTTGAATGGACGTAGACCATTAAAAACTTTTTAGGGCTATAAAAGTTTTGGATCAAGCGATCTTTGTTTTTTTCCCTTCAACTGGGTCTATATGACCTAATCAACAGATTGGATTTCAAATAAACAGTACAGTGGGCCTTAGGAAGATTTTAATGGTCAATATCCAATCACTATTGTTTTCCTGTGGTCTGGTCCACCTGAGATTTATATTCCTCTCGCTTTTAGGATAAATCCATAATGATATGTAAAAGTGGATGAAACACATACATCATGTAGGCCCACAGAGCACCGACCATAAGCCACGGGGCTGGTGGCCGTATCCTGTAGAGAAGGGCGAACGGATTGGCTACTCCCTGCCATCGGGACCGTTGTAGGTGGTCGGTACCCTGTGAGCCCCACCATGATGTATGTGTTTCATTCATGCCGTCCATCCATTTTTACGGATCACTTTATGGCTAGATCCCAAAAATGAGAGGGCTGTAAATCTCAGGTAGACCACACCACATGAAAACAAGAGTGATTGGATATCCATCGTTAAAATCCGCCTAAGGTGCACCGTACTGTTTATTTGACATCTAATATGTTGATTAGGTCATACATGCCCAGATGAATAGAAAAAACAAAAATCAGCTTGATCCATAACTTTTTTGGCATAGAATGATTTTAACGGTCAACACTCATCCAACACCGTTTCTGTAATGCGGTCCATACAGTAAAATGATCTGTAAAAATATATGGACGTCAAACATATACATCATTGTAAGGCCCACAGAGCACCATCTACCAGCCATTGCCTGGTGTCAGGGAGTAGCCGATCCGTTTCCCTGGATTATCGGTTGCAATTTGCCAATGCTATCTCGATACTGGACGCAGATTATGTGAGCGGGCCCACCGTGACGTATTTGTTTATCAGATCATTTTAAAGCACGTACACAACAATGAGGCAAATCTAAAGCTTAAGTGGACCACACTAAATAATAAGCTTGGGTTTCTTTAAATGCAAAAGGATTAAATGCCTGTTGCATTAAATGCAAGAGTCATTGTAGTATTTTCCACTTACATATGTAATATTATCGACTTGATCGTTGGATCTATATATTAAAATGATCTGAGTGATGGAATAGACTTGCGTGGATAAACAGATACATCAAAGTGATAGACTAAACTAACGTAACTATCCGCTTGTGGCTAGAGACGGGCTGGGTAGGACGTGGTGGACGCGGACTGCATCTTACCCACCCCGTCCGTCACCAGCTGCGACTGGACAGAGCTTTGAGTGGCCACCATGAAGTATGGATATTATCCATGCTGTTCATCCATTCCCCGTGGCATTTTATTAGATACAACTAAATTTTAGGTAGATTCAAGGCTCAAGTGAACCACACCACAGGAAGCAGTGGTGATAATGATCCTCACCCATGAAAATTTTCAAAGGCCCACTATTATTTTTATTTTCCATGCAATCTATTCATAAAGTTACGTAAACATGTATGAAGAGAAAACACAAATATCAGTTCAAGCATTAATATGAGCACGCTAAATGGATGGACGGCTTAGACATTACACATACCTTATGATTGGACCACAGAACTTGCTGATGTCAGTACATCATGTATACAGCCGGTGTGCGGTACATCAGCTAATCTGCATCCTCCTTTCGCGATGCGGCACTACCGTAGACCGGACTGTTCAGCGGGCAGCAGCACTACGGTGGTACCGCCACCAGCTGGACAGTCCTGGCGGCATTGCCGCCCAATCGGCAGTAGTGTGGCCGTTTGTATTGACGTCACTGAAAGCAAGTCGGGCTTGCTGAGAGGCTAAATTGGGCTACGTGCTGTTATTTCGAAATGTTTCATTGTCAGTTTTAGCCTGGGTTTGTAGAAGTTCAATCTGGAAGTTCCAAGACCAGCTTGAGCTAGTTTCTAATTTCATGTTCATTTGTGGACCCTATGGACGGTTGGAATAGTGGGCCCTTTAGGGCTAGAAGGAAGATCTTGTGGAGAAAGCTCTCACAATCATGTGCGAACAAGAGAATTTTCAAAGGCAAAGCTTTGAGCTTGGCACAAGTTCTGGCCAAAATCAAAACCATTTTAGCAACAAAGGGACAAACGATCAAGAACTGGTTCACTGGCCCTTAAACACAAAATACACCCACTTACAATTATATGTTACCTACACCTTGATGGTCCACAATCAGTCTCTCCTGGACCGCCACCCATGCAAAACCAGCCACCCTTCAGGAACTATTGAATCCCAGACTGATGGATTCAGTCTACATATCCTTATCCCTTCTTTTCCATTGGAATGCCAAATCTCCATGATATCCATGAGGGTACTGAGATTGCCAATCTCATTTTCACACACGTACGTGTGCGCACACAGGTGTGCATTGGGCCCAAAGTGATATTAGATGTTTTAGGAATGATTTTACATGGTTTCAAATGATGTAGCCCACTTGAGTTTCAGACACGACTGATTTTTGAGACATCCCATAACTTAGATGGGAACCAAATACATATTTTATAATTTTAAAAAACTTCAACAATGGCGTCAAATCAAAATCCGATGACAATGGTTATGTGATGAGGCTGATGACTTCAATTTCATTTACTGCATTTACTTTGCAGTGAATTTTATTTACTTCGCGGTCAATTCTATTCATTTCACAGTAAATTTCATTCACTTCGCGGTCAATTTCAATCAGTTCACAGTGAATTTCATTCATTTCGCGGTTAATTTCATTCACTTCATAATCTATTTCAATTAATTCGCGATGAATTTTATTCACTTCGCGGTGAACTTCACTCTTTTCGCGGTGAATTTCATTCACTTTGTGGTCAATTTCAATCAGTTCGCGGTAAACTTCATTCATTTCACGGTGAACTTCATTCACTTCGCAGTGAATTTCATTCACTTTGTGGTCAATTTCATTCAGTTCGCGGTCAATTTCAATCAGTTCGCGGTCAATTTCATTTAATTTCATTCACTTCGCAGTTAATTTCTATCACGCCCCGAAATTTGGATATCCGAATAAGGTATTTAGGGACCGAATCCCAATGCGTGACAGTTTGGTATTAGAGATAGGTTTAGATTAAAAATTGTGGACATAGGGTTATCTTTAAAATTAGTGACCCAAGCATAAATCCCTTTGTTTTTATAATAGAAAAAATAGAAATATAAACTTAGGAATCATTGCATTATGTTGACATTATATATAATCCTATTTATGCTTGATATTGAACTAATAACCCACAATCTGAACCCCAAGGAATTTTTTTTTGAGAGTTTTTAGTATAATAAGGTAAATTGGACAGTAATAGCAAACAGAAAATACTTAAATTGTAAAAATCATAATTAATTAATTATAATTCATTTTAAGTTGATTCAAAATCTTAATCGTAGATTAACAAGTGTAGTTTTAGTAAAAAATAATTCAAAAATGTAAATCTAGGTTCATCCTTTACCAATATTAAGTTATGTGTATACTAGTCAGAAATCGTTTGTTTCTTTATAGACCTAATTATCCAAATTTTAGAATTTTTTGTAGACCTTTTATTAGGCTGAAATTTCATATGATTATAGTAGATTTATATATGTATCCTTATAAAATTTTTTAGATCAATCCGACACTTATAAGTACCAGAAACATTAACGGGAATAATATCCTAAGAATTTAAAATTTCTGTACTACAACCTTGATACATATCACTGCTTGAATTCTCTTAACCTTCATGTGTTAGTCTTTTAGATCATCTAATCTTTCTTGCAATCCAATAAATTTTTATGCTTCTAGAGACCTTAAATAGTATGCACTCCCTTAATGATTGTAACAATCTATATTTTAAAACTGAAAATTTTCTTTTCCTTTTGAAATTAAACGATTAACCTCACTAGGCACTAATCGATCAGCTCACCTAATAGCCTAAATCCGTCGTCTAGATGTTTACGCGGACTCCTTTAAGAAACCTGATGGCTCAGATTTCTCAAAGGACTATGCGGGCCCCACTTTTAATCTGCTGCGTGTGCACAGACCCATGTACACGCGATGTACATGGAAACTAAGGCCGATGCATTTTCAAGAAATCGGATTTTAAACCGAATTCTCGAAATTCAAAAGAATCGTCCGTCAGCCTTAAATGGGCCACCATCAAGAGCCATCATAACTGCTCTCATCAGATCTGAACCGTCCATCGTAGTCAGCTAGTCCCATCGACCATAACTTAGGTCAGGATTGGAACGAGTGGATCGTTGGAGCGCTTGAGCAGTGGAGCAATAAGGCCACCCAGACACAACACCTGGATGTGAAATCCTTCTAAACCGCGAGTCTTGCTGGCGATCTGGACGACCATGTAAGCTTAGGACCGCGCGCATATACACCGTGTAAAACACAGTCACCGCTCTATTTTCGGTAACGCCACGACATCAGCAAGTGGCGGAAGGAATCATCCCATTTATGGGAACTATCCATCCCAGCCGACAGGTAGCCTCTAGAAACTTCTCTCAAACTGATCTCAAGCGTCGGTTTTAGGGCTCTTTGATGTTCTCGTAGCTAGACGAGAAGATCTCGAAAAAATGGCGAGTTGTCAGGTCGGTGCAAAAATGCCTCTACACAGCTAAACTTCCACTAATCTTCGGCCATTATTCACCATTTGGTGGACCACACAAGCCTCTTGGGCATCATCCAAACCGTTTGGACGCATCGGATCAGTGGATCTATCGGCCATCACCAAATCACCATGATCAGCGGGTCATCTTCCCCGGTTGATCTGTGAGCAGCACATTTCGAAGGGTCGATCTTTTCTCTTATCCGGGCTGCTCATCGTGTGGCCCACCCCATCTAAAGTCAATCAGGAATAATGGTGTGGGCCCATGCTCAAGATCTAACGCATGGGGAACCCGTACGGCAAGCCGTTCTGGGCTAACTCACATTATTCCCTCACTGATCTTCGTGATTAGTGGTAAAACTCTCAAGAAATAGAATGGCTATATATAGCCATGTATTAGGGCGAATCCCAAGGAAGAAAGAGAGAGAGAAATAACAAGAGAGAGTGAGAGTTCTTTTTCTTTAGCGCCACTTGTAACACCCTAGATTTTTGCCAACCTGGAGTTAGACGTCCTTAGGCAATGAGTCGATCATAAAACTTTAATTGACTTCTCAGAACTCAATCCTAAAGGCTCAAATCCCCTTTCAATCCATTTTTTTCAAAAATCTCACCTTTCACCACCACGTTCTTCAAAATTTTTTAAATACTTTCATATTAGACACTAATCCTAAAGTTTAAATGATGAATAACAATACTTAAACTAAAACTTACTGTAAATGGTAAATACATAAATAAAATGAGCTTTTGACCATTGACCGTTTTGGAATATCATGATAAAAATATGTTATTTGGATAGATTAGCTTCTCCTGCTTCAAAATTATATATTGCACGACGCGTAACCCATTCCAGATTGAAAGATACACTCATTTCAAATATTGGATCAGCGAAACCACATCAAACGAACTCAGGAGCCCAAACGACACAAATCGAGGGGACCCGAGGTGGGTCCCACACATTTTTAGCACCCCCAAGGGGAGAATGGCATTGCCCCTGGGGTGAGCCATCCTCCCAGGGTCCAGCGGTCGGCGAGGACCTCGCCGGTTCTGCGAGGCCTCACCGCCTGGCGGGCCGCAGCAAGTTGGGCGGCCCCTTTTTGGTCATTTTTTTACATTTTTTGTCCAACTTCAAAAAGTCATATTTCTCTCGTTATAACTCTAATTTGGTGATTCAAAAGTTAGATTGAAGCTAAATGAGTTTAGTTTTATATAAAAATAAGTGAAAAATATAATAAAATATTTAATATAGTTGAAAGTAGGTCATTGTGACAACTGTCCAAAAATCATTCGTTGGACAGCTGCTGCTTCTGGAATTTTTTTAAATTTTTTTACAATATGAAATCTTATAAAATTTGGTGGAGATAAAGTAAACTTGATGAGGAACTATTAAAAAATAATTAAAATAATATACTTACTAGAAGTGCTAAAAAGGGGCATAGAATGACCCTAGGACCTTATTTTGTCATAATTAGGGCAAAATTTGGTTAAGTACTGAACTAAACGATCGATGGATTTAGCTTGAACTACTTTAAATATGATCTGTAAGACCCAAAATGAGTAGAACCACTAATTCTATATTACCTAGAAATCTAGGATCAATCTCTAAACCTAGTTACTCTAGGGAGCATCTTGAAACTCTATATCGGACCTGAACCGCACGTTAAAAGTCCAATTTCTATGAAACTATACGGTTATAACCACCTTTTTGGACTTGACAACCACCTCAAAAATAAAGTCCTAATAGTATCTAAAAACGCACAATTTAAGCCCGAAGCGAAGTGTGTGAGAAACAAGAATATTTTTAGGAAATAAACTAAAACTTAAGTGAATTGAGTCGGTTCACTTGCAGGCCAAATCTAAGGATTCAAACCATCAGAATCTGACCCAATTACACCCTTAGATCAGAAATTTTTTTTCACACATGTCAGTGCACTTGTGGCCCTGATTGAATACCGGTGATCGTTGAACTGAAACTGGTCCGCCACGGGCGATCTGTAAATTCGATCAGACTGAAAACTTAGCTTGACCTAGATCCAATGTCAAGGAGCTTAAGTCCGACCACATTCAGTAAAGGGACCTCCAGAAGCGCTCCGTTGGATCGGAACAGACCTTATCTGGCTATAACCTAAGTATACCTTGGCCCTGGGGTCATTTCCATCAGTCTTGGGCCTATATAAGCACCTTAAACCCTCTCTCTCTCTCATTCCATACGAATTTAGAAAACTCTAGGAGAGAGAAGAGAGCAAAGAGAGAAGAAAGTGAGGAGAAGTGAGAGAGAGTGTTGGCGTTTGTCCTTGGGATCCTTCCCTATCGCTCCACGGGCTGCATCAACCCTTCTGCATAGCTATTCCGGTGATTTCGATTCCGTACTTGGATAAGAAATCCTAACCCTAACCTATTTTAGAGATTCAAATAGAACAAATGGTGGAATAGCTAACCCATTCCCTGTTATAAGTGGTCGTCGTACCGTAGACTAAGTCTTACTCTACAAACTGAGTACGATACTTGTCTATCGGCGTAAGGTGTGGACTATAAATGTTTAGGTTATGATTTTCAAGGCTTTCAATGTCAGTAATGATTTATGACTGACTTGATTGCTATCTCATATACTTAGATACGATGTTTCCCGTATATTACACATATATATAAATTATGTTGATTTTAATACATTCCAAGTATTTGTTGAAATGTTTGAATGAGTATGGAATTATGATTGGTGTTTGCCATGATTTATGTTTGAGGTTACATGATGGTTGTACGTGTGACAATTCCTATGTGGAAGGAGTTGCTACGATATGTGTTTTAACCAATTTATTACAAGTATATAATAAGTGTAGTCTAAGTGTTTGTTAAAATGCCTGAATGAGAAAATACGAGTTGAAATGTATTTAATTAGGGTGTTAAGATAAGATTCTCAATTCCCTTATTTATAGTTACAATTTTCTTCATATAACCTATCTTACTACTATGTGTTTTATGGGTGAATGTCTATGTATGTTAACATGTACTCTATGTGTTCGTTTAAATGCTTATATGAGTTTTATATTTGAATTTGGTGTTACATGCTGTTTTGACTAGCCCATATGAATGCATATTGTATTTGAAGTGTGATTGGGACTACGATGTAGTCTAAGCAATCGGTAATGGTTTATAATCGGTGACCGAACTGTTCTAGCCACGACGGATATATTTGAGGAATCCGAGTCGTATGCTGATTATCGACAGTGGTTAGGCCACGAGGAGTGCATATGTACTCCATGTCAGTTAATTCAACGTACGCTCGTACCATTCGAGCTTGTCAAGTAACCCGATTGACCCAATGTGTGTTCACCATGTATGGACGCTATAACTTGAACCTAAGGTACCAAACTTACTAGTGAAAAGCCCCTTTAACCTTGGTACCTCGATCCGCTAAGACTCATGAGTCGAGTATGGTGGTATGGGACACCGTGGTCGAGTTGTCGGCCTACGCTGGGGTGACGAGCCTCCCCATAATAACCAGTGAGTAACCCAGACTTGTGAATCGAATATGGTGGTATGAGACACTGTATTCGAGCTGTCGGGCTACACTAATCAGGTGACGACCCTTTGTAGTGACCTCAAGTATACTCTGAGGCTGCGTTGAGGTGACGAGTTTTTTCGTAGCAACTAGAGTGTAAACTAGGCCTACACTGATTAGGTGACGAGCCCTTTGTAGTGACCTAGAACCGTAACATCGTATGAGAATTGCTAGGACTGACGACCCTAGAATGGATCATTGTTGGGAATTGATATAAGAGAGGTACCTTAGTTTCCCAATCCTACTATACGAAAAGGACTAATAAGAACTTGGTAACCACGCTTAGGCACCGCATTTGCATGTGCTGTTTGGCGTTGGGTAGAGCACTGAGGAAGTGACTGACATGCCGCGACCGTGAGATGAAGATCGCAGAGGGAGTGCAAGTAAGGGCATGTATCATTACTACGTACCATTCTTGTATTAATCAGAGTACTTAAGGATGTTTGATTGTACTGCTTTATCATTACTGCCTGACTGAATTGATAACATGTTAACCTTTACTTTATTATTTCACTGAGTTGATCACTTACTCCCACGTTATGATATGGTGTTTTAAACACCCACCAGACCCTGTTTTAGTTTCAGATGATGGCGATGCGTATGAGGAGGAGCTGGACTCTTATGATGATGAAGAGGGTTTCTCCTATATACAGTTATCAGGCGGGTCTATGTAGATCATGTTTTGATTGATGGGAGTACAGGGATGCTGATTAGATGCCATTACACTTGTTATTTTGTACTTTTAAAATACCCATGTATATTCATTTTGTCCATTTTTGGAGTCTACATGTATATATTTAACCTAGTAACATGTTGACACTCTGGAGACTTACGACAATTTATATAATTTATAAAGCATGTGTATCGTCATATTAGAGTGTTTTGTTCACATGTGTAAGTTTCTCAGATTGTAGTTTTGATGGTAGGTTAAGCATATACATAGGTGATGAACAAGATGAACGGATCAGAATCTTGATTTGATGAATGTACGGATGGATGTAGAGGTCAAGTAATTAGTTTACTATGATCTAAGGGCTGAAATTCGACATGTATGGTTATTTTATAATAATCTGGTATAAAATTTCACATTAAATAGACAGTGGGAACCATGTGATATAGAAATCAGGGTATGTGTCGATGGCATTTTTATAATTATTGTTGATTTGTGAGCTTTGAAAAATATAATGGCTCCATATGGTTATAGGCATATCTCTAAGCAATTCTTATAAAAGAATGTATATCTCAATCATTATGGATAGGGAGTTTATTCATCGTTTTGTTAAAGGAAAAGTACTTACGTCAAATCACGTGATGGATAGTCTTGTATTGAAATTCAACGGTCAAATGACTTGATCTATGAATGGAGATCATTCCCAATGGTTAATTTAGTGTTAGGGCAAGGATGTAAGGGCTGGAATAGTTAGATTGGTATTGTACACATGTATATGTTACGTTGAATCTTATGGTAACGCTCGAGAACTTTCGATGCCCGAGTATCAAAAAGTTCAGGGCGTTACAGCCGCCTTAGGTAAGCATAGTTATAAACAAAAAATATTCAAAACAATACATGATGCAGTCTTATAAAATGCATGGATACATGAGTGCACATCAACTGAGGACGTCCATCCAGTTGGCTTTTGGACAAAACTCATGCATGTGGCAAGTCATCAATGAAAGTACGTCGTACATGTGTAGTACCAAACTCATCAGAAGTGGGCCGATAGTCGATGGTCTAGGAGCTAGCGAAACTGTAACACCCGTAATTTTAAAAAAATAAAATAAAATTTTAAAGTTTAAGTGAGAAAGAGATTCATTCATCATCATTCCTCTTATCTCATTCCTTGTATCTCATAGTTCCCTAACCAACCTTCCTTCTTTTTTTTTAAAAAAAAAAAAAAACGTAAAAGAGAGAATAGTTTTATTAAAACTGAAAGAAGCAATGAATAACTCGTAGAAAAAAATTACGTAAGGAAAAGTGGAAATGAGCAATTTCTTTAAAATTCACTTATTTAGGTGAGTAATTTTATGTTATTATTTCTATATTATTATTTCTTTATTTTATTTATGTAATATGTAAATTGGCATGATATACATAATGGATGGATTGGATCAATCAAACATCCATTATGTAGGTTTAATTAATTCATATAAAAAAAAGGCATGCGCATGACTTACTAAAGTATAGAACGTGAAATTTTAAGATATGCACAAGGCTTTAAGAGTAATATGTAGAATGTAATATTTTTTATGATGAACAGAAACCAGTATGATGCATACTATTTATGGGTGTTATAACAATTAATTATATAATATTTTTTTAAGAATCAGATTGATTCAACACCTTAATAGACCGTACTAGTCATATATTTATCAATCTTCTTCTTTAACTTAATTATAAAAAAAAATGAAAAAATAATTCTCTGCGCCAGATACAATTTGGGACAGAGAATTATATGACATAATTTAAATGTGTGATTAAATCATCACCATTAATTAGTTCCTTAAGATTAAAATATTAAATTCTAGACAGATCAGACCATTAGATGAGCAATATTGATTTGAATAAATAATAAACTAAACGTTTTATTCATTATGTGTAATAGTAAGATTTAAAGAAATTTTTATTTATGTGATTTTAGGAAGTCATAATTCAATTCAAACTATTGGTTTACGAAATTATCTCCACTACATTAAGGTGAGTGAACCCGATGTGTTTTCCATCCATTAAGTTAAAATAGATGGATTGTTTGATGTGTAGTATTATTATCCTGATTTATTTTCCTTATTTATTTGACATGATTTAATTGTCATGTACTCTTATTAGTTGATTAAAGGACTATGATTTCTGTATTAATAATGACATGATTTGATTAAGGTATTAAAATATGTTGATTCAAATGTGAAAATTAAAATAACATATGCAATACATTATTCATGATTTCATGGTGCATCTATCAATTGCATGCATAACGCGTGTTAGATTCCTAGGGGACCTTCCTGGATGGTATATCCTGGTAGAATCGTTACCAGAAGCCCACTATACTAGTGGAAGCCTACTTAAGGAATAAATGCGGGCCTTGCCTATGCCTAACAAATTGTATAAGCCTGCCAAGGGGCAGATGCGAGTTGACAGGTTTTCCAACTCAAGCAAGTGGACGGATTCCCACTTGATACATTACTGCATTTTATTTGCATATATTTTTTTTAAAAATAATAATTTAATGTGTATATTTATTGAGCATTCTATTATAATTTGATGTAAAGAACCATGTCGGGAATTTTCACTAGGCCTGGCCAGCTTATCTTTTTTATTGATGGAAAAACCATACAAATGTGAATGAGGGTGAGCCGGTGGCTCAAGAACAGGAATACGTGGCCAAGTCGAAGGAGGATTTAAGAGACACGTGGCCCTACTTGACAGAGAAAGAAATTAACACCTTAGAGTAGCATAATTTTTTTATTTATATTTGATTTTCTTAGATGGTTAATTATTTTTTAATTTGTTGGACATGTTTATTTCATTTCATAAGACCCCAAATGGGTGGGTCCTTAACCATATTTATGATCGATTATTTGAAATAAACGGTTATTTCTTGTTTATGAGATGCTTCTTGTGTGAGTGGAATGTAGATCTACGGTAAAGTTACTGGGTATATGAGATTTTTGTAAAAAAATTAATAGTTTAAGTACACTTAGTATACAAGTCATGACATGGATCTCGGATCCGAAGTATACGCTAGGTATCCAAAATCTGGGTCGTGACAGAATGGTATCAGAGAATAGTTTTTCCAAAACCTAGAGTGACCTGTAGGTCATGTATCCCATAAAATTTCATAAATTGTAGACCCCTAAAATTAAAAATATTTCATCATAATTTCCCTTTCCATTGATGTATGGAATGAGGTACATAGAAATTTAAAACTAAATTCATAATTTAAAACTAAATTCATATTCATTTTTAAAAGTAGAAATAAAAACTTAAATTAATGTGTTAGTGTGGTCCGAAATTAATTTTTTTTTAAAGATTTTTTTTAATCCACAAAATAATGTTTGACAGCATAGGCTGCAGAAATTATTCAACTTGTAAAATTCATAACTATAAAAGTACTACTCCGATTGAGGTGATTCAAAAGCCTGATCGAAGATAGATGAGTTTAAATTAATATAAAAATAATTAAAAAATTGAATCTCAGAGTCACTATACTGATTCAGTGAGTTAGTACAGGTTGGTGAGAATTCATCAAATTTTGGAGAGGTCTGACTGCAGGAATTTTAAAACACTTTGTGGTTTGAATTTTTTAGCTAAGATTTCACAGAGACATATTAAACTTATAGTAAGATAAAAAAAAAATTAGAGTCTAATCTGAAATTTTAAAGTCCAAGAAAAGGTGATAGAAACAACAGTCATCAAATTGAAAATCAATCTGCCCATACTGGTTTTCTATCGGTTTAACTAATTGAGTTTTTCATATTAATAATTATTTTTGATTAAATTAATATATTTATTTAAAGTAATTTATTTTTTAAAAATATATATTAAGAGTAAAATAAAATAAAATAAAGATCATTATCTCTACTAAAATTAAAATTCTTTCTTATATAATCATAAGCCCATACTTAGCATTTTTTTAATATTTATTTTTTTCTTAAAAAAAATGAGAAAATTTAATCTTAAACTTACTAAGACTTATTTTTAGGCGTATAAAAATATTTTCCCAAATTTCAAGGTCCAAGGAAGGTATTTCTAATTTTTGACAATTTGTTTAAATTGTTGCTAGGAAATCTGGACCATTTTAGTGTTCCTGATTAAACACAATAAAATTGTTACTCAAAAATATTTTAAAATTTTTTTAAGTCATGTACATACTATTGGATATTCTTATAAAATTTTACAACAATCTGAGCTATAAATAAATTGTGAAAATTCAAATAGTAGGCCATAAATGATAAAAATAACTGCTGGACAACATGAATTTTCTCTCTTAGTAGTGTTGAAAAAACAAGTAGATATAATGATTTTGATCTGAAAATTTTTTTAAAAATCCATCAGATAATCAATGACATATGTTTCAAATTTTAGATCATTCTAATTTTCATTTTAAAAGTTAAAATTCTAGAAATGATGATGTGTCTATCGAATTCGAATTTGAAAATTTCCTTTAGTCACGTCGAGAGATGCAACGCTTTGATCTTTAATCATCATGACGTGTAAAACTTAGAAATCCAACCTATGATCCTTGATTGATATGAAATATATATATATATATATATATATATATATATATATATATATATATATATATATATATAATTAAATTTTATTCCCTTGTTAAATTAAATTTTATTCTCATAGGATTAAATGGCCCCTAAGAAGACCCGTAATATTCGAGATTTGTTGCCCTCCGCGAGTGCACCTCTCCCTAAGACTCCCGTAGAAAATTCGACTATTCATAAAGAATCAAGGATGGCTCCTAAAGAGTAGGATGAGAATATGACAAATAAGGATGAAGTGGACGATGTAGGGCAAGTTCCTCTATCACCTCCTTATCCAGTTAATATGGGTGGTGCAGGACCGAGCACTCATTTGCCGCTATCTCCAAATACGATGCATGCTAACTTTAATGGACCTAACATTCAGCCATGGGATGCAGCCTTTGGGTTGATGACTCAGATGGCGGCCATGATGAAACAGCAACAAGAACAATTTGCAGCTCAATGGAATATGTTAACGAATTTGAACCAAGCCCCTCAGAATCATCGGAATTCCTCACCGCATGGAACCGAACAACTTCGAGAAGTAAATATGCTCAAAATATTTACCAAGCTACGTCTGTCAATTTTCAAAGGAGCTTCTGATCCATCAGTTGCGGAAGATTAGCTTAAACAAGTCGAGAAGATTTTAGAAGCTATGAATTGCCCTGATAACCAAATGGTTCGACTCGCAACATTCATCATGCAGGTCGAAGCAGATGTATGGTGGAGAGCAGCCAAGAGGATGGTACCAACTGGACATTTGTGGACTTGGAAAGAATTCCAAGATAAATTTTATGAAAAATATTTTTTCAAAGCTATTGAAACCAGAAGATGGCAGATTTTGCAAACTTACAGCAAGGTGCGATGACTGTGGCTCAATACAAGGCCAAATTCGCTGAGTTGTCAATATAATCACAAGACTAGATGAAGATTATAAAATAATAAGATTTGAAGAAGGTCTTCATCAAAATATCCGAACAAGATTTTATTGTGCGAATATTCAGAAATACTCTGAAATTGTAGAAAAAGCCCTTCGAGCAAGAGAGATTGTGAACGTTTTATGAAGTCGAAGGTAGGAAGCCAAAGCAGAACCGTGCCAAATCAACAACAACCTTTGGAGAAGAGACAACAGACGCATGTTCAAATAACATCATCAGAAAATCAACAGTAACATTTATCTGAAAATTTCTCGTATTGTGGAAAATATGGACATAAAGCCCAGGTGTGCAGGACCAGACTTAAAGACATGGGAGTGATGCCGCTTCAGCAAATACCTCCTAGATTGCAACTTCCAGCACCTACTCAATAGTCGGGTCAAGCGTCGCGTGTATTATCTTCTAAGCCTCCACAGAATCAACATAATAGGCCTCAACCTCTTACATCTCAAAATCAGGGAAATCAACAAACCAAAATGCAGCCGTCGAGTACTCGGGTTTATTCTGTTCATTCCCTCACACCAATAGACAAGCCTGAAGATAACCACAATGTTGTGGAAGGTACAATTGATATAAACGGTATTTCAATTTCTGTGTTGTTTGATTCTGGAGCTACATTATCTTTTGTTGCTTCATCCATTATAACTTCATTAGGGTTAAAACCAGAAAGTCTTGTAAAGAAGATTTTTGTGAAGTCCCCCATAGGAAAACCTATTATTTTAAATAAGATTTTCAAGTCTGTTTGGGTCATATTAGGAGGGATTCCAATGATAGCTAACTTGGTTGTCATGGACATGTCTGGATATGATATTATTTTTGGTATGGATTGGCTTACCAGTAATCATGCCAAGTTGGATTGTTAAGAAAAGACGGTTAATTTTTCTGTACCCGAAAGAAAGTCATTTACAATTCAAGGAAAGTAGAGGAATGAAAGGATCGAGCGTGTTATGATGTTAATGAATGGAGAGACACCAAAATTGTCTGTAGACCAAATTTCAATAGTGAGTGAATATCAAGAAATTTTTCAAGCTATACCGGGTTTACCACCTTGTAGAGAAATATAATTTGGTATTGATCTTCTGCCAGGATCTGCACCAATATGTATGTCTCCATATCGAATGGCGCCTATCGAAATGAAGGAATTGAAGGAACAACTAGAAGAACTGAAGTCTCAGGGATTCATACGACCGAGCACGTCACCATGGGGTGCGCTGGTATTGTTCGTGAAGAAAAAGGATGGTACTAGACGCTTATGTATTGATTATTGCCGATTGAATAAAGTGATGATTAAGAACAAGTATCCCTTACCATGCATTGATGATCTGTTTGATCAGTTGAAGGGAGCTCGGTTTTTCTCTAAGATTGACTTAAGATCTGGATACCATCAGTTGAGAATCAAGGAGGAAGACATCTATAAAATGGCATTTCGAACATGCTATGGACACTATGAATTTCTGGTTATGCCCTTTGGACTAGTCAATGCCCCAGCAGTGTTCATGAATCTGATGAATAGAGTATTTCATCTTTACCTTGATAACTTTATTATTATATTCATCAATGATATCTTGATTTACTCCATGACAAGTGAAGAACATAAGCTACATTTGAAAACAACATTACAGACTTTAAAGGACAATCAATTGTATGCTAAATTCTCTAAATGCAAATTCTGGAAGGAGAGTGTTAATTTCCTTGGCCATGTTATCTCAGAAAAGGAAATTGCAGTAGATCCAGTAAAGATTAAATCCGTGGTGAATTGGGAACGACCCACAAATGTCTCAGAAATTAGAAGTTTTCTTAGACTGGCTAGGTATTACAGAAGATTCATCAAAGATTTTTTGAAGATTTCTGGGCCATTGACAAATCTGACTCGGAAGGGAGTACCATTCAAATGGACTGAGAAGTGTGAAGAAGCTTTCGCCAAGTTAAAGCGACTTCTAACCTCCGCTCCCATCCTCACTCTTCCGGAAGACGGACTGATATTTGAAGTATATACAGATGCATCAACAAAAGGTTTGAGTTGTGTACTGATGCAATTTGATAAGGTCATTGCTTATGCATCAAGGCAACTTAAGCCTCATGAGCGTAATTACCCAACTCATGACCTGGAATTAGCCACCATTGTGTTCGCATTAAAAATTTGGCAACATTATCTGTATGGCGAACGGTTCGAACTTTTTACAGATCACAAGAGTCTTCGATACTTATTCTCATAGAAGGACCTTAATATGAGACAAAGAAGATGGACAAAATTTCTGAAGGACTACGATTTTGAGTTACTTTATTATCCGGGTAAAGTAAATTTAGTAGCAAATGCTCTAAGCAGAAAAGGATATAAGCAGAAGACTATAGCTAGTTTGATGATCCACGAATGGGAAATGCTAAGTTTCATAAGAGAATTCGACATTAAACTAAATTTTCAAGAGCAGAAGGTTAAGATATGTAATATTAAGATGAAACCGACTCTTAAAGATCGGATTATCGAATCGCAAGCTAATGATGAATGGTTGCTAAAAATGGTAGCCAAATATCAGGATAATGAGGAGTCCGAATGGAGTAATAGGGTAGATAAAGGAATTGGATACCAAGGACGTATTTGTGTACGTAATGTCCCAGAGTTGAAGGATGAGATTTTGAAAGAAGCACATTGAACCAAGTTTACCATTCACCCTGGAAGCACGAAGATGTATCAGGATGTGAAGAAATTATTTTGGTAGTCGAACATGAAGAAAGAGATCGCAGATTATATTTCTCGATGTTTTATCTGCCAACAGGTAAAGTCAGACCATTAGAATCCATCAGGTTTATTGCAGCCATTGAAAATACCTGAGTGGAAGTGAGATTGTATTTCTATGGATTTTATAGTTGGTCTCCCCAAGACTCAGAAAAAGCACGATGCGATATGCGTGATTGTCGACCAACTGACAAAGTTAGCACATTTCCTTCCCATCCGTATCAACTATTCGATGCATGAGCTCGCTAAATTGTATATCAGGGAAGTTGTAAGACTCTACGGCATCCCTAGTTCTATCGTGTCAGATCGTGATCCTCGTTTCATGTCACGATTCTAGATTAGCCTACTGGAAGCTATGAGAACCACTACAGAGTATAGTACAACATATCATCCGCAATCCAATGGGCAGACCGAACGTGTGAACCAGTTATTGGAAGATCTATTGCGCGCATGTGCCCTTGATTTTAAAGGAAGTTGGGATGACAATTTACATTTCGCTGAGTTCGTCTACAACAACAGTTATCAGGCAAGCATAGGAATGGCCCCATATGAAGCTTTATATGGGAGGCCTTTTCGTGTGCCTAATTGTTGGACCGAAGTAGATGAGAAGAGTTTGGTCGGGCCAGATATTGTTCAGGAAGCTACTGAAAAGGTTGAGATCATTCGTAAGCATTTACAAGCTGTGCAAAGCCGTGCAAAGAGTTATGCTGATAATAGAAGACGTGATCTGGAGTTCACAATGGGAGATCATGTATTTCTGAAGGTCTCTCCGATGAAGGGACTTATGCGGTTTGGTACAAAAGGAAAACTTGCACGGCGATTTATTGGACCTTTTGAGATTCTTGAACGTGTTGGTGCAGTAGCATACTGACTCGCTTTACCTCCTCAATTGGCAAGTGTTCACAATATTTTTCATGTATCGATGTTACGAAAATATGAACGAGATGCCTCCTATGTTATTAAGTGACAAAATCTTAAGCTGCAAGAAGACACTTCTTATATAAAAAAATCGGTTCAAATTTTAGACCGTAAGGAGTATGTTTTATGTACAAAAACTATACCGTTAGTCAAAATTTTGTGGTCACATCATGGAGCAGATGAAGTATCTTGGGAATCATAAGTAGAAATTCACAAGAAGTATCCTCATCTCTTTGAGGAATGACCTCAGGTAAATTTCGAGGATGAATTATTATTTTTAGAGGGGTAGAATGTAACATCCATAATTTTTTTAAATAAAATTTAAAATTTAAAATTTAAATTTTAAGTTTTAAAATTTAAGTGAGAAAGAGATTCACTCATCATCATTCCTCTTATCGCGTTTTTCGTATCTCGTAGTTCCCTAACCAATCTTTCTTCTTTAAAAAAAAATGTAGGAGAGAAGAGTTCTATTAAAACTTAAAGAAGCAATGAATAACTCGTAGAAAAAAATTACGGAAGGAAAAGTGAAAAGGAGGAATTTCTTTGGAATTCACTTATTCAGGTGAGTAATTTTATGTTATTCTTTCTTTATTTTATTTATATAATATGTAAATTGGCATGATCTACATAATAGATAGATTGGATCAAGCAAATATCTATTGTGTAGGTTTAATTAATTCATGTAAAAAAAAAGCATGCGCATGACTTACTAAAGTATAGAACGTGAAATTTTAAGATATGCGCAGGACTTTAAGAGTAATATATAGAATGTAATATTTTTTATGATGAACAGAAATCAGTATGATCTGTACTGTTTATGGGTGTTATAACAATTAATTATATAATATTTTTTTAAGAATTAGATCGATTCAACACCTTAATGGACCGTACTGGTCATATATTTATTAATCTTCTTCCTTAACTTAATTGTAAAAAAAATAGAAAAATAATTTTCTGCGCCAGATATAATTTGGCATAGAGAATTATATGACATAATTTAAATGTGTGATTAAACCATCACCATTAATTAGTTTCTTAAGATTAAAATAAATTAAAATATTAAATTCTAGACAGATTAGACTATTGGATGAGCAATATTTATTTGAATAAATAATAAATCATACGTTTTATTCATTATGTGTAATCATAAGATTTAAAGAAATTTTTATTTATGTGATTTTAGGAAGTCATAATTCAATTCAAACTATTGGTTCACGGAATCATCTCCACCACATCAAGGTGAGTGATCCCGATGTGTTTCTCATCCATTAAGCTAAAATAGATGGATTGTTTGATATATAGTATTATTATCCTAATTTAATTACCTTATTTATTTGACATGATTTAATTACCATGATTTAATTATCATGTACTCTTATTAGTTGATTAAAGGACTATGATTCCTGTATTAATAATGACGTGATTTGATTAAGGTGTTAAAATATGTTGATTCAAATGTGATAATTAAAATAACCAATGTAATACATTATTCATGATTTCATGGTGCATCTATCAATTGCATGCACAACACGTGTTGGATTCCTAGGGGACCTCCCTGGATGGTATATCCTGGTAGAATCATTACCAGAAGTCCACTATACTAGTGAAAGCCTACTCAAGGAGTAGATGCGGGCCTTGCCTATGCCTACCAAATGGTAGAAGCTTGCCAAGGAGCAGATGCGGGTTGACGGGTTTTCTAACTTAAGCAAGTGGACGGATTCTCACTTGATGAATTACTGCATTTCATTTACATATATTTTTTTTTAAAAAAATTAATGTGTATATTTATTGAGCATTCTATTATAATTTGATGTAAAGAACCATGTCGAAAATTCTCACTAGGCCTGGCCAGCTTTTCCTTTTTATTAATAGAAAAACATACAGATGTGAATGAGGGTGAGGCGGTGGCTCAAGAACAGGAATACGTGGCCGAGCCGGAGGAAGATTTAAGAGACACGTGGCCCTACTTGACAGAGAAAGAAATTATTGCCTTAGAGTAGCATGATTTTTTTTATTTATATTTTATTTCTTAGATGGTTAATTATTATTTTTTAATTTGTTGGACATATTTATTTCATTTCATAAGACCCCAAACGGGAGGGTCCTTAACTATATTTATGATTAGTTATTTGAAATAAATGGTTATTTCTTTTTTATGAGATGCTTCTTATATGAGTGGAATGTAAATCTACGGTAAAGTTACTGGGTATATGAGATTTTTGTAAGAAATTTAATAGTTTAAGTACACTTTGTGTACAAGTCATGACATGGATCTCGGATCCGAAGTATACGCTAGGTACCCAAAATCTGGGTCGTGATAGAAACGATACCACGATTAAGGGCACGTGCTAAAGCATCCAGAATTAACCACTCGTCATCGCCCATATGCTATGAATGCATGATTAGCCCATCCATTATTATTCCATTTACAATCAGTCAATTTAATAAAGCTCAAAGGTTACTACGGGGGTTCAGCACCTAGCAAAGGCCGACAGTCTCGCATGTAACTCGATCTGGACTCGGTCCAGATTCGGCTCAGTTCGAGTTGATGCGGCAAAAACACTTCTCCCCACCATCACTTCTTCTCTTTTCTCTCTTTCTTCCTTTTACTTCTCTTATTCTCTGTTAGGGAGACCAGACGGGATTCTAGACTCAGGCCAGACTCACAACTCAAGCCATGACTCAGCGAGTCAATGTGGCGCAACACAACCAACACGCCATCTCTATTCTCACCTCTATCTTCCACTTTCCCCCTTTCTCCTCCAGTCTTTGTTGCAATGCCCAGCAAGGTGATTGAGACACGCTCAACTGAGCATGCTTAGACGCACTAGACCCAACTTAACTTAGGCAAGTCGAGTCGAATCGATCCCTTGCGGCACAAACGGTGCAACGCTGGACTCAACTCTCTCTCTCTCTCTATTTCTTTCCTATTTTCTCTTCTCACTCCCCTTTTTTCTCCCTGATTTCTTAGCATTCGCGGTGAATTTCATTCACTTCGTGTTTAATTTCAGTCATTTCGCGATCAAAAGTTACATTTCTGATAAAGCAATTGCATTTTGGTTTAGTAAATGTGCATTCGTACAGCAGGTGAGTAGTTTGGGAAGGTAAGTTTGGAAGGGATTAATAAGGTATATGACTTAAAAGTGAGGCGTACAGTGGGAAAAAGCTCGTTTAATCACCACTGTTTTTCCTTGGTATGTTCCACCTAAGATTCAGATGTGCCTTTGGAAAATAGATGGATGCCGTGGATAGAACACATACATCATGGTGGGGCCCACAGAGCACCATCCAGTAGCCACGTTCAAATGCCCGGGCCATGATAAGAGTCATTTGATGAACGGGTGATTGTGTATGAAGATGAATGATTAATGGGGCATATTCATTTTCAAGATTCAAAGGTTAGACTGAGTGGAGATACCTCGTTTCAACACTTGAGGTCTTGGGATCGATCCCTAGTGGGGGTGGCTAACACGGAGTTTACTAACAAGCTAACCCACCCCCCCCCCCCCCCCCCCCAAAAAAAAAAAAAAAGATTCAAAGGTCAAGATCATCAAGGAACTATGATTATATCATGACTTCTGTATAGTAGTAATCACATCAAGGAACTATGATTATAAGATCATGACTTCTGTATAGTAGTAATCACCACATGAATGGCTCAGAACAATCTAAGGATGAGATCCGATGGTGGACGTTGGCCACCATACGGTAATATAATAATCACCACATAATAAGTTACACTGCACCATATTGTAACAAAACTCGATGTGACCGCGATCGATCTCGATCTGCAGTAAGGATACGCGACCCGTAATTTTGCATTTATGTCATCAGGTACAGCCGCTGCACCGCAGGCTTTGTCTCCTGCACCTTTCTCAAGGCAATATCTTACATTTATAACTCATCTGGTTCGTGTGAAATGTCAAGCCAATTATGAAGATTTGTTACCATGAGGATCATGCTAATAAACTTATTAGGTGGGTCACACGATAGAAATCATTTTTATATGTATGACCTAAACAATTTACAGGTTTTACCCTGATGATCTTAGGGCTCTCAGTGAAGCAGGTCATATCCTAGATCCGATTTGCTCCAAATAATTATAATATGGAGTTAGATCTTAAAATAAGTCCAATTAATTAAATGAACAAAATTTGAATTCATAAATATAAATTCCAATGATATCCGGATTGGATCCGGATCTAACAGTGAGATCCAATCGGATTCCATTATGGTATACTTCAAGATGTCAACTTTTTGACTTTCGCAATAGTAAATTCTATAGGGCTATTCCACTTTGATCTTTAGAATTTAATATTATGTATGATTTAAATTAAAATATTCAAATTGTAACATTTTCTTACTAAATTAAATATATTATTTTGTGATACACTGGATTTGGAGCAAATTCGATCTAAATTTAATAACTATATAAATCTTTGGATTGAAAATGAATCAAGCTATTTATAAGTGGATGGAATATGGATATCACGTTTGAATATTTGTAAATTCAAATTCGATTAGAATTGGGTTACATATTTTTGGACTTGGATCTGGATCTAACTGGAATGGATACAGATCCAACTCATTGAGAGCCGTATTCGATCCGTTCATCCATGCGGTTCGGTTGTAAACACATCAAGGGAGAAAAAAGTGATGTATGGTAAGTATACGGTGTTGTCGTGCCTGCGATGCGGATTTCCTGGATAGCCTTTCGCACGAAGTTCCTGCCTTAGGAAGATGGGTGGGGCCTACTGTGATGTTTGTAATAAATCCACCCTGATCCTATCCATCCATTTTTTGAGCTCATTTTAGGAGATGCCACTAAAAATGAGATGAATCCAAAATCAAGTAGGTCACACGAGAGGGGAAATTGGGGAAAGAAATTCCGACAAGGGATCCACCTTGATGTTTTTATGCCATCCAAACCGTTATAGGTCAATCCCACTGGCATGAAGTGAAAACACAAAAAAATAATAACTTCGCACAAATCTTTTATGGCCATAAGATTATTTCAATGGTGTTCACTGAAACCCCACTATTTCCTCTTATGTGGCTCACTTGATTTTTGGATACACCTTATTTTTTTTGTCAAATTTTCTAAAATGAGCTAAAAAATCGGATGGATGAGGTAAATTTCTAACTCTAGGAGGAAGTCCGCGTCTGTGCGAGTGCCTCATCATTACCTTTTTGGAAAGGAACTTTATACTCTAGCAGAGTATGGATGATATGCAGACACAAAGTATAGTACTTAGGAATGCAAGGAAGTAAAAATAAATAAATAATAATAATTCTATACTAACTAAAATTTTAACTTAATTAATTACCTAACTATATAGGTGGCCATTTATTTGCCGCTTAAAATAGAAATGATACATGATAGTACCTTTTCAACGAAAAGGCGTCCACTAATAGATGTCAAGATCATTGAAATAATCATGCTTTGGAAGTGACTGGCCATTTGGGTCAATACATGCCATGTGTGGTCTTTATATCTAATGAATTTTTATTTTTTTTAATTTTTTTTTGTCCCTTGGAAGATAAGAAAACTCTATTAATATCAAAGATAAAAGCTCAATATGCATAAAAAATCCACCCCTTAAAAAAAAATAAAAAATAAATAAATAAAATAAAATAAAAAAGTGAAAAACCCACACTTCATGTCAAGGAAAAAAGATCCACCCATTAATCAAAGATTAAATGAAACCTTACCACTTGGACTTGAGGAAAAGCAGAAGGCACAAGCAGAAGGAAGTGATAGGAAAAGTTCCCAAGGCTAAGGAAAAGCGCTAGAAACAAGCATTGAATGGACCCTACATAAGAGACAACGCGAGGAGTCAAGCTAGGCACAATGTAGCCGTCCTTTCCTGACTATAAGAGAACCGCATCATCTTGAGATGATGTGCGCCATCAAAGTGGCTCAAGTAATAAGCTCTTGAGCGCACATACAAGTGCATGGATGATGAAGACATAATGTCCCATACCATCATATCTGGTCATGATACTTTAGCAACTATGATTTTAATGCATTCTAATTATTATTAGTAGTGATCATAATACAATAGAATCACGATATTTTAGATTCAATAAAAGGTCAGGAAGCAATCAATCAATTTAAAGTAGGTACAAATACATTCTACATTGAATAGCATGGGTGAACTTCTATCATCACGATTTCATTTGAAATAGGAACTTAATTAGGCACGCTATCAATTCAACATAAGTCAATACAGTGGTTATAACATATTGAAGAAGTTCCAACATAAACAATGTAGCCAATCGCAATATTAACTGTAGCCCATAATAATGGAACAATTTCTACAAGCACGGTAGGCAATGATAATGTAATTAAAACATCATTAATTATAGCGTATGATAACGAAACAATTCGAACATAAGCAATGTAGTCCATTGTAATATAACTTTAAGTATCATTAAGTATAGTCCATGACAATAAAGTAATACCAACATAAGTCATCTAGAAAATTATAATGAAACTAAAGCATCATTAACTATAGCCATTACAGGCTGATAGAAAGAAGCTCGGAAAGGATAGTCATCACCTCCAACTTAATTTTGAATTACTAGAGTGGAAGATTTTAGAGCTTCGACCCCTTCTAGCTCTCACTCTCAAACTCGCTCTCTTCACTCACAAATTCCCACTCTTCTTATCTTACTCTCTTTACCCTCTCCTTACATGGATGGAGAGAGGGGTTGGCCCTAAAAGGGATATTTCTCGGGAATTTTAGGGGTTTGATTGCCTTAAAAATGCAGTTGAGCACTATCATCACAAAGGAGGTAGCCATTTTTATTTTTGGGGCTCTTTTTGTATCGAAATGGATGATCCAAGCCATGAAACAGTTAGCTTTGATAGTGAACTACGCAATGTTATGCTCACCTCGCATTTCGGTCACATCAATTGACGGATACAGTTAAAGGATCAATTCAACGGTGGGTATTTCTTGATCGAGGTAATAATGTTAGAAATATCCGTGAGATGGTTGTTAGGGTTGGTGTTTGTGATTTGATTGCGAATTAACAGTATGAAATTCACAATATTGAATACTTCCAAAATAGCATAACTATCATATTTAGAAAGATCTTAGAAGCTTCTATTCTCTACTTAGGGTTATCTTCACACTCTCATATGCCCCACTTGAGGACTAATGTTGTTCAATTTGGCCAACCATCTTAACCATCCAATCCATATGGAGTATTAAGCCCACTAAGATAAGTCTTTTTCTATAGCTTTGTGGCCGATAGCCACCAACGCGCGGTCTAGAGCTTGTTTGGTTCATCCGACTATTTCTACGGTGATTTGATAAGTGAGGTTTCTTCCATATGGCTGATATGGTTTAGATGACCTACGCTTCATATTTGGTCATTACGATCTTAGCGAAAATGACTATTTAATATCATCCATTCTAAGCCATTAGTTCTTAAGCCACAAGGGTAGTTTGGTCAATTCAACTTATGCACTTAAGTTATTTAGGATCTAAGTCGTTCATTAGGTTGGTCTCAGGTAAATCTTAAATAAGCTTTAGTTATTTTTTATTAATCGTCGATGGGTCCATTAGATCTTAGCCCTTGATTTATTGATCCCATGGTTAGGCATAAGATCCAAGTGATCAAGTTGATTCATTAACTTCCTAGGGGTATTTAATTGAGTTTGTATGGTTCTTCCTGGGTTATCATTGGTATTTTATGCTTACTTAGCCTGACTTTAATGATAACACCCGCATATTTACTAAGATCAAGTATTGTGAAATACGTGGGGTGTTACACATTTACATGTCGTTGACTACTTACCACCATATTTGTAATTATTTGCTCTGACTAGTAATTTAGCTTTCCGCACTAGTTCTTAGAGGTGCGCAAGATCTGACCCAACGTTGGATTTGACTTGATCGAACCGGTCAGATCCGATCCGACCCGAATTAAAAACCAAGGTTAGGTCAGATCGAGTAGACCCACTGAGATCGACCACAAAACGAGTCGAGTTCGGGTCAAAAGCCAATCCAACCCGATCTGGGTGGGTAGTATAAAGTATCTTTTTAATTTATTTATTTTTAACTTTTACCCCTTTTTTCTACCCGAACGGCAAACCCTAACCCGTTCGTACTCGAGCGGCACCGCACCCATCTTCACCATTCATCCTCCTCCATTCATCAAGTGGGTTCCATTTTTAAGAAAAAAAAAATTCTCTATATATTTTGCACTGGCTCGCTGGTGGTCCAACCAAGGCTGGGACTTCCCTGGCTTGGTTGCAGCATCCGGCCCTGGCTCTCCTCCTATCTCTCCCGATTTTCCTCCTCTCCTCCTTTCTCTCCCTCTTTCTCTCTCGATTACCCTCATCTCCTTCTTTCTCTTCCTATTTCTCCCGATTTCCCTTTTGTTTCCTTCCTAGCACGAGAGTCTCCGGCTCGGCTTGACTCAGCCCAGTCTGAATCAAGTGGACAGACTCAACTCGATCTGACTCGATTTCTCTGACCGAGTCGGACTCGGTTTGAGTCAGGCCAGCAAGGACTCGAATCAGATCGAGTCAACCCTACTGGACTCGGTTTTGGATCGGATCGAATTCGGGTCGAGTTCTTGGAAAAATCGAATTGAGTCGAGTTGGACCCAATCTGGTCCAACTCGACTCGATGCCCACCTCTACCAATTCTCCTTAAGCAAATCTAATCCATTTTACCTTCTTGTTATAGGTTTTGCCAACTTTCAACTTATGAACCTTCAGCATATCTAAAATCTAAAATTATATGTCGTCTAACTCCCCCAATTCCATAAAGGGGGTGTTTGAAGCATGGGATTAGATGAGTTTAAGTGGGATGGAATCACCAAAATGCAATGACTACACTGTGTCAGGGATTGTCATCTAATCCAATGGCTTGGAGGCCATCCCACTTCATGTTTGGGAAACATATTGGCTACTCATCTTGCCACTACCGATCAATGCCTTGTGGGCCCCATCATGATGTATGTGTTTCATCCATGTCATCCACCCATTCTTCCATGTCATTTTACGGTATGAGCCCAAAAATGAGTTTGATCTAAATCTCAAGTGGACTACACAATTGGCCCTATGAGGTTTTTAATGGTGTAATTCAATCACTACTGTTTTCCCATGGTGTGGTCCACCTGAGATTTATATCTACCTCATTTTTTTGGATCAAGCCTTAAAATTATATTTTAAAATGGATGGACAGCATGGATAAAATACATACATCATGGTGGGGTCCACATAACACCAACCACTAGCTACACGAAACTCAAAGTAGGATTGCAGAAACCCTTGCCCCAGTGTTGATTCCAAGAAGGGGCTTCACAACCCATACCTTATGTGAGTCCCAAACAGACATTGTAATGATCCATGGGATATTAAAACCCACTCCCACCAAATCTCATTTAAACTCATGCGCCAAACACCCCCTAAGCATGCATCGATAAACTTTTCAAGACTCATCTTATTCTGGTAGGTTACCCATAAGGAGAAAATCTTAACTTCCATGGGTAATACGACATCATGTCTGTATGTTAGAGTGAACAGTGTTATCCTTGTTGAACTTGGTCCAAGGATCTCTATTTTACATTTTCGACAAAATCATTATTGAGCATAGTCCAAGGATCTCCATGGTGCATTTTCGACAAGATCACCATTGAGCTTAGTCCAATGATCATTGTCACGCCTCGAAATTCAAGTACAGAGTGTGCACCCTTAAACTTGAGTTTTAGTTCGTAACTTATACACAAAGTGTACTAACTTAACTCTTTAATCAGTTTAATCAGCAGTGATAATTATATTCAGTTTAAGTTCCACCCCAACTCTAATCACATATATATAACACTTAGCACCATTCAACCAGGCATATATAAATCTTGGCGACCCTTAAAATAATATAAATATTAAAAATTATTCATTTATTATATCATCATATTACAAATATGTTTATTCCAGACTAATATTATTTCAATTAGATAAATCTAAACAATTTTTTAAAATCTCAAAATTAATACCAATATGCATTATACGCTAATCAAACTATTCTATCAAATAAATCACATAATCGAAAATGGTCTAATGCAGCTACTTTATCTTCAGATAAGTATGACCACGTTTCACATGGGTCGTGTTCAGGTGCGGTAAATCCTTCCGGTTCTTGCGTCACATCATCTATTAATGGCTCCTCTGTATAGTTTTTCCATTAATAAAAATGTAAGTTAGTTTATAATCATAACAATTAAAATAACATAAAAATGTATGTACAATGATATGAATGCAAATGGTGTATGAATGCATCAAATACGATAATCGTCTATCTTCTTGAGTTGGAGGTCATCAACCCGCATCTACCCGTTAGGTAGGCTTCCATCTTTCGGTAGACTTGAGCATATCACGTATCTGGTAACGCTCTACTAGGATCGACATTTCTTTCAGGGAGGGCCCCTAAGATGGACCATGCATTATGTAAATGTAATAAATGATTGATGATATATAAATGCATATTTTTCATATTTGGCATAGTTGTCTTAATCAAAATATTCACATATAAATTTAGTGTACAATTATCATAACAAAATATTCAAATAAGTATATCAATGAATCAAACAATCGCAAATGATTTATTTTAATTTTAATGAATTATGAGACAAGTTGAGATACCCACCTGAGTCTAGTAGTGTAAAATCCATAAGGTAATTAGGTTGGTTTGAATTAAGAGATCCTACCAGTTATATTAACAACATTATTATTCATCTAGTTATATTACACAGTGGGGCTACCTTTGATATACACCCTAAGTGGCCAAACCCTAAATGATCAAATAATTAAAATTACATGTTTATTAAATTTAATTATCAAATTTATATTTTCTTTTTAAAATCCTAAAATTGAAGTCAAATAATTAATCGGGGTGACTCACCGGATGGTTGGATCATCCAGATTCTTAAGGTCTTGACATATTTTGCCTTTACACATTGATGAATTATGTGGATCTAACCACATATATATCGATGACCCATATCGACTTTTTACGCTAAGTGATATTAATTAGTTGCGCAGAAATCTCAACTTTCCTTATTAAACATTTATAAATCTGACTAGTGTGGCCCATCTGATGGTCAGATCAATATGAAATTCAAGGTACTATTATCTTTTAGTGCTTAGGATCAAATGACCCGTTCAGATCTATCTTAACACAATCAGATTCTATCTATACAATTTATTTTTAAAATATTATTAACCAAATCTGAAATCATAAAAGCATCACTTTATTAAAATTATCTCTACACACCTATACAATGATCGTGTGGATGATCCATATCATCCATTATATAGATCAAGAAGAAATTAACAATATAAAATTAATAAAATAAAATAAAATAAAAATAAAAGATAAAAAAATTATTATTACTACTTAAAGAATCAATCCCTAAACATCTCACTCAACTAAGAATGTCAATACCAACTCAATTATTGACTTTTTTTTATTATTTATTTAAAAATAAAAATTTTAAATATTTATTTTAATTTTTTTAATGTACTAAAATTTACGGTTATTACAATCATCATTAAAGAAGAATGAATTTACATCCAGCAAATGGCATAAGTTGTTTTAAAATTATTATTTTTTAAAGTAAAGTGCATTTTGTTTTTTTTTTTTAATGGTTTTTACTATTCTAATCCACTGATAGGTTTTGCAACGAAGTGAATAATTCATCAAAGGCTTGCTAGAGAGTAACTGGAGAGTTTAGTGACCCTACATAACTACTTTTCAACCCTCGTAACTTTCAAAATGGGGATTGGTCCTACTTTTTCGAAACACATTAGAATTGAGAGAATATCCCTGGAAACATATCATAATCCAGAAGGAATGAGTCCCGTGGAGGTAACAACAACGTCCAACGGGCTCCTGCAGCGGTGTTCCCCTCTCAAAAAATAAAAAATAAAAAAAATCCGATAAGCCTCAAATGGGTCCAACCTTCGGTCTTGGCCTTACATATGTTTCCGGATAGGTTTTGTGGCACCCATCGTAAGTTTTTGTTGAAATCCACTAATCATTCGAATGTATATTTAATTTTAAGACATGGCTTTAAGATGAGAAAAGAAAACATCAAGGTTGAATCACACTAAAAAAAACAACTCAAAAAAAAAAAACCATTGTTGTGTTTATTTGGAGGCAACAAAGGTCACGGATGAAGATAAAATCAAAACCCTCCGAGGTCTTGGGATGCCCCAGATAACGTATATGGTTCAAATCTCTCAATAAGTAGGCTCAAGCATAGTTAGTGGGACCCGTAATTCCTCCTTTGATAAAACTTTTCCAATGGCATTTTTATCCTGTAAAACTTTACAGGGCTAAAAAATATTAATAAAGATGGGAACGAGGCTAAAACCTTGAATTTGTTAGAAAAAGCCAAGTGAGTTTTGGTCGATTCTTAAAAAAGTTAGACACCTCAGGCACCGAGGTCGTACAAAGAACTAGAAGCGTGAGAGTTAAAGTCAATACATCCCTTTCCCCAGCAGCTGTCCTGTCATTTTCTTGTCGTCCTTTGTAGCGGCAGACTTATGACGAGCTCGACTGCGACCCCGGAACCAGCAATGTGGATACGACCCTGATCGTAGGGCCCACCCAGATGCATGAAATTTATATCCACGCCGTTCATATGCTTTTACATATTATTTTATGTCTACTAACCTAAAAATTAAAATCAAAATTTCCCGGTGAACCACACCACAAGAAACAGTGGTTGTTGAACACTCGCCATTAAGCACTTCTTAGGGTCCACTGTGATTTTTTTATGGCCATCGAATCTTTTGATAATGTTAAAAAAATATAGATGCAAGTAAAAAACAAATATTATATTGATCAAAATCTTTTGTGGCCCACAAAATCTTTTTAATGGTCAATAACTACTGTTTCTTATGTTATGATGCACCTGAAATTTTTATCTTCTTCGTTTTTTGTACAAGGGTATGAAAAAATCCGAAAAAACAGATGGACGGCATGGATATAAAAATTCATGCATATAGGTGGGCCCTACGGTCAGGGTTGCACCCACATTGCTAGGTTGGGGTCGTAGCCAACCCGATCGCGGAAGAAGCTTTTTGTTTTTTTATAACACTTTTTTTATATATATACACGCACACACCCCACACACTCACGCCACACGCACACACACCCTACACACGCACGCCGTGGGATTTCACCACCATGGGTACTCGAACCCTTGACCCGGTGTTGAAACTCGAGTCTACCACCCGGGTAAGAGCAAAAACTCACACCATGGAAGAAGCTTCGTTCTTCTTCGTTGAAGAATCAGATATGTGAACCACACAATGATGTATTTGTTTTATCCACACCGTCCAAACATTTTTCCAGCTCATTTAAAGCATTTTCGGGAAAATGAGGCAAATCCAAATCTCAGGTGGACCACACCACAGGAAAAAGTGGTGATTTAACGGCCACTATTAAAACGTTCGTAGTGCTCGCTATAATGTTTATTTTCCATCCAACCTGTTAATAAGGTCACAAAGACCAGGATGAAGGGAAAACACAGATATAAGGTTGATCCAAAACTTTTGTAGGCCTCATTTATCTTTTAACGGTAGGCGTTCAATCACCACTGTTTTCCGTGGTGTGGTCCACCTGAGATTTGGAGCTCCCTCATTTATAGTCTCATGCCGATAAAATGATTCGGCAAGATGGATAGGCGGAGTGGATAAACCATATACATCACGGTGGAGCCCACATAGCTTTCCCAGCATCGACTACCGTATCTGAATCGAGAATCTGCCGTTCTATGATAACTCTAGACGACCTAAGAAATGGGGCCCATAAATATTTTATCCACTCCGTTCATCCGTTTCTCCAGCTCATTTTAGTGTACGAAACAAAACATGAGGACGATCCAACCTTCAAGTGGTCCACACTACAGAAACAGTGAGGATCGAACGCCCTCCATTGGAAAATTCGTGGGACCCACAGAAGTTTTAGATCAAGATGATTTTTTTTTCACAATCGAAAATAAAACATCACGGCGGGCACTAGTTCCGTTTTAACGGTGGAGCTGGCTAAACACATGCATCATGGTGGGCCCCATAAGACTGCAGGAATCTTCATGCAGGCAATCCCATCCAAACTCTACGGCGAGTTCCTCCATTTATTGACCACTAGTCAAAATTCCTTTGATTGCAAAATCCCAACCATCCAATAGATGAGACTTTTGTCCAAGAGCGGAGCCGTTGCTGACTGATCCGGTCCTTCAAAAACGGAAGGCACTTCAGGCACGGTGGAAAAGGGCGAATCCCTGAATGTGGGGCCTACCTTGATGTATATCCCTTACATCCATGCCTTCCATCCGTTTTAAAAGATCATTTTAGTAAATTAGCTCAAAAATGAAGTAGATCCAATCTCAAGTAGACCACTCTACAGGAAACAATGGTTATTGACCAATAAAAACTTATTGAAGGTCACAAAAGCTTTTCATGAAGTCTATATTTGTGTGGTCCCTTCATCTAAGTTTTTTGGACCTTACTAACGGGTTGGATGTAAAATAAAAATTCCGGTGGGCCCCAAGAATTTTTTAATGGCGGGTATTCAATCACCAATATTTCCTGTGGTGTGGTTTACGTAGGAATTTTATCCCGGATCTTGCCCTAAAATGAAATTTCAAAACCGATGTAAGGCATGGATGTAAGATACATAAATCAAGGTGGGCCCCACAGTCAGGGATCCACCGAAGCCACGTCTCGGTGTAAAAGCGCGTCGCAACTGACAAGTACCGCCTTCACGTTCTACCGGTTTATGAGGAATCACAGTGAACTTGGTGCATCCGTATGTTAACAGTATCCGGATACATCCATATTGTATGTTGTATGTAAGGGCCCATATTTCGGTGATCCAAACCGTTGATAGGGTGGAAACCACAATGGATGGCTGTATTCTGTAATTTTTTTACAATATCAAGATCGTAATCCTATGATCAGTAACCTACAAGAAACGGTTGCCTAAATACACAGCGACGGACCGAAATAATGACGATTTATTGGACAGATAGGAGCCAAAAGATATTAAAATGTATTTATTCATCGTCAGTCCGCATGTGAGACATTATATCAACGTTCATGAGCAAAAAATGAGGCGGATTGAAAATTAAAGTAGGCTACATGACAGTAAAAAGTGGGTAGGGAAATAACTACCGTTGAAATCTCCGTAAGTCTACTGCGATTTTATATTGCATACATCCAAACCGTTCATAAGGTCATTCCTAATGGGGTAAACTCAAAATATAAAAATCTTAGGGCGTGTTTTGCCAGTTGCATTGTGAAGTATTAGGAGGGATGGGATTCCAAAAACATAATTATTATCCATGGCAGGGGTTGTTCCCTCGCAGCATGGGATTAACTTAATTGAGAAAATGACTACGGCAGACAAAACCTTTTACCCAGCGGTTTTTATCGCGGAATATAAACTTAAGTTACCAACTTAGACTAGCACGCGCGCACAGCGACTTTGAGGACGAATCTACCCCTCCTTTTAACTGCCGTTGCTTTTCCTCTCCTTCACTTCTCTCGCTCCATTTTTTTAAAAAAAAAGGACGAAAACTCCACCGCTACATCTGTTGCTTGGATCGCACCACGCTCTAGCTGGATCCCACCCTCTCTATTCATCAACATTAGGGGTGTACACGAACCGAGCTAGGTCGGTTAGCTTGCTCGACTCGAGTAGAAAAAGCTTGATTCAACTCGGTTCAAAGCTAAGTTCAAGCTGAGTTGAGCTGATTTTTTAGCTCGAAAATGAGTTCGAGCAAGCCTCAGCTCGACTCAACTTGGACAGAATCCAACTCGAATCGGACCAGTTCAATAAATTGGTTACTCTGCCATTGATGTTGCTCACCAACTGTCTGATAAAATGACTCAACGAAATGTGACCGGCGGCAAGGAAAGTATGTACATGAAACAAATACCTTTTTTCTCTTTGTTTTTCTTGATTTTTATGTTGCTTAGAAAGTATTTGATAAAATACCTATAAAACAATTGCATTTGTTTGTAAAACAGTGGGATTTTGAAGTTGCAACTCAGGTGTTTGTGAAAATGCCTCAATAGTGAACTCGGCTCGAGTTGCTGACTAAACCAAGCTGAGATGGCCAGTCAGGCTTAAGGACTGAGCCTAGCCGAGTTCGAGCTGAGGTTAGCCAGTGGCCGAGTCAAGTCGATATGAGGCCAGCTTTACTCGGTTTGACTCGATGTACACCCCTAATCAACATTATCTCGTTTTTCCTGAAAATGTTCCCTCCACGGAAGACAGTATGCATGACAGGTATGATATACATTTACCTAAACGGCGTAAATTTTTTGTGGGCCATTGAAATGCCGAATGAAGCTCCCATCTTAGTTTTCGGTTCATCCATGCGAAAATCATCCTATGAATATGATGGATTACAAGTAAAACATCATTATAGGGGCATAACAAGGTTTCTACGGTGGAAACACTGTTTCCTGTGGTGTAATCCACTTGATATTTCAATATGCCACTATTTTGGACTGAAACCCTTGCTTTAGATGGAAAAATGGATGAACGTCATGGATAGTCCACATACATTCAAGGTGGGCCCAACTCAATATTTTTAATTTTTAAATTTTTTTAATATTTTACTATTAATTTTTTTAAAAAAGTTTTTTTAGGTTAGCTTGTTAGTACACACCCATGTCAATACACACACTCCATGTTAGCCACCCCCGCTAGGAATCGATACCAGGACCTCAAGTGTTGACATGAGGTATCTCTACTCAGTCTGCCAATTGAGCTATGGATTTGGGTGTGCCCAACTTAGTTAACTCAGCACTATAAGTGCGTACTGAAAATTTTATGAACCGCTCGGTCAATTTCATTAATTGCTCGATCAAATTTGCTGAAGAGAATTTCATGTAAATCTCGGTCAATTTCATTAACTGATCGGTCAAATTCAACAAAGCAAATTGTTAGGCTAGGTCAATTACATTTAAAGTTCATTCCAATTCATGTTAGCCTCACCCAATTTCAAGCTTGCCTCGCTCAAATTGATGTTTCTCTTGTTCAATTTCTCGGTTGCTTCGTTGAATTTTTTTCGTTGCCTTGCTCAACTCCTAGGTTGCCTCGCTCAATTTCTAGGTTCCCTTGCTCAATCCTCGCTCCAATTTCTACGTTGCCTCGCTCAATTTCTAGCTTCCCTCGCTCAATTCCTAAGTTGCCTCGCTCCAATTTCGATATTCCTTCGCTCAAATCCTAGGTTGTCTCGCTCAATTTCTAGCTTCTTCGCTCAATTCGTAAGTTGCCTCTCTCAATTTCTAGGTTCCCTCGCACAATTTGTAGCTTCCCTCGCCTCGCTCAAATCCTAGGTTGCCTTTTACAGTGTAGTCCACTTGATAGTTAGATCTATCTTATTTTTCGTCCCAAGCCTTAATATGAGCTCGTAAAATATATGGACAGTTTGGATATAATACATACATCATGATGGGACCCACAAAAGCAGCATAGCAAAAAAAAATAAAAAATTCAGTTTGCCCCACTCAATTGTCAGTTTGCCCCGCTCAATTTCCAGTTTGCCTGCTCAATTTCAATTTTCAGTTTACCCCGCTCAATTTCTAGTTTGCCTCGCTCAATTTCTAGTTTGTCCCGCTCAATTTTCAGTTTACCCTGCTCAATTGAGCGTTTACCCCACTCAATTTTCAGTTTGCCCTGCTCAATTGAGCGTTTACCCCACTCAATTTTCAGTTTGCCCCACTCAATTTTCCCAGTTTACCCCGCTCAATTTTCAGTTTGCCCCGCTCAATTTTCAGTTTGCCCCGCTCAATTTCCGTTTACCCCGCTCAATTTCCAGTTTGCCCCGCTCAATTTTCAGTTTACCCCACTCAAACTGAAATTTTTTTTTTCTTTTATGGGTCCCATCATGATGTATGTGTTATATCCAAACCGTCCATATATGAGCGGGGCAAACTGGAAATTGAGCGGCGCAAACTGAAAATTAAGTGGGGAAACTAAAAATTGAGCGGGGCAAACTGAAAATTGAGCAGGGCAAATTGAAAATTTGGTTATATATTTTGGTTTAAGTTTAAATTAAGGTTTATGTTTAGGTTTAGGTTATAGGTTTTAGGTTATAGGTTAAAGCTTTAAGGAATTGAGAATAGGTTAAGGTTTAGGTTTAGGGAATTGGGTTCAGGTTTGAGATCGGGTTTAGTTTGGGTTTTCAAGTTTAGGTTTAGGTTAAGGAGTTGAGATTAGGATTAGGTGTAGGCTTTGGTTTAAGGATTTGAGAATAGATTTAGGTTTTAGGTTTAGCTTTTAGGTTTAGGTTAAGGTTATAGGTTTAGGTTAGGTTTAGGTGTAGGTTATAGGTAATAGCTTTAGGGAATTGAGAATAGGTTAAAGTTTAGGTTTAGGATATCAGGTTCAGGTTCGGAATAATCCCTAAAAAATAAAAAATAAAAAATAAAAAATAAAAAAAGTGCATTGCATTGACCCGGTCGACCCCAACTCGCTGACTTCTTTTTCATTTTTTATTTTTTATCCCTGTTGTAATCCCCACTGGGATTTGAGTTTAGGTTATAGGTTTAGGTTTAGGTTATAGGTTATAGGTTTAGGATAAGGTTTAGGTTTAGGTTTAGGTTATAGGTTTTGGGATTTGAGAATGGGTTCGGGTTAGGTTATAGGTTTTGGTTTTGGTTTAGGTTATAGGTTATAGGTTTAGGATAAGGTTTAGGTTTAGGTTTAGGTTATAGGTTTTGGGATTTGAGAATGGGTTCGGGTTAGGTTATAGGTTTTGGTTTTAGTTTAGGTTATAGGTTTTGGAATTTGAGAATAGTTTTAGGTTATAAGTATAGGTTTAGGTTAGTTTATAGGTTTTGGGATTTGAGAATGGGTTCGGGTTTAGGTTATAAGTTTTGGTTTAGGTTATAAATTTTGGAATTTGAGAATGGATTTGGGTTTAGGTTATAGGTTTTGGTTTTTGTTTAGGTTTGAGTTTTGGGATTTGAGAATGGGTTCGGGTTTAGGTTACAGGTTTTGGAATTTAAGAATGGGTTCGGATTTAGGTTATAGGTTTTAGTTTTGGTTTAGGTTATAGGTTTTGGGATTTGAGAATGGGTTCGGGTTTATGTTATAGGTTTGGTTTTGGTTTAGGTTATAGGTTTTGGGATTTGAGAATGGGTTCGGGTTTAGGTTATAGGTTTTGGTTTAGGTTATAGGTTTTGGGATTTGAGAATGGATTTGGGTTTAGGTTATAGGTTTTGGTTTTGGTTTTGGTTTGGATTTGAGTTTCGGGATTTGAGAATGGGTTCGGGTTTAGGTTACAGGTTTTGGAATTTAAGAATGGGTTTGGGTTTAGGTTATAGGTTTTAGTTTTGGTTTAGGTTATAGGTTTTGAGATTTGAGAATGGGTTCGGGTTTATGTTATAGGTTTGGTTTTGGTTTAGGTTATAGGTTTTGGGATTTGAGAATGGGTTCGGGTTTAGGTTATGGGTTCTGGGATTTAAGAATGGATTTGGGTTTAGGTTATAGGTTTTGGTTTGGGTTTAGGTTTAGGTTTGGGTTTGAGTTTTGGGATTTGAGAATGGGTTCGGGTTTAGGTTACAGGTTTTGGAATTTAAGAATGGGTTCAGGTTTAGGTTATAGGTTTTAGTTTTGGTTTAGGTTATAGGTTTTGGGATTTGAGAATGGGTTCGGGTTTATGTTATAAGTTTGGTTTTGGTTTAGGTTATAGGTTTTGGGATTTGAGAATGGGTTCGGGTTTATGTTATAGGTTTGAGTTTCGGTTTAGGTTATAGGTTTGGGGATTTGAGAATGGGCTTGGATTTAGGTTATAGGTTTTGGTTTTGGTTTAGGTTATAGGTTTTAGTCTAGGTTATAGGTTATAGGTTTAGGATAAGATTTAGGTTTAGGTTTAGGTTATAGGTTATAGGTTTAGGATAAGGTTTAGGTTTAGGTTATATATTTTGGGATTTGAGAATGGGTTCGGGTTAGGTTATAGGTTTTGGTTTTGGTTTAGGTTATTGGTTTTGAAATTTGAGAATAGGTTCTTGGGCTTCATGCACTCATTTATAGCCTGATTCATCAACTCATTTGTGTAACTGATTGACTTTTCCTTATTGCAACAGATCCTAGACTTTTGTAACTAATGCACATGCTTGTGAAGTGATGCAGATCGATGGATGGTTATGAAGTGATTCATTGACTTGTTCTATGATTGCAGTGATGGATTGTAGGTTTTTGTGAAGTGATGCACATTAATGATTTTTTTTCCAAATCAATGGTTAGTTTTCTTTCTTACACTCATTTGTAAACTGATTCATGCACTCATGTGAACTGGATTGTATCATGTGATTGCAGCAGATCCTAATCTAATTTGTCACCTGATTCATAGACTAAACTCCAAAGAAATCTGTGAACTGGAACTCATTTGTGAACTGAACTTGAACTGGAATGCGGACTGTAGCTTGAACTGAACATTTTGTTGAAGTCCATACCATTGGAATTTCAGGTGTATGTTGCATGTGGGAGGATTGGAGCTGCATATTTCAGATTCAAGCATCTGGTACGTCTTTTGTCAAGAATGCACATGTGTAGTTATCATTGTGGTTATAGTTATTCATTATGTGACAGGTTTTCAGGTGAGATGAACGAGTTTCAAAAGAAAATAGTCTACGGTTTTGAGAAGCAATTCCCAATGCCATTTTATGTTTAAATGCATATTTCAGATTTAAGCATCCGGTACGTCTCTTGACTCAAGAATGCACATTTATTGGAGTGGTCTGGCCATTTGGATAGACCGTGTTTATTATTTTCTCGAAATTGATGGAGCAGACCCGGATGTGCGTCGGAGCTATCCGGAAGAGCGGGGGTCCCTGGAAGGTGGAAACCGCTGTTATGACCATGATGAGCATTGGAAGGGCCTAGCCATTTGGACAGGCCGTGTTTATGTATTTGCTCAAAATTAATGGAGCAGACCCGGATGTGTGTCGGAGCTATCCGGAAGAGCAGGGGTCCCTGAAAGGTGGGAACCGCTATTATGACCATGATGAAGCTGTCCATTTTCTATGGACAGCATTGGAAGTGTAAGACCCATATCCTAATCCGCACTGTTCCGTTGATTCCCGCGACCCTTCTCGTCAAATTTCGGCAATCCGCGACTTATGGTTGATGTTGCGCACGACCGTAAGTCGTATCCTATTCATTTAAGCCGGCTTAATCCGAGACTTGTATCATTGCGACCGCACCGTTGCCGCGGTTCCAACGCCGCAACTCACGCACCGATCCGGTACCCAGACGATGAGATACGAACCCACGTTCAGTTCGAGTAAAAACACCGCGCGTTGCAAATCCCAAGGAATCTCTACAAAGTGTCCCATCAATCACATCAATCAATCCCTTCAATCACCTCTCATGTCAAGTACAAGCACCCATACTTCCTTTCTCCACAAGTCAAGCAACCACCCAAGTCAACTAACACATCACCTCACCCATCACTCACATCCATCAACCATCATCCCTTTACATCACTCCATCTCTCATTAATCACACCTCTCTCTCTCTCATTTCTCAACACTCCAACTCCAAGCAAGGAAGAGAGAACTCACGTCCAAGCTCTCTTCCATGAGAAAGAAGTGATTTTAGTGGCCCACTTCCCATCTCCAAATCCCATCATCCTAGCCATCCATTTCCCATCTCCACCATCAAAGTGAAGCTTTAGGAGACCGGCTATCCAACGGACCAAGAAGATCAAGAGGTGGGTGCTTTGATGGAGTAGTTTTTCATGTTTTTAAGGTGGGCCAAGTGAGGCCAACCGATCAATGGTTTGGATCTCACTTGGGACCCTAAGATGTGGCCAATGGCTCATCTTGATTATCAAGATCATTCCATGATGGGGCCATTCTCCATGGACCCCATCATGATGTTTACTTTCCTTGTATTGAGGAGGTCATCTAGACCGTCCATTTCTAGTGGAGTGGGATCTCCACCGTTGATCTTTTATTGATGGTCCATATGCAAAAGGACCTTTGATGTATGATTGGATGATTGAAACGGAGGGCCCATAGTGCCGGGGTCCCTCCATCACGCGTGTCTCACTCTATTTCTCTCCCCCTCTCTTTCCATTTACTTACTTGTATGCGATGAAATGGCCGTATGGCCCACTTGGATGGACCCCACCTTAAAGTAAATATTTTATCCAAGTCATCCATGTGTGGGCCCACCTTATATGCATCGTAACCACACCACCTACTATGTGGTGGCCCACCTAGGTAAGGCCCATTTAACATTTGTATCCAGCCAAAAGAGTCCAGTGACGCTGGACGTCACTGGGATGAGAGCACAAACTATGGCTTATTTCTAAGCCTTTGGAGAAGACTACTTGTTTAGGCCCCTTCTTGATGTAGGTATTCAATCCGTGCCGTCCATCTCATTTAGAGCTCCATTTTAAGCGTTGAAATGGAAGATGGGGTTGATTGGAGCTTTTGGTGGGCCATAGTTTTAAAAATGGTATCATTACCATTGAATTGTACCAAAACTCTTCCTACACTCCGAAAAATGGCCTGTATTGGTCTCAATTGATGAGTTATGGGTCATGGAATCCAATGGATGGATTGGATTCCTCAGATGCGAGCCCCACATACTAAAAACCCCAGGGATAAGGGTTTTCAAAAAAAAAAAATTTTACCCAACACAGCAGCTGCTGCTGCTGTGTCAGGCCTTGGCCAGAGGCTGGCGGGCGGACGTGGGCAGGGACCCACGGCCCCGTGTACGGTCCCCACCATGATGCATATTTTGTATCTGCACCGTCCATAAGGTGGCCCACCCTCTGAGGTGGGTCGTCCCCAAAAATGAGACACATCCAAATTTCAGGTGGCCCACACCATGAGAAACAGTGTGAAATGAACCCTACCATTGAAGTTTTCTTTCAGGCCCACTAGAGTTCGGGATCAAGCTGAAAATTGTTTTTACCCTTCATTCGGGTCTGTGTGACCTAATGGATGGGTTGGATGTCATATAAACATTATGGTGGGCCCCCCATGGGACCCACAGTGGTGTACGTGCCTGACTCCACCGTCCGCCCGGACGGTGGAGCCCACTGCATATATGATGTGTCCACACCGTCCAGGGGACGGTGTGTGAGTGTGTGTGAGTGCGTGTGAGCGTACGTGTGGGTGTATGCATGTGTGTGAGTGCGTGTGAGTGCACGTGTGTGTGTGTATGCATGTGTGTGAGTGCGTGTGTGTGCATGTGTGTGCATGCATGTGTGAGTGCACATGTGCGTGGGCATGTGTATGTGTATATATATATATATATACTGTATATAAATTATATAGTATATTATAATGATGGTGGCCCTCCCTGTGACCCCCGCCATGATGCATGAGTTGCATCCTAACCGTCCATCTATTTATCAATTAAAATGAAGTAGATCCATGGTTCAAATGGGCCCATTTTTGGCACGCATATAAGGCCCATGTTGATCCATTTATGGCCATTCATTCAGGCCCACCTTGGTGCACATCTAAGGCCATGGGATTAAGCCCATTTAGCATGTGCAACGGCCATGGGATTAAGCCCATTTGGCATGTGTAATGACCATGGGTTTCGGCCCATTTGACATATGCAATGCCCACGGGATCCGGCTCATTTATACATAAAGGGCCCACGGGATTCAAGCCCATTGGATGCACATGGGGCGCAAATGGAGTGGCCCATTTAGTAGGTTTAAAACTCATGAGTGTAGGCCAATCTGACATATTTAAGGCCCAAGTTGTGAGGCCATTTTGATGTGTTTCAAGGCCCATGGATCATGGACCATTGCAATATACATAAGGCTCATTGGTGAGGCCCATTAATGCAACCCATTTGGTGAATGTGAGTCCCATGTAATACAACCCATTTTGATATATCCAAGGCCCAGGGATCAAGGCCCAACGGAAGTCCTTAGAGTCCATTGCAATGAACGTTTCTCATGGTTCATGAAATGATATTTATGGCAAGCCGTGCCTAGGAAACAATGTTGGTTTGACGTCCACATTGTGTGTACAATGTTGGTTAAATGTCTGCATTGTAACTTTCTTTAGGGCCCATTGATAGGTCCATACCTGTTGCTATTCATTGCCTTATAACATGCTTAGAATAATCTCATGACTCATGCCCATATGCATCATATGTATGCTTGATATGAGTAATGACTGATCATAACATACGCCATTGGGCAGACCATTTACAGGACTCGTTATGTGACTGAGTGCCCCACATGATCGCGCAGTACGCGCTGGATTGCTGCATGATTTGACGGTGTGATTCATGCATCTCGCATACGTGTGACTTGATCACTGCACGCCCTAGCGACATCAGGGCCGTGGCTCCACAGGTACATCGTGGATGACCGTATTGGATACCGGAAATGCATATTCTAGCACTGTGGGCACTTAGGATGTCCTTGGGTGAGAGTCCTAGAACCTTTTTGGTACTAGGAGATGCTCCAGCGTCTAGACCGAGTGGATACACGAGCGCCCGAGTGCCGAATACCAGTAGGCCGCGTCTCCCACTGTGTCGTGGTCGGTTGAAAGGGGGTGTGGCCTTATCCGCCTGAGTGAGAGGGCTATAAGCTAGGCTGAGTTTGACTAGCTCGCAAATGAGTCCGCTATCGACGAGCCGGGTAGGTATTGACATACTACTGGTCAGGCGGATAGTGAGGTCTTATCCGCTTGCTTGACTGTGCAGCTAGGGAGGTGGCAGTCTCTGCATGTGTATTGGACCCCTGTGATACCCAGAGAGGAACTGTACTGATATACGCATTTGAGGAGTACCGACTTGCTTGGATTGCATTTCGCATATGACATTTGGCTATGTAGGCCTTGCATTGCATCGGTGTGGCCGATGGCATCCATATCTCGCATCATGCCTTGCATTACATAGCCTTGGTATTTTCATGGACTTACCACATACTTCCGCATTGTTCTGATACTGTACACTTGGCGTTTGCCTTACGCACACACTTACACCACCCTCTAAGCTTTTGTAAGCTTATGCACGATAGTTGCGTGCAGGTAGCGTTGGACGACAACAGCGCTGAGACAGGAGTGCACATCAGGACCTTTTTGGAGCTTTTTGATCACCTTGTATTTCCCTTTCTGCATTGTACTTAAAATTGTTGTTATAGTGGATATGTGGTGATGTTGTTTTGTGACTTGGTTATGTCTGTGGTTATGCTCCTTTACAAAAAAAAAAATTCATTCTGAAAATCCTCCTTGTACGATCCCAGGATCGGAATCTAGCATTAGATTATTAGAAGTCGAGAATGGGGCACTACGGAGGCTGTCGACACCGGATTCGGCAATCGGGATTCATGTGAATCCGATTTTCGGGTTTGGGGCGTGACAGAAGTTGGTATCAGAGCATAACTTGGGAATACCTGAGTAATACATCACATATCTGCTATAAATAGGTTCCGAGTCTGAATGGTTCAACGATTTTTCGACGTAAACGCTTAATGTATGTGCCTTCGAGGATTCTCAAGACTGATAGGCCATTGTTCCTTCCTGTAGGGGACGTTATGGCTAGAAGAAATACCCGAGCGAATCTCGCTCCACCACCTGCGACTCCCGCACCACCACCCGCAGCTCCTGCTTTACCACCTGCTACTCCTACTCCACCACCAGATAGTCCTGCTTTTGAGCCGAAGGATGCCACTCATTTTCCTGAGACCGGTGCGAATCCGACCGTACCTGTGAGTGCTACTCAGCTGCAGCAAATGTTGCAGGCGATGACCGCCATTCTTCAGGGGCAGAGCAGGCATCCCACAGTGTCACCGGCCGAGGCTGAGCAGGAGCGTGCGAGCGCTCTTCTCAAGGATTTCTGACGGCACGATCCCCCACGTTTTCGGGGTGAGCCAGACTCTACTGCTGCAGAGTTGTGGTGCTCCGAGGTGGAGAAGATATTCGACACTATGAGATGTACGACCCAGCAGCGAGTTCCATTAACTGTATTCCTTCTGCAGGGCGAGGCTCAGTATTGGTGGGCATCTGTGGCCCGATCGGTAGCTGCCGATTTTGAGTGGACCTGGGAGGACTTTATAGACCGGTTTGACCGGAAGTTCTTTCCCGAGCATGTGCGACAGCAGCGCGCACTAGAGTTTGAGACTTTGGTCCAGGGGGACATGTCTGTGTCCCAGTATGAGGCTCGGTTCGTCGCACTATCCAGATTCGCGACGTATCTTGTTGATGATGAGGGGCGGAAGGCCCGCCATTTTGAGAACGGCTTGCGTCCTTTCCTCCGGAGCCGTGTGATCGGACACATGCTTCCGACATTTGAGGAGATAGTAGAGAGAGCCTTGTTATATGAGACAGATTGGGCCAATGTGCAGAGAGCCCGCGATCAGAAGGGAGATCAGAAGAGGAAGGCACCCTCGAGTAGCTCCCATCAGCAGCATCGTTCACAGCAGAGGCGCACGACCCGCCCAGCATTCCGAGCACCAGCAGTACCTCCAGCACCATCTTCCGGATCATTTACAGGTACTTGCTTTGGGTGCGGTCGTACAGGGCATCGTAGGCACGAGTGTCCCCATCCGCAGCAGCAGCAGCAGCCGAGGACACCACATCCACCTCCACGACAGCCACCACAGTAGCAGCGACCACAGCAGCAGCCTTTTGTACATCCCCCACAGCAGCAGAGGCAGCAGGTTAGGCCCCCACAGCGACCACAGCAGCAACAGAGACCTCAGAGGGGACCTGCACCTCCCCAGCAGGCTCAGGGCAGATTCTATGCCGCCCAGCAGGACCCTCAGTCATCAGGAGGGGTCGTCGAGGGTACTCTTCCTGTCTCTGCATGCATTGCACGTGTACTATTTGATTCTGGTGCATCGCATTCATTTGTCGCCGATGATTTCTGCCGATCGACCGGTTTGCCGTTGGAGTCTGCCCGTGAGGATTTGGTAGTATCGACGCCATTAGGGAAGACCGCAGTGTTGGGCCGATTTTGCGCATCTTGCCCTATTTTGATTGAGGATATCTTCTTGCCCGCCGACCTATTTGTACTGCCGATGTCCGGTTTTGATGTTATCCTGGGCATGGACTGGCTTGCCGAGTACTACGTCATATTAGACTGTTCTGCGAGGACAGTCACGTTCTGCATACCCGGCGTGCCAGAGTTTCAGTTTGTTGCCGAGCCTAGAGGAGGGCAGCTTTCTTGCCTATTAGCGTGTGCCGTTGAGGAGCCAGCTGTTTTGAGTATCGACCAGCTGCCGGTTGTTTGTGGTTTTCCTGATGTATTTCAGGAGATTCCGGGATTACCACCTCGTCGGCATACTGAGTTTCAGATTGACCTTGTGCCTGGTACTGCGCCTATTTCGAAGGCCCCGTATCGTATGGCACCATTGGAGTTACGGGAACTGCAGAAGCAGTTGGACGAGTTGCGTGAGTTAGGCTTTATTCGTCCAAGCAGTTCGCCGTGGGGAGCACCGGTACTCTTCGTAAAGAAGAACGATGGCTCGTTGAGGCTTTGCGTAGACTACCGCGAGCTCAACAAGGTCACGATCAAGAACAAGTACCCGCTTCCGAGGATCGATGACTTGTTTGATCAGCTGCAGGAGGCACAGTTCTTTTCAAAGATAGACTTGCGGTCCGGTTATCATCAGGTTCGGGTTCGAGATGAGAATATCCCGAAGACAGCCTTTAGGACGCGATACGGTCATTTTGAGTTCCAGGTCATGTCCTTCGGACTGACCAATGCGCCCACAGTATTCATGCAGTTGATGAACAAAGTCTTCTGTCCGTATCTTGATCAGTTTGTCGTGGTGTTTATTGACGACATCCTGATATATTCGAGGACTCGTGAGGAGCATGAGCGACATCTTGAGATTACATTGCAGACCCTCCGTGCACATCAGCTTTACGCGAAGCTGGAGAAGTGCGAGTTCTGACAGGAGGAGGTGAAGTTCCTCGGCCATGTAGTGACGAGGCAGGGTGTCGCTGTAGACCCCTCGAAGATTGATGCCGTGCGTCAGTGGGACCAGCCCACGAACGCATCCGAGATTCGCAGTTTTCTTGGTTTGGCGGGCTACTACCGACGTTTTATTGAGGGATTCTCTCCCATTGCAACCCCGTTGACCAGATTGACCAGGAAGGGTGCCGAGTTCATTTGGAGCGACGCTTGTGAGCAGGCATTTATGGAGTTGAAGGACCGCCTCACGTCCGCTCCTGTCCTCACTCTTTCCTCTGGGAGTGATGGATTTGTTGTATTTACTGATGCCTCACGAGTTGGCTTAGGTGCTGTCCTGATGCAGCACGGGAAGCCGGTGGCTTATTCGTCCCGACAGCTCAAGGTCCATGAGCTGAACTACCCTACGCACGATCTAGAGCTGGCAGCGGTTGTCTTTGCACTGAAAGTGTGGAGACACTATCTTTATGGGGTGAGATTTGAGCTCTTTTCCGATCACAAGAGCTTGAAGTATTTGTTCTCTCAGTCCGAGCTGAACATGAGGCAGAGGCGTTGGATGGAACTCCTGAAGGATTACGATTTTGATCTTCAGTACCACCCGGGTAAGGCGAACGTGGTGGCGGATGCCCTCAGTCTTCATCCACGAGGCCTGGTGGCGCATATGATGATTCAGGAGTGGAGGATGCTCGAGGATATAGCAGAGTACGACTTTGAGCTTGGTCAGCAGTCATCTACCGTTCAGCTATCGAGCTTGTCGATTCAACCCTCTCTTTTCGCAAGGGTGATCGAGGCTCAGCAGACAGACGAGTCATTACAGGATTACCGAGCCGAGGCAGCATCTGAAAGTCAGACGGATTGGCAGATTGGTTCTGACGGTGGACTTCGCTTCAGAGGCCGATTATGTGTCCCGGATATTCCTGAGTTACGCCGAGATCTTATGACCGAGGCACATCGATCACGTTTCTCTATCCACCCTGGCTCGACGAAGATGTATCGCGATATGAGACGCCAGTATTTTTGGTCAGGGATGAAGCGCCAGATAGCCAGTTTTGTGGCCGAGTGTGACACCTGCCATCGTGTCAAGGCCGATCACCAGAGACCCCCTGGTCTATTGCAGCCGCTGAGCATCCCGATGTGGAAGTGGGAGCATATATCTACCGATTTTGTCTTGGGTTTGCCGAGGACTCAGCGCGGTCATGACGCCATCTGGGTTGTTGTGGACCGTCTGACGAAGTCGTCACATTTTCTTGTGATTCGTGAGACTTGGCATACAGATCGGCTCGCCAGGATGTTCATTGATGAGATCGTGAGATTGCATGGTGTTCCCGTCTCGATTGTTTCAGACCGAGATTCGAGTTTCACGTCTCAGTTTTGGAGGAGCTTCCAGAGAGCGATGGGCACTGATTTGCAGCTCAGTACCGCGTATCATCCGCAGACCGATGGTCAGACCGAGAGGGTCAACCAGATCCTTGAGGATATGCTTCGGGCTTGCGCGATTGATTTCGCGGGTAGTTGGGACGAGCACCTGCGATTGGCTGAGTTCGCGTACAACAACAATTATCAGGCGACCATTGGCATGGCTCCTTTTGAGGCATTATATGGCAGACCGTGCAGATCTCCGAGTTGTTGGACCGAGGTTGGAGAGCGACGTCTCGTAGGTCCCGAGCTTGTGCTGCAGACGTCAGAGGCTATCGACATCATCAGACAGAGGATGCGCACAGCTCAGAACCGGCAGAAGAGTTTTGCTGATCGTCGGCGTCGTCCCTTGGAGTTTGTCGTCGGGGACTATGTGTATCTCAAGGTCTCACCCATGAAGGGTGTAGTTCGTTTTTGGGACGAGGGGCAAGCTTGCCCCGAGATTCATAAGACCTTTCGAGATCACAGGGCGCATTGGCGCTGTGGCTTACCGGCTTGCCTTGCCATCGCAGTTGTCGGGCATCCACAACGTCTTCCATGTCTCTATGTTGAGGAAGTGTGGGTCAGACGTCGTTCCTGTTATCGATTGGCAGCCGTTGGATGTTCGTGAGGACGCTTCTTATATTAAGCAGTCAGTTCGTATCCTCGATCGAAAGGAGCAGGTCCTCAGAACCAAGGTCATTTCCTTCGTAAAAGTACAGTGGGGCCATCATAGTGTGGATGAGGCATCTTGGGAGCGCAAGGCAAAGATCCGCGAACGTTATCCCCATCTTTTCGATGATTGATTGTATGATGTATTATGGTGCTTGATTATATATGATGTTATGTTCCTTATTTCCTCTTTGAGTTATGGTCAGTTACGATGGTAACATAAATTTCGAGGACGAAATTTTTATTAGGTGGGGAGAGCTGTAAGACCCGTATCCTAATCCTCACTGTTCCGTTGATTCCCGCGACCCTTCTCGTCAAATTCCGGCAATCCGCGACTTATGGTTGACGTTGCGCACGACCGTAAGTCGTATCCTATTCATTTAAGCCGGCTTAATCCGAGACTTGTATCATTGCGACCGCACCGTCGCCGCGGTTCCAACGCCGCAACTCACGCATCGATCCGGTACCCAGACGATGAGATACGGACCCACGTTCAGTTCGAGTAAAAACACCGCGCGTTGCAAATCCCAAGGAATCTCTACAAGTGTCCCATCAATCACATCAATCACCTCTCATGTCAAGTACAAGCACTCATACTTCCTTTCTCCACAAGTCAAGCAACCACCCAAGTCAACTAACACATCACCTCACCCATCACTCACATCCATCAACCATCATCCCTTCACATCACTCCATCTCTCATTAATCACACCTCTCTCTCTCTCATTTCTCAACACTCCAACTCCAAGCAAGGAAGAGAGAGCTCACGTCCAAGCTCTCTTCCATGAGAAAGAAGTGATTTTAGTGGCCCACTTCCCATCTCCAAATCCCATCATCCTAGCCATCCATTTCTCATCTCCACCATCAAAGTGAAGCTTTAGGAGACCGGCTATCCAACGGACCAAGAAGATCAAGAGGTGGGTGCTTTGATGGAGTAGTTTTTCGTATTTTTAAGGTGGGCCAAGTGAGGCCAACCGATCAATGGTTTGGATCTCACTTGGGATCCTAAGATGTGGCCAATGGCTCATCTTGATTATCAAGATCATTCCATGATGGGGCCATTCTCCATGGACCCCATCATGATGTTTACTTTCCTTGTATTGAGGAGGTCATCTAGACCGTCCATTTCTAGTGGAGTGGGATCTCCACCGTTGATCTTTTATTGATGGTCCATATGCAAGAGGACCTTTGATGTATGATTGGATGATTGAAACGGAGGGCCCATAGTGCCGGGGTCCCTCCATCACGCGTGTCTCACTCTATTTCTCTCCCCCTCTCTTTCCATTTACTTACTTGTATGCGATGAAATGGCCGTATGGCCCACTTGGATGGACCCCACCTTAAAGTAAATATTTTATCCAAGTCATCCATGTGTGGGCCCACCTTATATGCATCGTAACCACACCACCTACTATGTGGTGGCCCACCTAGGTAAGGCCCATTTAACATTTGTATCCAGCCAAAAGAGTCCAGTGACGCTGGACGTCACTGGGATGAGAGCACAAACCATGGCTTATTTCTAAGCCTTTGGAGAAGACTACTTGTTTAGGCCCCTTCTTGATGTAGGTATTCAATCCGTGCCGTCCATCCCATTTAGAGCTCCATTTTAAGCGTTGAAATGGAAGATGGGGTTGATCGGAGCTTTTGGTGGGCCATAGTTTTAAAAATGGTATCATTACCATTGAATTGTACCAAAACTCTTCCTACACTCCGAAAAATGGCCTGTATTGGTCTCAATTGATGAGTTATGGGCCATGGAATCCAATGGATGGATTGGATTCCTCAGATGCGGGCCCCACATACTAAAAACCCCAGGGATAAGGGTTTTCAAAAAAAAATTTTTTTTACCCAACACAGCAGCTGCTGCTGCTGTGTCAGGCCTTGGCCAGAGGCTGGCGGGCGGACGTGGGCAGGGACCCACGGCCCCGTGTACGGTCCCCACCATGATGCATATTTTGTATCTGCACCGTCCATAAGGTGGCCCACCCTCTGAGGTGGGTCGTCCCCAAAAATGAGACACATCCAAATTTCAGGTGGCCCACACCATGAGAAACAGTGTGAAATGAACCCTACCATTGAAGTTTTCTTTCAGGCCCACCAGAGTTCGGGATCAAGCTGAAAATTGTTTTTACCCTTCATTCGGGTCTGTGTGACCTAATGGATGGGTTGGATGTCATATAAACATTATGGTGGGCCCCCCATGGGACCCACAGTGGTGTACGTGCCTGACTCCACCGTCCGCCCGGACGGTGGAGCCCACTGCATATATGATGTGTCCACACCGTCCAGGGGACGGTGTGTGAGTGTGTGTGAGTGCGTGTGAGCGTACGTGTGGGTGTATGCATGTGTGTGAGTGCGTGTGAGTGCACGTGTGTGTGTGTATGCATGTGTGTGAGTGCGTGTGTGTGCATGTGTGTGCATGCATGTGTGAGTGCACATGTGCGTGGGCATGTGTATGTGTATATATATATATATATATATATATATATATATATATATATATATATATATATATATATATATATATATATATATATACACTGTATATAAATTATATAGTATATTATAATGATGGTGGCCCTCCCTGTGACCCCCGCCATGATGCATGAGTTGCATCCTAACCGTCCATCCATTTATCAATTAAAATGAAGTAGATCCATGGTTCAAATGGGCCCATTTTTGGCACGCATATAAGGCCCATGTTGATCCATTTATGGCCATTCATTCAGGCCCACCTTGGTGCACATCTAAGGCCATGGGATTAAGCCCATTTAGCATGTGCAACGGCCATGGGATTAAGCCCATTTGGCATGTGTAATGACCATGGGTTTCGGCCCATTTGACATATGCAATGCCCACGGGATCCGGCTCATTTATACATAAAGGGCTCACGGGATTCAAGCCCATTGGATGCACATGGGGCGCAAATGGAGTGGCCCATTTAGTAGGTTTAAAACTCATGAGTGTAGGCCAATCTGACATATTTAAGGCCCAAGTTGTGAGGCCATTTTGATGTGTTTCAAGGCCCATGGATCATGGACCATTGCAATATACATAAGGCTCATTGGTGAGGCCCATTAATGCAACCCATTTGGTGAATGTGAGTCCCATGTAATACAACCCATTTTGATATATCCAAGGCCCAGGGATCAAGGCCCAACGGAAGTCCTTAGAGTCCATTGCAATGAACGTTTCTCATGGTTCATGAAATGATATTTATGGCAAGCCGTGCCTAGGAAACAATGTTGGTTTGACGTCCACATTGTGTGTACAATGTTGGTTAAATGTCCGCATTGTAACTTTCTTTAGGGCCCATTGATAGGTCCATACCTGTTGCTATTCATTGCCTTATAACATGCTTAGAATAATCTCATGACTCATGCCCATACGCATCATATGTATGCTTGATATGAGTAATGACTGATCATAACATACGCCATTGGGCAGACCATTTACAGGACTCGTTATGTGACTGAGTGCCCCACATGATCGCGCAGTACGCGCTGGATTGCTGCATGATTTGACGGTGTGATTCATGCATCTCGCATACGTGTGACTTGATCACTGCACGCCCTAGCGACATCAGGGTCGTGGCTCCACAGGTACATCGTGGATGGCCGTATTGGATACCGGAAATGCATATTCTAGCACTGTGGGCACTTAGGATGTCCTTGGGTGAGAGTCTCAGAACCTTTTTGGTACCAGGAGATGCTCCAGCGTCTAGACCGAGTGGATACACGAGCGCCCGAGTGCCGAATACCAGTAGGCCGCGTCTCCCACTGTGTCGTGGTCAGTTGGAAGGGGGTGTGGCCTTATCCGCCTGAGTGAGAGGGCTATAAGCTAGGCTGAGTTTGACTAGCTCGCAAATGAGTCCGCTATCGACGAGCCGGGTAGGTATTGACACACTACTGGTCAGGCGGATAGTGAGGTCTTATCCGCTTGCTTGACTGTGCAGCTAGGGAGGTGGCAGTCTCTGCATGTGTATTGGACCCCGGTGATACCCAGAGAGGAACTGTACTGATATACGCATTTGAGGAGTACCGACTTGCTTGGATTACATTTCGCATATGACATTTGGCTATGTAGTCCTTGCATTGCATCGGTGTGGCCGATGACATCCATATCTCGCATCATGCCTTGCATTACATAGCCTTGGTATTTTCATGGACTTACCACATACTTCCGCATTGTTCTGATACTGTACACTTGGCGTTTGCCTTACGCACACACTTACACCACCCTCTAAGCTTTTGTAAGCTTATGCACGATAGTTGCGTGCAGGTAGCGTTGGACGACAGCAGCGCTGAGACAGGAGTGCACATCAGGACCTTTTTGGAGCTTTTTGATCACCTTGTATTTCCCTTTCTACATTGTACTTAAAATTGTTGTTATAGTGGATATGAGGTGATGTTGTTTTGTGACTTGGTTATGTCTGTGGTTATGCTCCTTTACAAAAAAAAAATTCTTTCTGAAAATCCTCCTTGTAGGATCCCAGGATCGGAATCTGGCATTAGATTATCAGAAGCCGAGAATGGGGCACTACGGAGGCTGTCGACACCGGATTCGGCAATCGGGATTCATGTGAATCCGATTTTCGGATTTGGGGCGTGACAGGAAGGGCCTGGCCATTTGGACAAGTCGTGTTTATGTATTTGCTCGAAATTAATGGAGCAGACCTGGATGTGCGTCGGAGCTATCCGGAAGAGCGGGGGTCCCTCGAAGGTGGGAACCGTTGTTATGACCATGATGAAGCTGTCCATTTACTATGAACGGCATTAGAAGGGTCTGGCCATTTGGACAGGCCATGTTTATATTTGTATTTGCAGGTACCATACCCTTAACCTAAACCCGAATCGATTCTCAAACCCAAAAACCTACAACCAAAACCAAAACTAAAACCAAAACCTATAACCTAAACCCAAACCCATTTTCAAATCCCAAAACCTATAAACCTAAACCAAAACCAAAACCTATGACTTAAACCCGAACTCATTCTCAAATCCCAAAACCTATCACTAAATTAAAACCATAACCAAAACCTATAACCTAAACCCAAACCCATTCTCAAATCCTAAAACCTAAAACCTAAACCTAAACCTATAACCTATAAACTAAACCAAAACCATAACCAAAACCTATAACCTAAATTTGAACCCATTCTCAAATTCTAAAACCTATAACCTAAACCAAAACCATAAAACCTATAACCTAAACCCGAACCCATTCTCAAATATTCTAAAAACGTATAACCTAAACCTAAAACCTTATCCTAAACCTCTAACCTAAACCATAACCAAAACCTATAACCTAAACCAAAACCAAAACCTAAGACCTAAACCCGAACCCATTCTCCAATCCCAAAACCTATAACCTAAACCGAAACCAAAACCTATGACTTAAACCCGAACCCATTCTCAAATCCCAAAACCTATGACCTAAACCCGAACACATTCTCAAATTCCAAAACCTATAACCTAAACCGAAACCAAAACCTATGACCTAAACCCAAACCCATTATCAAATCCCAAAACCTATGACCTAAACCCGAACCCATTCTCAAATCCCAAAACCTATAACTTAAGCCAAAACCAAAACCTATGACCTAAACCCGAACCCATTCTCAAATCCCAAAACCTATAACCTAAACCTAAACCCATTCTAAAATCCAAAACCTATAACATAAACCAAAACCTATAACCTAAACCCGAACTCATTCTCAAATCCAAAAACCTATAACCTAAACCTAAACCTTAAACCAAAACCTCTAACCTAAACCTAAATCAAAACCTATAGCCTAAACCAAAACCAAAACCTATAACCTAAACCGGAATCTATTGTCAAATCCCAAAACCTATAACGTAAACTGAAACCAAAACCTATAACCTAAACCCCGAACCCATTCTAAAATCTTAAAACCTAAACCTATAACCTAAACTCAAATCCCTAAACCTAAACCTAATCCTATAACCTAAACTCAAATCCTTAAACCTTAACTTATAACCTAAACCTAAACCTTAACATAAACCTATAACCTAAATCAAAACCTATAACCTAAACCTAAATCAAAACCTATAGCCTAAACCAAAACCAAAACCTATAACCTAAACCGGAACCTATTATCAAATCCCAAAACCTATAACCTAAACTGAAACCAAAACCTATAACCTAAACCCCGAACCCATTCTCAAATCCTAAAACCTAAACCTATAACCTAAACTCAAATCCCTAAACCTAAACCTAAACCTAATCCTATAACCTAAACTCAAATCCTTAAACCTTAACCTATAACCTAACCTAAACTTATACTCATAACCTAAAACTATTCACAAATCCCAAAACCTATAACCTAAACCTAAACCTAAACTTGAAAACCCAAACTTAAACCCGATCCCGAATCCGAACCTGATTTCCTAAACCTAAACTTTAACCTATTCTCAATTCCCTAAAGCTATTACCTATAACCTACACCTAAACCTAACCTAAACCTATGACCTTAACCTAAATCTAAAACCTAAACCTAAACCTAAACCTAAACCGAAAACCTAAATGTATTCTCAAATCCTTAAACCTAAACCTACACCTAATCCTAATCTCAACTCCTTAACCTAAACCTAAACTTGAAAACCCAAGCTAAACCCGATCTCAAACCTGAACCCGATTCCCTAAACCTAAACCTTAACCTATTCTCAATTTCCTAAAGCTTTAACCTATAACCTAGAACCCATAACCTAAACCTAAACCTTAACCTAAACCTAAACTAAAACATATAACTAAATTTTTAGTTTGCCTCGCTCAATTTTCAGTTTGTCCCGCTCAATTTCTAGTTTGCTCAGCTTAATTTTCAGTTTGCCCCGCTCAATTTTCAGTTTGCCCCGCTCATATATGGATGGTTTGGATATAACACATACATCATGATGGGACCCACAAAAGAAAAAAAAAATTTCAATTTGCCCCACTCAATTTCTAATTGAGCGGGGCAAACTAGAAATTGAGCGGGATAAATTGAAAATTGAGCGGGGCAAACTGAAAATTGAGCGGGGCAAACTAGAAATTGAGCGGGGCAAACTGAATTTTTTTATTTTTTATTTTTGCTATGTTACTTTCGTGGGTCCCATCATGATGTATGTGTTATATCCAAACCGTCCATATATTTTACGAGCTCGTATTAAGGCTTGAGGCGAAAAATAAGATAGATCTAACTATCAAGTGGACCACACTGTAAAAGGCAATGAGAAATTGAACGTCTACCATTGAAACCCTTTTAGGGGTTACAGAAATTTTGGATCATTATGAAATTTTTTTCCCTCTTCATCCAGGTCTTTTTGACCCTATGAATGAACTTAGACGAGGAGGATTTCTCATAAACATCCCAGTGGGCCCTCTAAAGGTTTCTAATGGTTGACGCTCATTCAACACTATTTCCTGTAATATGGTACACTTGAGAACTGGATATATCTCATTTTTGGTCTCATACCATAAAATGATCTGGAAAAATATATGAATTGAGCGAGACAGCCTACGAATTGTGTAAGGGAAGCTAGAATCCAGTGAGGTAATATATAAATTGAGCGAAGGAACCTAGGAATTGAGCGAGACAACCTAGCAATTGAGTGATGCAACGTAGAAATTCAACGAGGCAACTTAGGATTTGAGCGAGGTTCCCTCGCTCAATTTCTAGGTTCCCTCGCTCAATTTCTAGCTTTCCTCGCTCAAATCCTAAGTTGTCTCTCTCAATTTCTAGATTCCCTCACTGAACTCCTATATTACCTCACTCAATTTCTAGCTTCCCTCACTCAATTCATACCTTGTCCTGCTCAATTTTCAATTTACTCACTCAATTTCATATTTGCCTCGCTTAATTTTTAGTTTGACCATGAAGTGATTGAAATTGATCGTGAAGTGAATGAAATGTATTTTCGACCATTGACCTGATGGAATCTTGGAAAATAACCAGGTTGGTTGGCTAAAATAGCTTCTCCTACCCCAAAATCATAAGTGGTATGTCAAGTAACTAATTTTAGTTTAGAAGATATTCTTGTTAAATGAATAAAGAAATAAATGAAAAAAAAAAAGAGAAAAATTTATACACACACACACATATTTATAAAAATATGTATTAAAGAAAAATGTAGGTACAATAAAGTTCTCCATGTAAAAAAAGAAAAAGAAAAAAGAAAAAAGAAAAAAGAAAAAAAGTGCATAGCATTGTAGTTATGGCTACGGTTATAATCCGTAGCCATAGGCCGGTCGACCAGGTTGACCCCGTCAACCCCAACTTGCTGTCTTCTTTTTCATTTTATTTTTTTTTTCCCTTTCCCAGGTGCAATTCCCACTGATTTTTATGGGTTCCATTATGAGGTATATGTTGTATCCAAACCGTCCATCTATTCGGTGAACTCGTATTAAGGCTTGAGATGAAAAATAAGACAGATCTAGCTATCAAGTGGACCACACAGTAAAAGGTAATGGGGAATTGAATGTCTACCATTGAAACCCTTTTAGGGGTTGCAGAAGTTTTGGATCATAATGGAATTTGTTTTTCCTCTTCATCCATGCCTTTGTGACCTTATGAATAGATTGGATGGAAAATAAATGTTATGATGGGCCTTACAAAAATTTTTAACGGTGAAAATCAATTTCCCCACTACTCTTTGTGGTGTGGTCCATTGATTTATGGATATGATTTATTTATTTTTTGATAATGCTCCGAAATGATTTTGAAATATGGATGAACGTTGTGGATATGATAAATACATAGCCGTGGGGTCATGTAACTTTGATCTCTCCTAAGCCGTTCGTACAACTCTCAGTTGGAGGAGCGTCAGCTCTCGTCTTCGCAGTGAAAAGGAGAGGTAGTTTCGTCATCGAAGTCGCTGTCCGCACGTGGTAGTCTAAGTTGGTAACTTAAGTTTGTATTCCGCGTTACAACCCGCTGGGTAAAAGGTTTCGTCTACAGTGGTCATTTTCTCAACTTAATTCCCTACTTTATTTATAATACGGTAGTTTATTGAAAGGATATACCCATCATCATTTAAAACAATGAGAATAAAACACATAAGTTATATCTAAATCGTTCATTTATTTTGTAACCTTATTTTATGGCATGTGCTTAAAAACGAGGCAGATCTAAAACTTATATGGTCCCAAAGAAGTTTTCAATGGTAAGTATTTAATCCCCATTGCTTTCTATGGTGGGGTCCACTTGTGCTTTAGATCTATCTGATTTTTTGGCCCATGCTCTAAAATGATGTGAAAAAATAAGTGGACAATATGGTTATAGCCCACACATCATAATGGGACCTACACAACTTGATATAATTGAATGAAATTGGCGCAGGACCGAATACGATTCCACGTAACCTAATCCCATTCTTCCCAAATATGGAGCGGAATTGGCACACGACCAGATGCAATTCCATCCCACCTAAGCCCGTCTAATCCAGCCGGCCAAACACGCCCTTCGTCAACTTCTGTGGCCCCATGAATGTTTCAACGGTGGACAATCAATCTTTATTGTTTCCTGTTACGTGGACCACTTAATTCTAGTATCTATCTATTATTATTTTTCCTAATGCCCTAACATGAGCGGGTGAAACAGATCAACGGGGTTGATTTCTCATAAACATCATGTTGCCCCCACGACCGCAGGAACTTCCTGTTAAAGGGGCTGCACGAGGACGGCCATCCATTATGATGGAACGCGGTAGATCCCTTTGGGGTATTTATATTATATCCACGCCGTTCATCGGCACCCCCATCTCATTTTAAGGCATGAAGCCTGAAATGAAGCAGATCCAAATCTCAGCCAGAGCACACCACTGGAAACAGGGTGATTGAACGTCCACCATTAAAAAATTCTTGGGGGCCACCGAAATGTTTATTTTGCATCCGATCTATTGATAAGGTTACAAAGATGTGGATGAACGGATCACACAAATATCAGCTTGATCCAAAACTTTTGTGGCCTAGAGGAAGTTTTTAATGGTCAATCACCGCTGTTTCCTAAGGTGTGGTCCACCTTAGATTTGGATCTGCTGAATTTTTGGGCTCGTGGCCTAAAATGAGCTGAAGAAATGGACGGATGACATGAATATAAGACAACATCATGGTGGGCGCAACAGTCATCGATTCAGCAAAGTCGCGTCCATTTATGATCCTGCTTTAATTCGACAATTAGCTTGATTCTCTGGCTGAATGTGACGGATGACACGCAGGAATTATTGCGAAATTACCATCGTGTCATAAAAAAAATTCAAAATAAACCATCCAAATTATGTATACCACGGGTGTATCATGTTGCGAAAATTAGTTAGATTGTTGGACATTTATTGGACGGTTAAAAACTATAAAAAAAAAATAAATAAATAATCTAATAGTATTATTTAAGAACCGATTATTAAATGTCATCTATCAAATGACCCCCTTGTAGAGTTTAGGATTATTCAATCTAAGGCTCTCCACAGCCGTAGGTTCCGATAGTATTATTTAAGAAAAACAGGTCTCACGGTTCAGATTTTACTATTTTTAAATCAATCGGATTTTTCCGCCTGTGCAATTTTTAAGTGCGGGCGTATCAAGTATCATACGCAACCGGAGTATCAAATAACTCTTTTGTGTAGATTATTAAACCAGGAACTTTGGCTCCTGTTAGCGGTAGGTTTCCCGATTTATTCTGAATTAATATTTTCTACGTGTTAAATTTCTAAGTGCCTGCGTATGAAGCGTCCCACGCAGCCAGAGTAAACGAACTCCACCTACAATAAAACCCCGCATTTAATTCCCCACCGCTTACGAACTACTACCCAACTGTAAAATCTCATACGTTCTGCCCCCTCATGCATTTGATTTTTATTCTCCTAAGTGAAACGTCATCATGTCCCATGCATTTTCTTTCCTTCAGTAATTGTCTTCATATCTAAAGCTGGAAAAATTCTTTATAAAAGGGGTTGTGTGGTTGGCTTTTTCTTTCGTGTGCTGAGAGAAGAGATAGAGAGAGAGAGAGAGAGAGAGAGAGAGAGAGAGAGAGAGAGATGGGGTTATTGTCACTAATCACTGGGATGGCAGGGCCAAGTGGGTTTGGATCTGCTTCAACAGCTGAAGAGGTTACTCAAGGGATTGATGCCTCCAATCTCACTGCCATTGTTACAGGTTTCTTTCTCTCTTTTTAATTAATTAATTAATTTTTATTTTTTATCATTAACCAATAGATATTATTATTCTATTCGTTGTTATTGTCGCTGCTGCTGCGCCGCTGTTGTTCTCCAACTCTTATTGGAGTATACACCAATGTTTTCAACGGTTGTTTATACAGTTATAGAAAGTTTGTATTAGTCCATATCCAGAAATGGAAAGGATAGTTTTGGTATCTTGATTTGAATAGTCACAATCTGAATCATGAAGTAAGATAGGACTAAATTTCATACCTACACCAAAATTCAATTCAGTCACATGAGAAAAATACTTTCCATATGAGTAGATTCGCATCGAGCGATTATTCTTTTATAGAATCGATTCATGATCGAGCCCTACCCATTTGACGAACTCCTCACATCTCCTATATCTCCCAGCCTTTCTCCTCGTGGGAGAAAACTGCCCCCAATTTCACTTTATCAGAACTATATCGTTCTGTTGCGGTTCCACACCATTGCTACCACATTGTGATTTAGAGTTGGTTGTGGTTACCTCGGAAAAATAAACCCTTCGGAGAATATATTTCTGTTCGTTTGGGCTGAAGGGAAGGAAGCCCGGATTGGCTGGTGTACCACACACCAGCTATACGAGCTATACGTGTCGTGCGAAGACGAGCGCCGACGCTCCTCGACCTTCGCGTTGTACGAACGGTTCAAACGAGATCAAAGCCACGCAGCCCCCGCAATGTTGTATTTTAGAATATTATAAACATATATATATATATATATATCTAAATCTGAAATGGACAGCATCAAAAAATTCGTAAGGCCCGCCCTAATGTTTAATTTATTTTTCATAGGTCAAAAATATATGATTGGAGAGGAAAAAACATTTCATAGTGGTATGAAACTTCCATTACCCCGTAAGGGTTTCAATGGTAGACGTTCAGTACCGTTACTTTTTTTTTTTTTTTGCAACGTGGTCCACTTGATCTTTAAATCTGTTTTATTTTTAGGATCAAGACATAACACGAGCTCGCCAAATAGATGGACGGTTTGGATATAACACATACCTCATAATGATACCCACAGAATTTATTAACGTAAATACACTAGCTATATAGCTGGTGTGTGTACACCAGCAATCCGCTTCCGAAGGGAAATGGTTGGGTAGATTGGGGCAAAACCATGCTTGGGAAGAGCCCCACCAATGCACGGCTTTCTAGGTACTTTTGTCTGCTATAAGATTTTTATACGACTATATCCATGTGGAGCCCACTAAATTATTCATTTTGTTGATTTGACCTGTCAAAATCTACTGTGTATGTGAGTGCCACGTGTAGCTCATTCCAGCCTAGTGTATTTAATAATAGGGATAGGGTCAATAGATTTGTTGTGTTGTCGCTGCCGAGCCATTATCAACTCCGACTATTAATTACAGGTGTTTACACCCATGCTTTCTACCGTTGGTTGTATTATTACAGAAAGTATCCAGTGGTCATATTCAAAAGTGAAAAGGATGGGTGTATTAATTAATCAAGATGGGACCAATGGAGTTGTTGATGTGTGGTGGTGAGGTTTTCTAAGCCCATATGGGTGTCTGCCCCTCGATAGTCGAGTAGATGTGCCATATGGCACGTGTGTGAGATCAGAGATTTTAATGAGGTGGGCCATACTGTTTTGATGAATTGGCTCCTAAATCAGACTGTTTCACTCGTTGGGTGGGCCACGGTGTGACAAATTACGAATTTATTCGTTAGAAACAAGAAATTTGTTTGAGGCCCACATGATGGAAAGCTCGGATCAGTCACAGTCGCTTGGGTGTAGAATATGGAAGGGGACACCCTGATTCATACCTCCAGTGGTAGAGCGAGTGAAAGATATCTCGTTTAAATACTGATGTCTTGGTATCTATCAGGGGGTACACTGGGGTGTACTAACAAGCTATATATATATATATATATATATATATATATATATATATATATATATATATATACTGCGTAAACTCTGTGGGTCCACCGCGATTTATATATTTTATCCACTTTGTTCATCTATTTTATCAGATAATTTAAGGGCTTGAGCTTAAAAATAAAATATATTCAAACCTCAAGTGGACCACATCACAGGAAACAGTGTGAATTGCGGGGGCAATGTGAGTTTTAGGTCAAGCTTGTATTTGCGTTTTCCTTTTATATATGTCTGTGTGATCTTATGAACATGTTAGACGAGAAATAAACATTACTGTATGGCTTAGAAAGGTTTTAACAGTGGAAATCATTATCCCCACTGATTTGCTATGGTATGGTCCACCTGATCTTTGGGTATGGTTAAATTTTGGTCTCAACGGTCCACTTGATCTTTGGTTAAATTTTGGTCTCAACGGTCCACTTGATCTTTGGGTGTGGTTAAATTTTGGTCTCAACCCTTGAAATAAGATGGAAAAATGGATGGATGGCGTGGATAGACCAGATACAGATCAAGTGTATTCAAACCTCAACTGGACCACACCACAGGAAACAGTGTGAATTGCGGGGGCAACGTGAGTTTTAGGTCAAGCTTGTATTCGCGTTTTCCTTTTATATATGTCCGTGTGATCTCATGAACATGTTAGATGAGAAATAAACATTACTGTATGGCCTAGAAAGGTTTTAACAGTGGAAATCATTATCCCCACTGATTTGCTATGGTATGGTCCACCTGATCTTTGGGTATGGTTAAATTTTGGTCTCAACCCTTGAAATAAGATGGAAAAATGGATGGATGGCGTGGATAGACCAGATACAGATGCATTCAAAGTGGGCCAACAGAGTTTACTCGGTACGATAAGACCGTACAGAGCAACTCAGTACGCAATCTGATTTCGGAGAATATGGGGCGCGGATTAGCTATTGAAACCAAGTTGGCTATTGAAGTGACGTCACCATGTTCTTTGGGCTCCACCATGATCTATGTTTTCTATGTATTGTATACATACTGTTCATACATTCGGACAGATCATTTTAGGGCATTATACAAGTAGACCTCACAACAGAGAACAGAGGGACTGTGACACCCACCATTGAAGCCTGATCCTTACTCTTGCCCGGGTGGTAGACTCTCAGGAGTTTTAACTCCCGGTCAACGGTTCGAGTACCCATAGGTGGTGAAATTCCACCAGCGTGAGTGTGTGGGGGTGTGTGTGCGTGTGTAAAAAAAAAAAAAAAAAAACCTTTTCAGGGCCCACCATGATGTTTATTTAAGATCCAACCTGTTTATAAGTTAACGCAGACATGGAATAAGGGAAAAAAAAATATCATCCTGATGAAGAACTTTTTAATGGTAGGCATTCAATCCCTACGGTTTTGTGGTGGGGTCCACTTCAGCTTTGGATCATGCCTTAAAATGACCTCTCCAAATGTATGGACAGTGTGGATACAACACATACTTCATGGTGGGGCCCACAAAACACCAAGTTCCTCGAACGGTGAGATTTGATTGAGTTACGTGCTGCCGTGTGAGATGAAGGCATACAAAACATGTTTGAAAGTTGTTCAGTCAATTAGAATGCGTTTTAGTTAAAACAATCAAATCTTACCCTGTAAGAACCTCACGTAACTTCCTGTTTCTCCGGCCTCACTGAATCCTTCCTAATAACCATATGGACACACCCATCTTCCTACATTTTCTAATTACTAGCATAGTACCAGAAATGAAATTCTAAAAAACACGTGTAGGAATTGATCAGTTTGTACTAACCATTCTCATGTAATCCAGACCATCGATGTATTAGGACCGATGTTGACAGGGCTTGGCCAACGTTCATCGGGATGGAGTGGCTCTAACCATTCCATTTGCAGCCCACAAGTAAACTGTTAACTCAAAGATTGGATTAGCTACCGTCTTCCAACAGGGAGAATTATGGGGAATCAATGGCCTGGATCATCGAGCTATGGGCCCAAATACTCCATACTCAAGGATCAGAGATCATATGATTCCTCATCAGGAGTCAATGTTCTTGTTTGATATGAATCGGGGCGGCAATGATCCAATTGGATTTAACCTTATATTGAGGTGGGCCATTGAATTATAGGAGGGACCTCTGGATTTAACCCAACCTCAATATTTATTTGATAGGAATTCGCCACTGTTCGATCAGGATTATATTCAGTTTTGAAGATAAATGTAGGAAATGTATGGAAAACGTGTATTAACCCACGATCCATCGGTGGAACACCTTCTGATGAGGGTGATCTTCAACACATGAAGAATCTCTTGATCAAATATTAGAATTAGACCATGTGTGTGGCCAGCAGAAGAATTATGTTGATCTGCTTTTTTAGAAAAGAACAACCAGCATCCACATTCAACAAACATTTGTCCCACCTGATGAATGGACTAGCCTAATTCATGTGCAGGGGATAATCACAGTGGGACCTACCTGATGAACAGTCTTCAGATATTGCACATGTGCAATGTAGGCATTTGGTGATTCATGTCTACAAGTAATATTCCTAGTTTAAGTTGGATTTACCTTTAGATGTCCTCCATCATTGGTAATTCTTCCTCGAAGCTTTCCTTGATCTTTTTGAACTCTTGTCGAAGCTTCCAAAAGATTTCTATAAGTATTGTTATGCTCTGATAGCATTTCTTGATTTGTGCATGTCATCCCTGTGTAGAACAATGCTAATCTTCTTTGTATCATTCCAATTTTATTAAATGTCTTTGAAGAGATAATCGTACTCTGATACCAAATGGTATAAACCCATATCATTCCAATTTTATTAATTTTATTAAACGTCTCAGAAGAGATAATCTTACTCTGATACCAAATTGTATAAACCCAAAATAAAAGATGATAAATTCGAAATGGACCATTAATTGATAGAACAACCACTTTGATGGAACTAACCTGCTTACAAATGATCTAAAAATCTCCTTCCTTCCCTAGTCTGATTTTTTTTTTTTTTTTTTTCAGATGGCATCAATAAGGGAACTTCATTAAACTTAAGCTCTCAAAGAGGCAGACATACAGCCCAACCAGGGAACAGCTAGGAACAACACCTTTGCTCACATTACAATAACAACTTGGATCATTCCCTACAAAACTCGATATTCCTTCTCCCTTAAACTCCTTAGTGATCATCTGGATGCCTATAAGTTATGTAAGTTTTAAGTGACTTAAGTATAGAGCTGGGCATCGAGTCGAGTTGGACTGAGTTAGGGCTGACCCGACTTGATCCGGTTTTGAAATAGGCCTGACTCGAACTCAATCCGACTCGGTTCCGAGTCCAGCATGCCTGACCCAATCCAAGTCTGGGTATGGCTTGGACTGATTCTGACCAAGTCCGACCTGGTCAGAAATACTGAGTCAGGTCAAGTTGGCACCAAGTCGGATCGAGAGATGGAGGGAGGGAGTGGAGAGAGAGAGAGAGAGAGAGAGAGAGAGAGAGGAGGAGGAGGAGGAGGAGGAGGAGGGTGGTGGTGGTGGTGGGTGGCTATTGGGCTTGGAAGAGGAGGAGGATGAGGGAGGGAGAGAGAGAGTTCGGGGTCAAGGTCGGGGTCGGGGTCGGGTGCGGCGTGTAGGGTTAGAGATAGTTAGAAATTAGTTTATATATATATATATATATAAACCTGAGTCAAGCTGGGTTTCGGATCAAGTCGAGTCTGACTAGATTGAGTTTCGGGTCGAGTCGGGTTGAGTTATTGGGTTACTTGAACTCGACTCGGTTTGAGTTCGGATTGGGTGAAGCCTACTCAGTTTGGATTGACTCACTCATTCGGTTCAGGTCGAGTCGGGTCTGAACGAGTCAAACGACTCGAGTCTGCCAAATCAAGCCGTCCCGTGCCCAACTCTACTTACGTCACTTGCAATGTAAGTGGTGTTTATGGAGGAAATTCACTTGTCACTTACAGGCAAAACTACTAGGAAGTTTCACGAGGCTAGAGGTGAGAAGTCACTTCCCTGTAAGTAATTCACAACTGTAAGTCACTTTCAAGTGAAAGTCACACCTTACAAGTATCCAAACAACCCCTTATTGTAAGTCACTTACAATTGAAAGTCAAATCTTTAAAAACTTATAGGTATCAAAACCACCATTTATTGTAAGTAATTTACAACTGAAAGTCACTTTTAAGTGAAAGTCACAACTTAAAAACTTACAGGTATCCAAACAAACCCTTATTATAAGTAATTTACAGCTGAAAGTCACATTCAGCTTACAAGTATCCAAACCAACCCTTATTGTAAGTAATTTACAACAGAAAGTCACTTTCAATTGAAAGTCACAACTTAAAAACTTACAAGTATCGAAACGAACTCTTGTTATAAGTAACTTGCAACTGAAAGTCACTTTCAAGTGAAAGTCACAACTTAAAAATTTACAGATATCCAAACGTCGCCTTATTGTAACTCACAACTAAAAGCCACTTTCAAGTGAAAGTTACAACTTTAAAACTTACAGGTATCCAAACGACCCATTACATGCAATGTCCTTCCACACAAACTATCAGGAAGCATGACTTCCATATGCTAGATGATCAACTCTTTCTGCATCCATCACACACATTCAACAACCATTTATGATGGTTTTTCGTCTATATTGCGATGACCCACTGTCAGCACCTTGTCTGGCCTACCAAACACTGCCACTCTGGGGGACCCTTCGCCACCCATGGCCAAACCATTGGGATGGCCCTCTCGTACAAGGATTTGAGAGAAAAGCTTCCTCCTTTTGCTCTAGAAGACCCAATAATCTTACTGAATTTCCCTCCTCATTCGCCGTTAGAACAATTCCTAATGTTGTTGATCATGATCAGAATGCTAGCTATCTGAATTCTTCTACACCAGTAAATTCTAACTATTTTTCAAATGAAAATGATGTAACAATCCAGGTGGAGCAAGTGGAATTGGCGCGGAGACAGTGAGGGTGTTGGCTCTTCGTGGGGCCCATGTGATCATGGCGGCAAGGAACATTGAGGCTGCAAATGAGACCAAGAAGCAGATCATCAAGGACAATGGAGCGGCCCGTTTGGATGTTCTGAAACTTGACCTCTGCTCTTTGAAGTCGGTCAGGGAATTCGTGGATGATTTTAATACCATGGATCTTCCCCTCAATGTCTTAATGTAATCTCTCTTCCCTTACATTGCTTATTCTCTTCAATCATAAAACAGAACTGCAGATGTGCAGATAGCATTTATGTGGGTCCATGGTTCGATGATCCAACCGTTGATAGGCCCCGCTGTGGATGGTGGATGCATTTAAAAAAAAAAAAAAAAAAATCTCCCAGTTTTGGAGACCCTAACATTTCAATCCATTCCCTAAGAAAGAAAATGTACGAAAATAGGCCAACAATTGTGGGGTTGGGTTCTTTCCATCCGGTATATTTTTTGGGCTTCCAACATCCATGATGGGGACATCAGATCAATGGCCCTGATCACCAAACCATGGGCCCCACATGTTTATAATCCTGCACTTAGCAGAATACACATTTGCAAGGCTCATCTCCCTCCATTTCCTCTCACATGAATGCTGTCTGTCTTATACTGACATGAAATAAGCCTGGTTTTCAATATTTATACTTCCATGGCCTTTATTTTGTTTGAAATGATCATGTACATCGGTTTGGTTAAGTTAATTTTGAATTGAATAAGAACCTTATTGGCCTAATTTTCAGAAACAATGCTGGTGTCATGTTCTGTCCTTACCAACTCTCCAAAGACGGAATAGAAATGCAATTCGCAACAAATCATCTCGGTGAGTATATACAGTTTAATTACAGTATTATGAATTCATTACCGAATGAGAAAATTAGTTTCAGAAATCAAAGGTATGGACTCGGCTCAAAAGTCTGTCAAGCTGAGTAACTCAGTCAAGTATTTTCAAGTCTTGAACACCAAGACTCAATAATAATATTTAAATTTTATAAATATTGTTGGTCTTGATAAGTTGAGTCGAGTCGAGTTTTCTGAGTTTTGTCAAGTGGAGTCGACTGTGTCAACTGAATCTTGAAGGAGTCTTGACCAAGCATGGTTTCAAGACTCGCCCGATTCGGGTGAGACTTGGAATCAGTACTACCCGATCTTGTTTGATACTACAAGTCGCCCTCCCCGGGTCACCTCTGACTACGGCAGTCAGGCCAATACACACCCTGACTCGGGTGATTCATCCGAACAAGTTGACTGAATCTCCAAGTCTAAAACCCATGTAACCAAGCCATGACGAAACTGAGTTTTTCAATCACTTGGTCACACGTACCAACAGTTCCGTTGAGGAGACTCTCAGGCACTGCCCATCCACAATGGGACCTATCAGATCAACACTTTAGATCATAGTTTAAAAATCCGAAAACTCAAATCAACTCAATGTTCATTTGGTTGGGGTCAGCTTGAGTACTGACTCTACTCAACTCGATATTTAATAATATAAATAATTATATTCATAATTATAAAGACTGACTAGAATAGTTAATTCAATGTAAGTATTATAAAATGAGATATCTGATATCAAAGTATTGTGTGGCCCAGTGGTAGTGAGTGTTACTACTCCTAACACCGATTCATAAATTTCACAAGCCAAGTGGCTGGGCTTGAGCTGACCCATTTCATGAGTCGACTCGACAAGTCTTCCCCAGTCCGGCGAAGCCAATTTCATGACTGAGTTTCCTAACGACTCAGCTCGAAATCTCCCCAAGTCAATTGAGTTGAATGAGTTTGCAAGTCGACTCAACTGAGTCTTCCTTGGTCCGAGCCAAGTCCAAATTGAGTTTCCTAAGGACTTGGCCGAGTTTTGAGTCAGCTCATAGCCATTTAAGAGGTTTGTGATTTGAAATTTCTACTCTTGAGTATTGTTTTTCAAGAATTTCCAAACACCACTCTTTTGTGAATTAATCTTAATTGAAGAAAACATGATTTTCTTTTATGTAATATGTTTCATAATAGAGAAGAAGACAGGGCCACCTCTGCATAAGCCGCACGACATTGTCATGCGACCCACGACCACATGCCATCTATTATTTTGCAGTTGAATATGGAAAAACTCAAATCCATTCCTTCCCTTGATATCAGGTCATTTTCACCTGACAAACCTTCTCCTCGAGAAAATGAAGAACACAGCTAGATCCACAGGGACTGAGGGACGGATCGTGAACCTGTCATCCATTGCGCATATTCACACGTACAATCAAGGGATACGATTTGATAATATCAACGATCAGTTCGGGTATGTCAGTTCTGAAAACATTCAATATCATTGGAAATAAATGGGTATATATTCATGGTGCTCGTGTTATAGAATGAATCAATTTCTTACATTAACAAACTTATGTGGGGCTGGAGCCATGTCTGTGTCATTGCGGCCTACATTGCATACATGGTCTTGATTGAAAACATTCATTTGATGGGTCAAACAGTAAACGATCTGGAGACCTAAAATCATACTTCAAATGGGCACTAAAATGCAGAGGTTAGCAATGGCGGGCATTCAGTGAGAAAAAGGTCCATTTATCAGATGGTTAGAATTTCTTTTTATTTTTTTAGTGGCCAATCAATAGCAGAGTCTGCAGCATGCCTGGAAGAAATCATCGTACCTATCTCATGTGGATTAAGGTATTCAAAATGGTTATGTAACAGCCGTAACGTAATGGTAATGGTTGAACCTATTGCGCAATACAGGTTTGTAATGCCCCATCTGAAAATTGGCCGATAACAGGCATGTAACGGCTGTAATGGACATGTTTCGGGCCCACATGAGGCCATAAAGGGCCAATACCGGCCGATAACATACTAACAAATCAAGGAGCTGAAGTTTCTGTTCTGTTTTCTTTAATCAGATATTCGGACAAAAGGGCATATGGGCAATCTAAACTAGCAAACATATTACATGCCAATGAGTTATCTCGACGTTTACGGGTAATGTTTTTTATTTTCTTTTTTGTATTTTTGAATTATTATTTCGAGCAATCCTCAGGAAGCTTTATGACAATGCTGTATCTCTTTAGTTTAGATGGGAGGGTTTTGTCGAGTGGACCCACCCTGTAGATGAAATGGCCCGTAAATCAGGCTCGTCAATTCATCAGATGGACCTCACACATACAAAAAAGGGGAAAATTTGGGATGATTTAAAGAGAAACTCTGAGTGTGTTCGACATATTTCAGTCCAGGTCATCTACTGGTGTCAACAGGATCATGCCTTAGCAAAGATCTCTCTTGGATGGGAATCACAACACCCTTTCTGGTATTCAAAATAATGAAATGGGGTACAAAAAATGATGGGTCTACATCCATTGGCTTGAGTGATTGGACCCACTCATTATCAGCTGTGGACTCATTCAATACGATAGTCGGTCCCACCACTACAGAAAATTGGATCCAAGGACTCCCATTCTCTACCTCTCCATTTGTTTAAATTCTCCATTTGTTCATTTATCATTGGAAGTATGATACATTCTTGATTTTTTATATATAGTTGTACATAAGAACCTACTGACCATATTTCCATCTATCCGAAAACAGGCAGAAGGCGCAAATGTCACCGCAAATTCCGTTCATCCTGGATTAATAATGACGAACCTGATGAGACATTCCGCCCTTCTAATGAGTATGAGTTTTTTTTTTTTTTTCCTTTTTCTTTTTCTTATTCAGTTTTCACTTACAGCTGCGTTTGGCTCGCTGTAAGCAATATAGTTCGCAATATTTGGGATTTCTACTCTTAGTGTAATTTCCAAAAGTATGAGACAATGCTCGTGTGGATGTCGAAGAGCTCTTTGGTTTTAGTACAACACAAAAGAGCCCATTTCGTGATTTTTAGGAACTCTACTAATGAGTAGGATTCCTGAATCACAGACATCTGCAGCAGCGTAATGCAGCTTCTTGAGAAAGCACAAATAACTGCAACTAACTGTGATCAATGCTGTAAACAGTTCGAATTCGAAGTGAATCTATGCATATCCGAATCCGATTGGATTAAGAATAACAGATATCTGAATTTGAGCCAATATCTGATGGATCCTAAAAACGCTATTTGTATTCAAATTCGTTAAATATTCGAAAATTCAAATTCGATCCAGCTTAGACTGTTAATGCATTTTTCATTTTTTTTAGTTACATACTCCATTAGTGAATAATCGATTTTTCTCCCCGTAAACCTCCCATCAACCCTAACTACACCTTTAAAGCATCACCATTAAAAATAGTTCAGATCAAATCTTTATATATGTGTCGAATTGGATCTTTTTTTAATCAGATCATGCTATATCCGAATCCGATCCAATTATAAACGATCCTGTTTTCTGGATCTGAATTTATTCCGATACATTCGATTAATGATTCAAATCCAATTCAATAGGATAGATTTTTGAATCGGATCCAGTTCAAGATTCAATCCATTGACAGTTTTAACCATGATGTTCTACTTCTTGCAGATGTGTTGAAAGTATTCACAATTTTCTTATGGAAGAGTGTGCCACAGGTATGCAAGCATACGCTCAATCACATTTCATGAAATTACAAAGAAATTCATTGCAAGGATATTCATAGTATATCCTTAAGCGTCGATTTTGTTCAGATTAGGACCAATGACTCAAGTGATCCAGGTCATTTATCTGATATGCCCGGAGTTGATAGACCATGTCTCAGGAATTTCCCAGATTGGATGATCCTAGCCATACAACCTCTGGTCCTTCTGCCATCATGAGTAGACCATTGCTGTATTTGTTTTTCTAACTTTCTACTCGCGGACCACCAATCAAAGGGTTCAAGTTGCATGGGTGATTTTGGTGCATCCCCTATCCGAGTTGGGTACCATCAGATCAACAGCTTGGATCACCATCTTTCCTTATACAGCCATATTAACTCAAGCCACAAGGATACAGTGTGCATATCCTCAACAAGTGAAAACAGATTTATCGGTGCATTTGGTTGCAAGAAATACATGATATTTCATCATTAATCAGTCTAGTTCGATGCAAATTTTCATGGCATTTCATGAAATTCAGTTCAACCAAAACAATTCATATCAACCGTTCAGATGAAATAATTAAAAGATTTTTTTGTAATTACTCGTAGATGAAAGAAATATGAAGCTTTTTTCTCATTTGAGAATATGAATAGTGACCAAAACCTAAAATAGTACAAGGCGACATTTCAAACATTTCAGTTGTACGCTAACATGTGTGATGGAATAAATCCAAATGTCCAATGGTTGATCATTAACCAATTACAGATTAAAATTCCATCATTTTCGTTAACTATGGGCCATCGATATGGTGGCTCACAGGATTGACGGTCCTGATTACAATATGTGTGGTTAGATATCCTATCATCTTTGATCATTCAAAGGAGTCCTTGTATCTTTTCTGAATTACTGACTAGCATAAACCTCTGATAGAAAATAAGGCAACGAAAACATAACTATCCAACACAAGAATTCCACGATGAATTTATATGAATCTCTAGTGAAAATATGCAGTTTCCTCGAGCTTGGTGGGGCCCACCAATCAGACAGTCGGATTGGGACTATCACGCAAGCGTTGTATGTTAATATCTGAGGCTCTTGGAGAGGTGGTGATCTCCTGAAACTGTTGCATGGGAGCTCTCGGTGATTAATGGAAGTTCTTGATCAGATTGTCTTCATTTTCATTGATGTCTTTCTGGCTTTTGTAATTGCCAGTCACACCATCAATGAACAACTTGGCAAAAATCTCACTGATCATAGATCCTCACCATGCATACGGAGCTGGATTAGAAACAACATTCGCAATTTCAACTCAGTAATAGGAGATGAGATTCGCCAAGTACTAGTAATTTCACAAGTAGACCACCTGTAGTGGGACCTAGTAGATGAACAGTTCTGATTGCCACGATGATGGAATAGAAGGAAAAGTTCTAAGTGATTGAAGATCGCGTCGATGGTTGAAAGATACAAAAAAAGAGGTCTGTTAATTCCACACGCCAGGACCCTTGTACAAGAATTGAGCTTTCCATCTGGTTAGAACAATGATTAGATCTGAAATAAACAGAGATTGGGACCATTGATCAGTGTCCAAAAGATGAGGAAAGCAGTCTCTTGAGATTGGGTATCACTTGGAGATTTGCTCTTCCTGACCGTAAGATTTTCTTTAGTTTTTCTCGTGATTTTCTAGTGTTTTCTCCAGTCTGTTGCAATGGAGTTGCTAATCCCCTCTATAAACTCTGATGGACATTGCCAACGATCAGATCCTCAGTACCCCAAAGAGAAACACGCTCCCTCATGCTTTATAAATGCTAATCCCCATTAACCTTTGATTTTAAATGTTGAAAATGAATTTTACAAAATAAATATCACTTATAATATTAATAATATGTTAAAAATAATTTTTAGATATCTAGATTAAGAGACCATTGTGGGGATTACCAGTTCACTAACACAAACGGTCAGGATCAAGAAGGCCTCATGCCACCATTGATCCAACAACATCTTCTGCCTTAAAAATTCAGACCATCCCACCCCTCAGGTGGACCACACATACAAAGTAAACAAGAGTTGAATCTTTCAGACCATTAATGTAGAGCCGTGAAATGGCCTGATTTTTATAGTGTAGCCTACCTAATGATATAGGACAATGCATTAATCACCCCACGAGACCTCCCACTCTGATATTACTTTAATGTAGGACAATTAACTACTTGCTTTAAAAGTCCGAACTGATAAAGCATGGCAAATCAATCCCTTAATCTCATAGTGCAGGCCCTACAGCCCATGGGTTAGAACCTCGGCCAAACCCGCCTCATGGGCCCCACTTCACATGGCCTCTACATCTCACAGGCCACCCCACTCGAGCCCGATGTGAAAATTCCCCTGCATTACCTAACAAGAAGCTCAGAATTTCTAACAGAATCATGAAAACAACCTGTGTTTTCAGGGAGCGGCTACGACATGCTATGTCGCACTGCATCCGAGCCTGAAGAACGTGAGTGGTAAGTACTTTGTCGACTGCAACGAGATGGCTCCGAGCAAATTGGCCAAAGATCAAGCATTGGCAAAAAAGCTGTGGGATTTCAGTAACAAGCTAATCAGCTCGGCGCAACAGCCCTGAATTAAGATTATTGCCTTGATAGGATTATACTAGTAACCTTATGTTTTCCACATCTCTGATGATAGAGAGAAAAGAAGACACAATTCTGCTATTGAATTTCAGTTTCTACACTAAGGATGTTGCAATTGCAATGTTTATGTATGCTACATTTCTATCCAAGTTTAAGAACGAAATGTCACTCGTCTTTACGAACAGCCTCGAAATTGTGTGATTTACGATTTGAATCTCACGGCTCGGTTTGAATTATATCTAAGAGAAATCTTACATGAATTCTGCCATTTATCAAGTAATTGCTTGTGATTGTTAAAGGTAGCAATGGCCAAGGTAGCCTGATTCATCTGAGGAGCCCGACTGGGTTTGGTTGGGCTGGGCTTGGGCTTACATGGATGGCCTGATCAATAATCAGGTGGGGTTTGGGATCAAGTAATTTTAGCCCGACCCGGCCCAGCCCGTGCATGTGTTGTATGTTACAAATATGCTGTTCCAATCCTTGGTCAGGCAATCCATTCATCTGGACCGTTGGTTTCATTCCTCTAAAATGTTTATTTCTTTGTGCCTGTATGGCCCACTTGATCAACGATATATTAGAAATAGTTGATTGAGAAATAAGGATCACACACACACACACACAAACACATGTATATGGGAAATGGTTCTAAGCGGTCGACCTCATGGGAAATTCCCATGAGATCGAGCTGTGTGGGCCCCACCGTGATGTGTGTCGAACATCCACTGCATCAGTCAGATGCGACATTCCATGGTGGGCCTCGTGCTTAAAAATCAAGTCAATCCATGACTTGTGTGGGCCACACCACATACAAAAGTTGAGAGGGATCACCCTCCCATTAAAACATTCATAATCATCTGTTGTGCCCACCAAGATGTGGTTCACAAATCCAGCCCATCCATTATGCGTCCCACTTGGATGAGGGGTCCGAGCAAGTTTCAGACGCATCCAAATTTTAGGTGAGCCCCACCAAGTACTTTTATATGTTTTAGCCTTTTAGGCATGTTTTATATATATATATATATATATATATATATATATATATATATATATATATATATACACACCCACACACACACAAAGCACTCGACCTCAAGATAAGCTCCCCTGAGGTCGAGCTGTGTAGGCCCCACCGTGATGCGTATTGACCATCAACACCGTGCATTTGATGGCTTCCCTTTAAATTATGGGTTATCCCAAAAATCAGCCTTATACGGAACTCAGGTGGGCCATACCATCTAAAATCATGTGATACACCGTTAAAACATATAAAAGCACTTGGTGGGGCCCAACTGACTTTTGAATGCTACTGAAACTTGGTCTGAACCCTCATACAAGTGGTACACACATAATCGATGGACTGGATTTGAAAACTTCATCTTTTGTGGGCCCCAAAAATGATTATGAATGTTTTAATGGTGCACGGCGCCTCTCCACTTCTGTATGTGGTGTGGCCCACAAAATTCACGGATTGACTTGATTTTTGAGACCTAGGCCCACGGTGGAATGGTGTATCTGACTGATGGGGTAGATTTTTAAAAGGCATCACCGTGGGGCCCACACAGCTCGACCTCACGGGACGGACCGGTCGAGGCCATGCAACCATTAAAACATTTATAATCATTTTTGGGTCCCACAAAAGATGTGGTTTGCAAATCCAGCCCATCCATTATGTGTCTCCCACTTTTATGAGGGTTCATACCAAGTTTCGGCAGCATTAAGAACTCAGGTGGGCCCCACCAAGTGCTTTTATATGTTTTAACGGTGTCTTCACATGATTTTAGATGGTATGGCCCACCTGAGTTCCACATACGGCTGATTTTTGGGATATCCCATTATTTAAATGGGAACCATCAAATGCACGGTGTTGATGGTCTACATGAATCACAGTGGGGCCCACACAGCTCGACCTCACGATAAGCTTATCGTGAGCTCGAGCGCATAGTACCTTTTCCCATATATATATATATATATATATATATATATATATATATATATATATATATATATAAAACGTTTGTTAAGTCCCCTGTTTCTGCTACTGCAGAAATTACTGTCAACATCATCATGCCAAGAGCAGTTTTGCAAGTATTGGATGTGGGCTGCACTCGGCTTGGAGTTGGGTCCTTGGCAGATGGTTCGGATCCATTAATGGGCATGGTATCATTGTGCCGAAAGCTTTGATCTGGACTGTCCATTCTCCCCATCACAACGTTGGCTAGGGGTGCCGATGGCCCAGGTTTGGACCTTGCACGCCCTGGCCTGAGTTCTGTGGGCCCGCCAAAATTTAATTAAATCCCCGTTAACCATGGTTAATTATGTTGATTAGGTGGGACGCACATGAACAAAGCAGGCACGGAGAAAAATGAAAACCAACGGTCTAGATGCAAACATGGATTTGTGGTATGTCCAATTATTGCAACAGATTTTTTGAAACACAGAACCATGGTTAAAAGACTCGGTGACTCGGACCGACTCGTGAGTGAGTCGAAACTCGCCCGAGTCAGGTCTAAATCGGCCAGAGTCAACCGAGTCGGGGTAGCCATGGTATCAGACCAGATCGGATCCTAATGAGCCCGACTCACATCAAACTCGTTTAACCATGGAAGGAAGAACAAGGTGGGTGATAAAGATGCGATGGCAACCGTTGGATTGAATTGGGAGAAAAAAATTAAAATTAAAAGAAGCTGAAATGGTTTCGCTTTTGAGAATGGTATGATGAGAAGCATCTCACTGACGAGCACGCGAACTTATTAGCATGCGGATGGAAACGTAGGTGGGCCCAGCTGTGGAAGTTGCATCGGATTCCTACGGGCGTGCGCGTCGTATTTTTATGCGCTAGAATCGATTTCCTCTCAGAAAAGGGTTCTGTGGGGCCCACCTTGATGTATGGGTTTTACCCACACCGTCCATATCATTTTTAGGGTATGAGCTAGGGCTGTGTACTGGCCGATTTTGAACTGCACGGTCAGGGCCTGACGGACGGGGAAGCGGATTGGCTGATGTTTCGACGTCACCAAGTTCTGTGGGTCCCATCTTGAGGTATTAGTTATATCCAAACCGTCCGTCCATTTGGTAGGCTCGTCATAAGGCTTGATCCGAAAAAAAAAGATGGATACAAAAATCAATGGACCACATTGTGAAAAGAAGTGGATGATTGAACGCTTGCCATTGAAACCCTTTTGGGGGTCATAGAAATTTTGGATCAATGTGATATTTGTTTTTTTCTCTTCATCCAGGTCTGTGTGACCTTATGAACAGATTGGATGGAAAGTAAACGTTACGGTGGGTCCTACGAATGTTTTAACGGTGACAATCATTGTTCCACTGTTATTTGTAGTGTGGTCCACTTGATCCTTGGAAATTACTCATTTTTGCGGATCTAAACTGATCTCTCCAAATGGATGAACGGTGTAGATATGATAAATACATCATTGTAGGGCGAATATAACTTTGATCTCCTTTTAACCGTTCGTGCAACTCGAAGCTCGAGGAGCGTCGCACGACACGCACTGGTGTGTGGTACACCAGCCGAACCGCTTCCGACGGACTAACCCTATTCAAGAATTGTACAAGGCAGATACAAATCTCAGATGGACCACACGGAAACAGTAATGATTGATCATCAGTGAATCCATCCCGACTATGGGGCCCACTGTGATGGATGTGCCTTGTATCCACGCCGTCCATCAGTTTCGATGGCTCATTTTAGGGGAGCGGATTAGGTGCGGCCAAGACAGTGCGGACCTTACTGTGGGGCCCACCTTAATGTATGTATTATATATCCGCTGTCCATCCGTTTTGCCAGATCATTCTAGGGCATGAGCCCAAAAATGAAGCAGATCCAAATCTCAAGTGGACCATTCTACAGGAAACACAGTTGTAATTGAACCCCACCGTTAAAAGCTTCCTAGGGCCTCTGTAATGTTTCCATAATGTTCATTGGCCATCCAACCTGTTGATAAGGTCACACAAACCTGGATGAGGAGAAAATACAGATATCAGCTGGATACAAAACGTGTGGCCCACAGTTTTTAATGGTCAATCACCACGGTTTCCAATCATATGGTCCAACTATGATTTGGATATGTTTCAGTTTTTTACTCATGCCCTGTGACCTAAAATGTTCTAGAAAAAAACGGATGGGCGGTGGATATAGAATACATACATCAAAGTGGGCTTGTTCATTTTAAGGTATGATCTCGTATCCAAATCTCAGGTGGACAATGGTTGATCATTACAAACTTGTTTGGGCAACAAAAGTATTGGCTCAAGCTGATATTTGTGTGGTCCTTCATCCAGGTCGCTGTGACCTAATCTACATGTTGGATGGCAAATAAACATTTCCATAGGACCCAAGAATTTTTTTTAATAATGTATTTCCCGTGGTGTGGTCCCACCTGAGATTTGAATCTGCTTCATTTCGATAGTGTTTCCTGTGGTGTGATCTCACCTGAGATTTGAATCTGCTTCATTTTAATACTGTGTTTCTGTGGTGTGGTCCCACCTTAGATTTGAATCTGCTTCATTTTAATAGTGTTTACTGTGGTGGGCCACACAGTTACGGATCCACCAAAGCCATGGACTCATTACACACTTCTTCAAATCTACAAAGGTTATACATCGAGCTGATATTTCTGTGTTCTTTCCAATCAACGCAAATAAACATTAGAATTTTTTAGTGTGGTCGACCTTAGGGCCTATTTGGATGCTTATAAATTCTTTTTAAGTTACTTACAGTTTATTCCATTTAGGTATAAGCGGTAAGTCACTTACAAATTTGGATAATCTATAGGTTAGTTACATGTAAGAAATTGTATATTTACACAAGACCGAGCTTGAAATATGAAATCATTTTAAAATGTTATAATCACAAAAGAAATCTTAATACTAAATATTTTATTTTATTAAACCCATTTAGATAAACATTTAAGTTGATTATTAAGCTTAACCAACTATCAAATGAGTCATAAAAATGAGCCCACTAATTCAAAAGAGAAGAAACATTGTACTATAGTGTTAGATTACATGATCAAATGCTACAACTAGAATTCATGGTTCCGTGACCCAGACTATTGGCTTGGTAGGCCCTACTCAGATAAGGCTATAAGAATTTATTCAAATATTCATTTTAATGGTCCTAATAAAATGACAGATTTGATCTCATTCTTTTTTATACGATAATAATATTTTAGAACAATTCCCTAATCTAAGTTCTGCTCAATGTAAATATACAACTTTTTACCTATAACTTACATGTTACCCAATCAAAAAAATTTATAAATAACTTATAATTTATATCCAAACATATTATTCTTAAATAACTTTCACTTGTCCGTGATTTACATGTAAGATACTTACAACTTAAAAAGAATTTACAGGCATCCAAACAGGCCATAGGGTAGACCCCACTATCACAGCCTCAGTGAATCCGACCAAACACAAATAAAAGTAAAAAATAATTTTAAAAAACTTGTAACCCCAACTGCAACCAGTAAGAGACGGAAAAAGAGGCACACAACAGCCCTAATTTGAGAGAGAGGGAGGGCGTGCGCACTTACCGAAGCTTCAATGTCCAGGGCTTTGTTGTAACGGAGGTATTTTCTCCTTATTTTCCTCTCATTTTAAAAATCAAACCATTGACATATAAGTCACTTAAAGGGAAGTTTAAGTAGCAATTTTACTTAAAAGTGACTTACAAGCTGTAAATAAGTTACAAATAAATCTTAGGTTTGACTCTGCCTCATGTTTTAGCCCCTGCCCAGCAAAATGGGTGAAGGGCGTGTATAAAACACATGCATAATGTGGGGCCCACAGATTTTCCCCCACGACAAGCACATGCAAAAGGACCGATGTTGCAAATGTTACTTTCCAAGTCGAATATCTCCTTGCTGATTTATGCAAGGCATCCAGGACACTTTCCCGCAGGAATTTCCATCCATGCCAAACGATGGGCACTATTGAAATCAATGGACCACCAATGTAAGGCCCAGAGTACAGGTACGACCCACCTAATGACCAGACGAGCATAATCCTCGTGGTGCGCCTCGAAGTCCATTGTTACGCTTCTTGACATGTTTCGTCCCAACGAACGGCTAAGATAGTCCGATCAGATTCAAAGCGGCGGAACCGCATGTTCAAAATGAAAAACCAAAATCGCAGAATCCCGCCAGAGAAACTCCACAGACGGTCTGGCGATGTTGGTGGTCAACCCTACCCAAGGTTACTATACTTCAACCCTAATTCAACTCAAACCCAAATTCGGATTGAAAATTATCAACCCAAGTCCAACCCAAGCAGCTCCGTCTGGTTGTCAGATACATATTAATATTTTTATTATTATATTAGTCTAATATAATCCAATTTCAATAGACATTTTATTTTTTTTACTTATAGTTTTATTAATTATATATAGTTATTTATTGTAAACAACTTCATTTTTTTCTAAACAAAAAAGCTAAAAATAGAAGACAATTAGTCCTTTAAAAGTTTCAAAGGTTGCGTAGCACGCAATCCATCTGGGAGAGAAATCCGTGTATCTTGTTAGCTTGAGTCAACGTAAATGACGTAACGACCCGGACTAATGAGACCCAAAGGCACTGAAAATTCCTGTGCATTCCACACAGACGGATTCAACACAGACAATCCGCATTCAATTACAATCTATAACTTATATAGAGATCGGGTTCGGGTTCGGGTTCGGTCAGGCAGAGGCCTCAACCCTAGCCCAAACCCAATGTCAGGTTGGTCGAGGGTCGGTGAGGTTGAACCCGACCGACTTTCAGCCCTATCTTTTAGTCAATAGAAAAAGGGCAAGGGGGCCGAGAAGCACCAACCAGCGCACGTTAGCAAATACCAGAGAAACACACGACAAACACAATAATAAAGAAAAGTCAGAAGATATGGATCGAAGAAAATGCATTTCTATTTCAGATTTGAAAAATTCGCCATATGAACAACAAAACATCAGTAAAAAAGAAAACCAAAAAAGCTACAAACAACGAAACCCTAATTCTCCATATGGATCTACCCCTAAAAAACGCCAGCGATTACATTCATGCCATCAGCAGCATTCCCGCATCTTCAAGAGCTAGTGAATTTCGTAACAGCCTTGGTGCCTTCAGACACGGCATGCTTGGCCAGCTCTCCTGGCAGGACGAGACGAACGGACGTCTGGATCTCCCGCGAAGTTATGGTGGGCTTCTTGTTGTAACGAGCCAGCTTGGAAGATTCCTGAGCAAGCTTCTCGAAGATGTCGTTGATAAAGCTGTTCATGATCCCCATGGCCTTGCTGGAAATGCCAATGTCGGGATGGACCTGCTTCAAGACCTTGAAGATGTAGATCTTGTACGTCTCTACATTCTTCTTCGATCGCTTCTTCTTCTTCTTGTCTCCGCTCGCCCCACCGCCTTCTTTGGGAAGTCGCTTCTCGGCCTTGGGCTTCTTCTCGGCAGGAGCTTTCTCAGCCTTCTTCTCTTCTGCTGCCTTCTCAGAGGCCGGCTTCTTCTCCGCGGGTTTCTTCTCGGCCTTGGGCGCCATGGAATTGCAGGATCGTAAATAAGATGGGGAATGAGAGAGAGGGAAGAGATTGGATATTTCTTTTGGACGATGAGACTTGAAGGTGTTTTAGTTTCGTTTCTTTATTTATAGAGGATGCGGATGGGCTCTTATTGGCTGTTGGTGGGAGTCACGGATTGGTGACGTGGCGTTGATCGAAAGCGTACTTTTGGGAGACGGGAAGCGTAATCGACGGTTTGCGGAGATGGGAGCGTCTGGCGTTGGACTTGCGAGCTTCTGACGCGTGGGGAGTTCCTATTGGGTGATTTTGGTAAAAGGAGTGGACACGGATTGCCTACCGACGCTCGGCAGCGTATTAGGTGAAGCACGGGATCCACCATGGTAGTGGACCCTGGGACCCCTGACTGTGGGGCTCACAGTCATGTACGTGCCTTAAATCCACACCGTCCAACCATTTTCAAAGCTCATTTTAGGGCATGATCCCAAAAATGAAGCATGCTCAAATCTTAGGCGGACCGCACCACTCGAAACAGTCGTGATTGAATCCCCACCATTAAAAACTTCATCGAGTCCACCGGAATGTTTATTTCTGATACAAAGCTTTTGTGCCCACGGAAAGTTTTTAATGGTCAATTGCTACTCTTTCTTACGTGAGATTTGGATCTACTTCATGTTTTTATCATGTCCTAAAATGATTTTTCAATATACATAGTCACCGTATATTTAGTCACATAAATCAAGGAGGTCCCCACAGTCAGGGGTCCCCCCCACCTACGTGTATCCGGGGTCTCGCCTAATCCGCACCCCTGCCGCTGCCAGTAGCCACCAGCTCTGTGGGCCCCACCATGAAATGTGTTCTATCCATCCCGTCTTATCTCTTTTTCCACGTCATTATAGGGCATGAGCCCAAAATTGAGACAGATCAAATCTCAAGTGGACCACACAACAAGAAAACAGTTGTGATGGAACGGCCACAATTAAAACCTTCCTAGGCCCACTGTAATATTTATTTCCATAAACCTGTTGATTAGGTCACACAGACCTGGATGAAGGGAAAATAAAAATATCAGCTTCATCCAAAACTTCCGTGGCCCCAATAAGTTTTTAATGGTACGCGTTCATCCAAAATGAGATATGGATCTGGCTCATTTTTTGGTTCATGCCCTATAACGATTTGGAAAAACGAATGAACGGTGGAGATACAACAGATACATCAAGGTGGGGTCCACGTACCACCGTCCAGTCGCCACTGACTTCTCACGGCGTCAGTAGGCAATCCGTTTCCATATATGCATGTATTCTATATTCAGGCCGTCCATCCGTTTTTCTATATTCACGATCCCGGCCATCAGTCTTACCTATTGAATGCCAATCCTCATCTGATTTTGGACATTGGGCATGCACGCTTGCGAGAGAGATACAAGCCAATCCCCCAATGGGCAATGAGAGCTTAAAGCCCATTGGTCACATGGATTGGACCATCCTAACCGTACGTTCGGATGACTCGTAAAGAAAGTAAATAATAATAGATGGTCAAGAAAAAGAACGGTAAGCGCAACCTGTCGAATACACTTTGAAAATGTGCTCAGACTCACACGTGGACACTTTGAACACACGAGCAAGAACGACTCAAGAGGTTTTCCCATTAGGTAGATTCCGGATGCCAAAAGCCAGCCTGATATAAGGATGGCAATGCGCCACCCAAAGGTTTGCCCTGGCCCGTACCTGAATTGGGTGCAATCTTCGGTGGATCCTTGACCGCGGGGCCCACCGCGATGTATGTGCCTTACACTCACACCGTCCATTTGTTTTGACAGCTTATTCTAGAGCATGATCCCAAAAATGAAGCATATCCAAATCTCAGGTGGACCACACCACAGTAAACAGTGGTGATTGACCATTAAAAACTTCTTGTGGGCCACAAGTTTTTTTATCAAGCTGATATTTATGTGGTCCCTTCACTCATGTCTTTGTGACCTTATGGACAGTTTGGATGGCAAATAAACATTCAACTGAAACTTCAGCCTATTGGACACTAGGGCTGAAAGTTTGGCGGGTTGGGGCTCAACCCTAACCCAACCCAAGGTTCCTATACCTCAACCCAAACCCAACCCAACCCCAGGTTGGGAATTCTCAACTCAAGCCCAACCCAAGCGGGGTCGGTCGGCTTGATCGGGTTGGTTGGGTATATACATGCTAATATTTTTGTTATTACATTAGTATATTATATTTCAATATAGGACTTATTTTTTGTATATATAATTTTATTAATTATATATGTGATTATTCATTAAAAGAACTTCATTTTTTCTTTTAAAAAACAAGCTAAAATATAAGACAACTACTCCTTTAAAAGTCATGTAGCATAGCACGAAGTCTATTTGAGAGAGAAATCTGACATATCTTGTTAGCTTGAGTCCTTGGAAATGACGTGGACAAATGAGAATCGACATCACTAGTGTGCCTTCAACACAAACAATCCACACTCAATTATAATTTATGAGTAACTTATATATTGATCGGGTTCATGTCGGGCCAGGCGACCCAAGACCTCAACCCGAGCCCAACCCAAGTTTTATTGGGTTGGTGTTTGTATAGCCCAAGCTTAAGATCGGATCTGAAATATACTGTCCGAGCCCAACCCAATGTCGGGTCGGTCGGGTTGAACCCGCCCAACTTTCAGCCCTATTGGATACATGAGTAGGCTAAAACAGCTCAAATCCAGTCACTGGTATGATTCCGACAGGCGCTGAGACCATCGACAATGCCTGTCAAGAGAAAATGTAATAGAATTCATTATCTATGACACCCAAACACGCCCTTAGTTTCTTACTAACTCTCCATGAATTTTATTAATTTATCCATTTTATAGTACATTTTTATATTTTTGAGTTTTGAGTCCAGAATCCATCGAGTCTTCCAGTCAAACTATAGTGTAAAAAACCCAAAAAAACTCGACTGGATGTTCGTTCAGGTCAAGTAACTCAAAGACTCGACTCGACTCGACTCGGTAGTTAATAACAATAAATTAAAAAATAGTAGGAAGAGGAAGGAATCTTTAAATTAGTTATCTTTTGTATTAGTCTCATAAAATGAGAAACTAAGCGGCATGGTGTGGTGTAAAGGCCATGACGTAAAGGTAACAGTAGCAACCATTACATGTTACGTGGTCGTAACAGCCGTAACATTGGTGGCCATTATGGCCACCGTTACCAATACAGAATGCCTCTCAAAGCATGGTACGACTCCTGCCTTTTGTTATTTTACTCTTAATTAAAAATGCCCTTGATGAGGAAAGTGACTTGGCTCAAGTTGCATCGAATCAACTCGACTCGTCATCTTTCCGAGTTAGAACCAAGTCACCGTAAGATTCAAGTTTACCAGTGACTATGCTCAAAATCTCACCAAGTCGAGTCAAGAAAGTGTTAGAACTATGGTGGAAACAATCCAATGGACTAACTTTCAAGGCAAGTCGAGTTCTCGTATGCGGCAAATGCGCTAACCATAAATGCCAAAATTCTTTCTACAGGATGAACAAACGTTCAACGGAAGGGGATCAATTATTTTAAGCAACTGATATTCAGTTGAGATTGTTACTAAAACTGTACTGAATCAAGAACCAGAATGTATGTAACAGCTTGGTAGATTGATGCCATGCAGTCTCATGTTAATTGCAAGCATTTTCTACACGTATACTTACATAAACCAGGAACAAAGAGTAACAAGAAACTTACGTGCATAGCCATCTTCGATTCGGGGCATGTTCATATCATCCTTTTTTGGCATAGACTACACGGATGTTTCTACCATCGAGTAACTGAAGAAAGCAAGAGAGCACGACTCAATATCACGAAACATGCAATGTTCCATTGGGCATATTTCATAGCAGACCAACCACAATCTAAAGGAAGGGCAAGTTGCTTGATTGGTTCGTATACAATACAGGGGATGGTACCGACACCTGCCTTTTGCAAGGCCACTCCGACTTGATAGACGGTTGAATAGCGTATGCATGTAGAGCCCACCTCTTGGTGATCAGAAACATTCAAATGGCAAGCCAGCAATGGATGGGAGATACCCCCCAAGGGGGGTTCTTCCATCAGATGATCTTATCCATCAGAATTGGCCTTGTCAAATGTGGAGAATCGGTTGTAATTTCATCAGATGGTTAGGATCATCCATGGTATGCTGTTATGGAGCTGTAAAGGCCATTACATAAAGGTAACGGTGACAACCGTTAGATGTTACGGGGTCGTAACGGCCGTTATGGAAAAAATGACCCGTAACCACCATTATGGCCCCAGTAACGGCATGTGGCCCCCAGTAACGGCTGTTACGGGGTAGATACAGGTTGTCGGTTTTTTTTTGGGGGGGGTTCAGTCAGAGGAGAGAGAGAGAGAGAGTAACAACCGTTACAGCCCGTATCGTAAAGGCATTGTTACCATTACAAAATGCCTTGGGATCATCCAGATTGATGGCTCAGGCTATGGAAAGGTGGGTCCCACATGTATCACTGCTAGGTTAAACAAAAAGACACTGTTTCTTCCAATGGAGGATAATGTAGTACCTCATCAGGACTCCGAAGTACATGCACGGTGATAAAGTTCAAAGCTTACCTGGCCGTCCATTTCTTGCAGTGCTCTGCTCGCTTTGCTCTCCAAACAGAACCACACGAACCCAAACCCTTTAGATTTTGCACTTGTATGATCACATATAACTTTAACTGCTAGATGGACAAAAAGAGAATTACGATGGTGATGATGGTGATGATTTCGAGGTCATCATAAATTGGCTAAAGCAACTGAGGGCATTTGGATCTAATCAGATTACCTTCACGGATTTCACCGTACCGTTCAAATGCGTCCTTTAAGACAGTCTCATTGGTATCATATGAAAGGCCTGCATAAGAACAAAATACATCTTAGTTTTTTATTCGACTATCAGTGGAGGGCAGCGGTAGCAAATTCGTGTGTGCGTGAGGAAGGAAGCATCTGTTTCAAGATGCTAGCAAGTAAAAACTGCTACGAAGCAGGACTGGGAGCACGAGTCCAAAGAGTGATTTGAAGTGAGAGCAGCACTTGAGTTGAAGGTTCATGCAATTAAGGATTCTACATATCAACTAAAGATCTAGGACCAAGTGTGGAGTACCATTTTGATAAATGGTATCAGCCCTACAAACCCCTGATTTGGTGAGGGATCCAAACCACCCGATTAGTGGACCACCTCTTCAATAAGCCAAAACCCAAACTTGTGGGATTGGAATTTTGTAACCATCTGATAAATCAGCCATTTTTGGATGGTCAAAAGCAGTACTCAGATCAAATGGTTATAAACACATTTTGCAGATTTTTTTAGCAGCGACCCATCTGTGAGGTGGCCTATCAGTTCGCTGGTCCGGATTAATTGACAATCTCCCCAATCTTCTGCGTGTTGGGGTTGATATATTTGCCCCACGCCCATTAGATCTGGCATTGGAAATAAGTTTTTCTCCTAACTCCGCATTAGATAGTGAAGGAATGTGCATGCACAGTAATCATTGACTCACGTGTACCCAAAAGGTTGCTTCCCTTCTTTTGTTTTTTTTTTTTAAATCATTTGTTTAAGGCTCGATGGTCGTCGAGCCCAACAGTCACACATGTTTAAAGCCAAACAATCAAGTTGGGTTAACCCAACAGTTACAACTTTTCTAAAGGGTGTCTTTACACCCTTGTAAGTGTCCATTCAAAGTCTATTGAAAGACTTCGGTCTTCACTTCCTCCGATTTCATTCATTCATTCTCAACTCTCTGTTCTATCTCTGGTTTTCTTCATATCTTTTTCTCTATTTTGAGTTCAGGCTGCGAGGTGGTTTGGGCCTGTGTGCACATAGTGACCGGGTAGCAGTCATGTATCCTAAAAGTTGAGTGTTCAAGATTCTGGTTGTACTAAGGGACATCATCCAAGGAGGGCAGATTCAACTTCAAGTTGAGTGATTCCAAATCACGCAACAAATTATCTATATAGTTTTCCAAACCCAAAAGTATACAATCCTGAAGTAGAATTATTGAAAAACCATCTAGGACTATGGCTACCATGAAAGTAAACCCTACAACTACGTTGTCCAAAATTGAAACCATTCTCTGAACAACCCTTCAAAAGATGGAAACAGAAATTGACATTTGCCCCAGACACTCTAAAGGTTATATGTATGTATGTGTATATATATGTGTGTGTGTGTGTGTAGAGAGAGAGAGAGGCATGCTCACCAACGCACGTGCGCACCTTTGCACACATGTCATGGGTGTCGAATCCGAACGGTCCATAAGATGTGGGATCCCATGAAACCTTAGGGGGTGAATTTTCCCCCTGATCTAAGATTTTGGTGGGCCATAGCAAGGAGAAATTCAAATCAAGGGAAGAAAATGTTTGCATTTTTCATGGCCCACTGAAGTTTTGGATCAAAGTGAAAATTCGTACCTGAGGGTTTCATGAGGTTCTGCTTCATGTGGACCGTTCAGATTTGCGAGACTCATCAGCTACGATGAGTTCTCAAAAAAGTTCGTACGAGGTACGTACGAACTGGTTCGCAGGTGAGCATATACATATATATAGTTTGAATCATTCAAGTTTGATCTAGGGAATGAAGAATCCAAGACAAAAATGAGATAGTAAATGAGATGGCCTCAAAAGCAAACCTGGTGGAATCAAATCAGGCGAACAATAAGAAGAAAGGAACTTGTTCTCACTACGGAAAACTAGATATCATATTATAGATTGCAGGCTCAAGAAGAAAACAGGAAAACAATTTAAGAAAAGGGGGAATTGTTTTCACAGTGGAAAACCAGTACATCATGTTGCAGAATGCAAGCTTAAGAGGAAGAATACCAAGGCCCAGGTTAATCCTGCCAAAACTGAAATTGAATCAGATATGATAGTAGTTGTTGTTACAGAAGTCTATCTCGTGAAACAACATGGAATGAGTGCTAATGTCAGGGCAACTCAAAATATCTACAATGATCGAAGCATGTTTACCTCCTACCAAGCGATGGGAGATGAAGAATAAGTGTTCATGGGAAATGCATGAATATCACCAGTCAGGTTATATCTAGATATAATATTCCCTTGAATTACATCCTACATGTACCTAATATCAAAGGGAACTTGGTCTCTGGTTCCCTCCTCAACAAAGCTGGGGTTAAACTTGTGTTCAATTCAGACAAACTTGTTCTTACCCAATAAAAAATAAAAAAAAATTGAGACTTTTGTAGGGAAGGGTTATTGTAGCAATGGATTATTTACTATAAATGTATCCTAGAGGTTGATTGTCCAAAATTCCAGTTGTACTAAGAGACATCGTCCAAGGAGGGCATATTCAACATCAAGCCAAGTGATTCTAAACCACTCCTCGACTACAAAATTCCACTAAGTTTATTTCTACTTTTTATATTTGTTTAATCAACATATAGTTTACATAGTTTTCCAAACCCAAAAGCTTTCATATGTATCGGGGAATGTATCGTTGTTTGAGGGAAACATTGAGAAATGATAGAACTTTTCAATAAAAATTCATAATATGTTGAAAGAGACATGATTACACACTTGAAACTCAAAAGATCAGAAATGACAAACAAGCACAACAAGTTTCCTGTGTATAAGGTTCTAAACTATACGTTGTCTAACAAAAGTGAATGCAATTATATCCTAAACGAGTTCATAGAATTCATAAATCATACAATACGAGTATGAAAAAAGATTCCCCCAAACAAATTTGGGAGAGAATGGATTTTTGTGAGGTTTTTTGAAATTTTCTTTCAAAATTCCAATGGGGGAATGTATCATAATATATCACCGATACATATTGGGTATTACAATGTATCACATGTTGTTGTAGGGAAATTGGACCAACCAATGAGAAGAGGTCACATCGGAACATTGCACTTCGTCAGGTTGGACAGAAACAAATGCAACTGGAGGCTCAACTCCTGCACCTCAGACCGGCATAATCCTAGGTCGGCACAATCTCGGGTCAGCCCGACTCTCCTTCCACCAGGTCCGACCTGCTCTCAGCGGTATCTACACGAGATCCTAACCAAGAATCTAGGAGGACAGTCGGCATGGAGATCCACTTGAGATCTTCGCCAAGAATCCCAGAAGATCCCCACGACATATACACAACTCAAATCCTATTACAACACATCCCTGCTAAACAGGGAGATCTCTCCTACGCCACCGCCTCTCGTCAACTATAAATAGGAACACCTCTAATGGTGAAAGGTACACACAATCTCTAGCCTAAAACCCATTACTCGACTGGACCCGGATTCCTACCTGACTTAGGCATGGGAGGGTCCCATGTACTAGCTAGGGTCTCCTTTGTTTGTCTCTTCTGCAGGTACACCAAGGTCCAAGGAAGGCTAACCAGATTTCTGCATAAACACATGTAATCAACAATTTAGGGAATTTTATAAGTGTGTTGTTTTTTTTTTTTTTTTGCAGAATATGGCAATTTAGATATTTTGTGCAATACAGGGGAATTTAATACCTTCTTCTCTATATTGTATTAGTCCTATGCGATATAGATAATATTGGCCGATATATCAGCTGATACTACTGATATTTAAATCACTGGTGGTGATTGGTGACTGGTGAGAAAGGATAATTGAAAATCTCATTTGAAAGGTTTTCACTAATGAACTTTTTCTTTTGCCAGAACTGATATAATTAATTCTATGAAGAGAACTGATAAATGATAATAGATGATATTCCCTGAAGAAATGCAAAAAAATGTAACGGTGCGCTCTGTGCACAGGGCGCCGTGTAAGGGTGAGAGAGATAAGTACCTCCAACGAACAGTTTCGTGCAAGCTTCTCGTCTAATCAATCTTATTGAGGGCGGGAAGGTTTCGTAGAGAGAGATTCCAGCCCCGAAACATCGCATTTCCCCTTAACCTACGCACCCCTCAAGAGTTCAGGACGTGGCCTTTGGCATGAATAGAGGGAAGAACGGTGGAGCACAGTAGCTATCGGCTCATGTTAGCGGAAGCCCAAAACTGATGTGAGTACATTTTCCGAACGGGGATTAGGTGAGACCCCGGCGTCACCAAAGACGGTGCGGCCCTTACTGTGGGGCCCACCTTGATGTATTTATGCTATATCGACTCCGTCCATCCGTTTTTTCAGATCATATTACGGAATTATTCAAAAAATTAATCAGATCCAATTATCATATGGACCATACCATAGGAAATAGTGGTGATTGAATGTATTACCATTAAAAAAAAGGGCCCACATTAATGTTTCCTTAGTATTTATTTGCCATCTAATCCGTTGATAAGGTCAAATAAGTGTGGATTAAGGTAAAAAAAACAAATATCAGCTTGATCCAAAACTTTTGTGGCCCATTGGTCAAGCGCCATTGTTTCCTAGGGTATGGTACACCTGATAATCGGATCTGTTTATTTTCGGAGAATTCCTCTAATTTATCTGGAAAAATGAATGGACGGTGTGGATACAGAATATAAACATCAAGGTGGGCCTCACAGTTAATGACCGCACCATCTTGGGTGAGTCCGGGGCCTCACCTAATCTGCACCCACATTTTATCTCCGTCGCGACTTAGGATCAAGCATTTATCGCCGCCCACTGGGGCCCACGGTGATTCAATGAGCGGAACCGTCCATGTTGTAAATCTTTGAAATGGTTACGAGCAACTGTAAGAAACTTGGACTGGACGTATGATCTTTACCTTCACTATCTGTAAGAAATATGAACGATTCAGATCATCGGACCATCTCAGCATGTGGGCCCCGCGGGTGGCGACACACGCACGTTTCTGTATCGCGGCAGAGGCAAAGCGAACCCAATCGGATGGAATGTTATTTCACGAAAGGTGGGGACTCATCCACCTCAAATGTGGCGCCGATGCGCAGGTATCCAGGCCATTCACATTTTGGGACCCTCTATGGATGGACCACATGTCCAAAATGACACTGGTCAAGAAATCCTAGCCATCCAAATCATGGCTATCAAATTGATTGCTAATGGTCCAACTTCGAAGGGAAATCCGATGGTTAACGCTCACCTATCATTGTTAATATTCGTTGATGCTGTATCCACGGTCGGGTGAGCGATTTGGATGGTCTGGATACCTTACAACTATGACGTGTACGGTTGATGAGTAACGATCATCTAGACTCATTATTCACATACACCATGCCGATCTACCCCCACGTGCCTACTTCGTACACACTTCAAATGCCAAGCACAAAAGCACGTGTGCATTTCGTGCGTGTGCAAGAACCAGGAAGTTTGTACGATGGGACGGTTTCTAAAGTACACCCTTACTCGAGCCATTTGAGATCGTATCTTGCCCGTTCAATGAGAGCATTTGCATGGCTGGGCCCACCTCCACTGGTGAATTAGATTGGACGCGGATAAGGTAGTACCCGGTCAGGACCTCACTGGAGATGAACGGTCCTAGTAGAGGCTATGTGAAGCCCACTGTGATGTGAAGGCTCAGGTGGACCACACGATAGGAAGCAGTGGTGATCATACCCCCGTGAAATCTTCCTAGGGCAGATTATAGTGCCTGGCTTTCTTTTTTTCTTTTTTTTTTATTTTTTTTTTCTTTTTTTTTTGGATTAGCTTATCAGTACACACACCACTATCAGTAAACACTACACTGTTAGCGACTCCTGCTAGGAAATCGATACCATGGCCTCGTGTTGAAACCGGGCTTAAAACACATGTTCAACACACAATGGTGTGGAAGGGGATTGCATCCTACATAAGGCCATACCTAGCCAAGAACAGGGGATCTGTGTAAGGGCCAACCGTGATGCATCTGTTTATATATGCCATCCATTCCTTTTCTTATATTATTTTAAGTCATGGGCACATAAATGAGTCCAATCCAAGGTTCAAGTGGACCAAAGATGACCTTGCATTTAATGCGGCACAAAAATGACTTGCATTTGATGATTTGTCCATTTAATGCAGCATATGCTTATTATTTGGTGTTAGTATACTTAGAGTTGGATTCTTTTTTTGGATCACACCTTAAAATAACCTGAGAAAATACGATGCCCCAAATAGATACGTTACAGTGGTCCCTTACACTGGTTTGCCCATTCCTGGCTCAAGAAAGCAAGGGTAGGACAGTGTGCTTCCATTGTATCAACCCAATAATAGAAATGATAACACACAATTAGTTGGACATCTAACTGATGGGTTTCTAGAAACCATTGGTGCTAATATCCCATCTTCTCTTCATCCCATTTGAAGACATCAACTGTCAAACAATGTAAACATACTGGGAAAACCTCTAAAGCTCATGCAGCGTGGCCGGCCTAAGTTTCAGATCCATAGAGCTTGGTTACCTTGCTGCCGAAAACAGGTGTATGGGCCCAAGATGATACACAACCCATGTTTGTGAAAGCCTCTCCGAATTTTAGACTCTCAATATATATGTTCGGCAATTAAAATGCAATAAAGCTAACCAACCTAAAATCTTTCAAGTGAGAGTAAAACAAGCTCCTCCCCCAAACAAGCCTATTTGAATACTTATAAGTTGGGTAAGTGGGAAGTGACTTATAAGGAAGTCATTTACAGGTGATGTTTGGGGGAGAAAATTCACCTGTAAGTAATTTACAGTCTGTAAGTTACAAGCAAATCTAACATCAGGACACTTACAGTCTGTAAGTTACAAGCAAATCTAACATCAGGACACTTACAGTCTGTAAGTTACAAGCAAATCTAACATCAGGGCGATGGGATGAGAAGTCACTTCTCCATAAGCCATTTACAAGCTCTACGGTCAGATTTTTTAAAAAAAAAAAGATGGAAAAACGCACGGAAAAACGCAATCCTTCTTTGCAATCTCTCGCTCTCCCTCTCTGCAATCTCTCTCCATCTGCAACGACCACTCTCTGTCTCTGCAATTTCTCTTCGTCGACAACGACTGCCCTCCCTCTCTACAATCTTTCTCAGTCTGCAACGATTGACCCTCCCTCTTTACTCCTCAAAACAGTAGGGTTTGTTCGCAATGTTTCCTTTTCAACTTTGAAAACGAGTGGATTAGATGTTACTTGTATGCATGCTTACCTGTGCACATGTGCACATGCTATCCTTTCCACAAGTGTCATGGGATTCTAATCCAAATAGTTCATGTGATGAAACATCCCATTAAACCCCCAGGGACTAATTTTCACTTTTATCTAAAACTCCAATGGGCCATAGAAAAGTGATGTGAAAATCAAGGAAAGAAATTGTTTTCTTTTGCCATGGCCCACAAAAGTTTTAGATCAATGTAAACGTTCAGCCATGTGGGTTTCATGGGATGCTTCATCATGTGGACCATTCAAATTTTGAATTAACATCCCGTATTATGAGTTCTCAAAAAGTTCTCGCAAAAACTCATGCCAACTACGCAGCTAAGCATTTTGATGGTAGGGAATTGCGTGCTGAGTAAACCCTGTGGGATCCACCATGATTTATATATTTGATCCACCCCGTCCATACATTTTAATAGTAAACTCTTTAAACGGTTTAAATTAAGACATGTCCAGTGATATATGCAATGGTACAATGTACACTCATTAGATGGCTGGTTTGTTTGATGAAGGTTACCTTAACTCATGACCCATTCATAGTGCACCAGAAACATAATCTGTATCACTAGAAGGTGGGTGCACCTACATACAATGCTTACATCTTGTGTTGCTGCTGTCGTTTGATAACAAACTGCCAATTTACCTTAAAAAATTCATGTGTCCACCATATAAACGTTTGTGACTAGTTTAATGAACCCATGGGCTGTTTGCCTATTTCTAATGGTGTGGTCCACCTAAGATAGATTCTTTTTATACATTTATTTATTAATATATTAAAGTGAGCCACAAAGATCTTATCCTAAAATGCTCCCTTGGTTTCTTTTAATGCATTTATTTTATAATTTTTATTTAATTATTTTCATACATTTAGATTCTAAAAATTAGACAGTAATGATAATTTTGATTTTGTTACATATAGACCATTTACACTTAATGGTATATATTTCTTCCACTTTTATAGCCCACTTAATTATTAATTCAACTTAAGAATTAACTTAAGTATTTATCTTAATAGGCTTAATAAAATTACATATTTAATTCCATGCATTTTTATATAAACATAACATTTTGAAACAATTCCCTATTCCAAATTCTGCTCAATATAAATATACAATTTTTTATCTATTTGTAACTTACAAGTTACTTATAAGTAAATCACTTGCAACCTAAAAAGAACTAACAGACATCCAAAGAGGCCGTAAATCAAATACCATTCTACACACAACACATCAGCAGAAAAGATATATCTGCAAATGGTTATTGACCAATCAATGTGATTTTAGATAGATATATGATACCACTGAATTGAGCCTACAATTTGGATGGTCTGGATCACCGCACATCAGTACCACAAAACAGACATGAGGATCATGGTTCCATAATCCATACCATTGCATTATTACAATACACCATTGTAGGTTACCCTCATACCAGGATGACTCAAATCATCAACCCAAGATGACAATGGAATGTTCAAATCATCAATCCAAATTCGCAATAGGAACATGTGCGATCCAATGTATTATACATCTTCTACACTTAAGTGGGCCACAAGTATCCATCCAAACTGGCAATAGATTCAGGGGTTGATCATGACCTTAAGTGGGCCACTCAAAACAACAGGCCAAACCCATTATCATCACATTATCATTCTAACTACTGAAATCATCTTTCAATTTCAACACCCATGAACAATTTAAAAAAGATAAAATGAAATGAAACACAACACTCTTTTAAAAAGAGAGAGAGAGAGAAAAAAAAGAGGTAGTGTCATTCAAATCTCTAACCTACATCAACACAACAAAAGAAAAGGAAATGAAATGAAGAAAACACAAGTACAATTTCTCTTCAAATCTTCAATTCCATCTCCTCCCCACATCAAACCCTCTTGACTGGGACCCAGAGCAGTAGTAACATACAAGTAGAAGAAGAAGAAGAAGAAAATGAAGAAGAGCAGAGATGGGACACAAAAGAGGCTTGAAGAAGGGATTCAAATCAAGCCTTCTTTGGAGATTTGACAGCCTTGGTAGGAGACTTGGGCTCTTTGGCAGCCTTCTCTGCAGTTTTCTTTGGAAGAAGAACTGGGTTGATGTTGGGAAGAACTCCTCCATGAGCAATTGTCACACCATGCAAAAGCTTTCCAAGCTCTTCATCATTCCTCACAGCTAAGAGTACATGCCGAGGGATGATTCTGTTCTTTTTGTTGTCACGTGCTGCATTCCCAGCCAATTCAAGAACCTGCCGTACACAGAAATACAGTATATGAGACAAACAATACTATAACTTGCTTTCAAAGAGGGTAAAAGAAAAGCTATGAATTTAGGAATATAGGAGGAAAACTTAATTACCCTGGCAGAGTGTTATGACTGATACACAGGCACTGAAAAATTACTGTGTCCCAATTTAAATGTACCATCAAAACCAGCAAATATGACTATTTGGCCACATACCAATCTGATTGATGGACATTTAATTGGACGGTTGAGATGAAAACATCAAATAGTCAGAATTTCATCAAATGCCCACAAATCAAAGGTTAGGATTGCTGCAGCTAATCTGATTTCGGACTCCTGACTAATTTGTAGTGGGTCCCACAGCGTAGTCAGCTTAATTGAGCTAATGAATAACAGGTGTACAACTTTCCAACGCCTGCACATCAAGCATCATTCATTACAAGAGTATCACACATGTTCTTGATGCTTTCACCCCACAAAGCCACTTTTGATACTTTCAACTGCCCTACCTTTGTGCATGTTCTAATATCATAGTAGAAAGAAAGGTCCCCAAATGAAAAAGAAGAAGAAGAAGAAGGGTATGAGTGGAGAAAATGCAGTTTCATGGAGGTAAAGAGTTAGTGAGATTGGCTTGATTTTAACACCCACATCTTGTTCAAGCAGAGACACATTTTCTACTTTTGGTACTTGAAATATAAGATGAAGAAAAGGGTAATACATGCTTGAAAAGACGGGGTGCAAATGTCAGATTTCATAGTAAAATGCAGATCACAGAACTGAAAGTATCAAAAAGTTAGAAAATGAAGTTTTGCATCCAATGCTTTAAGGGCTACACTACTTAAAGCGGGGTGACTTCGTAAAAGAAGAGGGTGTAAATATCACTTCTCCTGAAAAAAATGCAAGTTTTTCTGGGAAGGGGAAAGAGAACTCCACGCGGGACAGCATATACTACTAAAAGCTACGCTACCGGCAATCCCAACCGTTCATTGTGTGTAGGCCCTAGCGTTGATGACAAAGAACCAACCAATCAGAAATTTGATGGCTAAGATAGTCCGATCAGTGTATCTTTTACCTAAATAAAAGCCCACAGCTGGGACCATGAACTGTGTGGTCCGGCTGACTACATTTTCAGGTAGTCCCACAACTACATTTTCTCGAAATTAAAAGAACGTTTATTGAATTAATTTTTAAAAATCATAAAATCAGATCCAACCAAACGATGAAATAAAAAGACAAGATGAAAAACTGAAAAACCCTAATAAACAACCAACCCCCAAATTTTGACAAAACCACTACAGGAAAAAAAAATCCAGATCCCTACCTCAGCTGCAAGATATTCCAGCACAGCCGCGAGATAAACCGGCGCACCGGTCCCGACACGCTGAGAATATCGGCCCTTCTTCAAATAACGACCGATCCTACCGACCGGGAACTGCAGACCGGCCTTGACCGATCTGGAGACCGGCTTCTTCTTCGGACCGCCTCCTTTCCTTCCACCGGCGCCTTTCTTCACCTTTCCAGTCGACTCCATCTCTTTCTCGTGAATTTTTCGAGCTCAATATCTCGCCGATATGAAGATATGAGAAGCAGTGGGAGCGGATTGGGGAAGATGGGGATGTGGACAGTTATATATAGTGTTGTGTGAAATCCGTTTTTCGGATTGAGGGATTGTAGCCGTCAGATTCGTTTAGCGATCGACGGCTGCAGTTTTACTGCAAGGCGATCCGTGCGGTTTTAGAATCAACCAATGGGAGGAGAGCTATTGTTTGAGGTTTGGTGCGAAGAAGAGGCAGTCGCGCGCGTGAAAATTTCAGTTACTCGACCCTCGCACGTGCCAGCGTGAGACATAATGTGATAATCGAACCTCTCGTCATTTTGGGTCCTTTCTTGTAGACTTCCTTATAGTATAATCAGGTCCTTCCACCCTCTCCTGGTCCAGACATACATGTTGAATTTGAACCGTTGATCAATTTCTTTTAGTTGGTCTTTTTTTTGTGGAATTTGGGCCTATTTTATGACTGGTTTGATCTTTGATCGGAGAACCTTAAATATGGTTTCACCTATGAACGGCTCAGATCTTCCATGAATTTAACATGTGTTGCGATAATGAGTGGTAACAAGTGAGCTTCGTGTGGACAGCATCACTCGTGGTGAGTGACAAGTGCTGTGACGCGTCTGTGGATCCCACTTTTACAAAGCAGAATTTTCAAAAATATTCAGGCACGGACATGATTTGAATGAGTCGTGTGATCATATTCATCGATAGTGAAAGATTCATCACCTGTGGGCACGTGTATTGGTGATCTGAACCGTTGAATCTGACAACTATTGCAGTGGATAAAAATACTAAAGAGATCTCTTGGATTGTGCGGTCCAGATCCTTTTATATTAGTCATTTTAGCATTTAATATGGACCAATATTGTGCTTTTTTCTCTTGACCATCCACTTGTTAGCAACCAATACAACGATTGAAGTCTTGGAGCCGCTAGATTTGCTTAAACAACCGACGGTTGTGGTTTTATGCGCCGGCGATCCGTGCCGTTGGGATGGCCCACTAGCAGTTGATATTTGGTGGGAGCCGATGCCTCGCCGAGCAATGTCCATATCTCGGAATTGGTTGGGCCTATGAGGAGCCACCATGATGTATGTCTATTATCCACACCGTCCATCCAGGTGTCCAATATCATTTTAGGTTATAAACTCCAAAATTATGTAGATCCAAGGCTCAAAAGGGCCACACGGTAGGGATTAATGCATGCCGTTGAAAGCTTAACGGGTCTTTTGATCTCGCCGATATTTGTGTTTTCCCATCATCCCCATCTACGTCACCTGCCTTACCGATGGGCAAGGATGGCAAATAAGCATCAGAGGGTGTTTGGCGCATGTTATTGGAAAAGATTGGGTGGGATGGAATTCCAAAACTGTAATGATTACGTGTAATGGGAATTGTCCCCGATTATCGAATGGCGTTGGACAGGGGACGAGCCGGACTCCATGATACGTTCCTGTGCGTATATAGACAAGGGACAAGCCGGACCGGACTCCCTGATATGTTCCTATATATATCTACGCCGTTTAACTATTTTGCAACTTCATTTTATAACATAGGCTTTAAAATGAGGTAGATCTAGAGCTTAAGTGTACCACAACACATAAAGTAGTGAGAAGAATGATGCCCACCATTGAAATCTTCCTAATGATATTCATTTTCCATCCAATCAATCCATAAGGCCAAAAAGGCTTGAATAGAAGGAAAACATAAATATTAACTTGACCCGAGACTTATGCAGCCCTAAAAAAGCTTTCAGTAGTAGGTGTTCAATCCCTGTTACTTTCTGTTATAGGGTCTAATGGAGCTTTAGATTTACCTGAATTTTTAGTTCATCCTCTAAAATGATCTTAAAAAATAGATGGACGGTGTGGATATAGCCTACACATCATGGTGGGACATACACAACTTGCTGACGTCAAGACATCAAAATTTTCAAACCACCGTCGGAGAGCAAAAAACTACAACGCCTGAACCAAACGCAATTCCATTTAATCTAATTCCACGCTCTCTTGCACTTCTTAAACATTGAGTGGGAATGGATCGGAACCAAATGCAATTCCATCTCACCTAATACCATGCGCCAAACGCCCCCTCACGGTGGGCCTTACGAAGGTTTCAATGATAGGCGTCATTAGCAACCCTCTTCCTGTGGTGCGGGTCCACCTAAGATTTGTATCTGCCTAATTTTCAAGCTCTTAACAAAATAAGTGAAGAGTGTATATAAAAGACATACATTATAGTGGCCTTTGGGCCCCTTGTTTGGGTAGTACCCAATCTGCCTCCCTTTACCCAGTAACGGATTGGCTACTCCCCATCCCAACAGCCCAGTCGCTAATGGTCGGTGTTACGTGGGCCCCACAATGATGTTCGTGTTTCATCCATGCCATTCATCCATTTTTACATATCATTTTATGGCTTGATCCAAAAAATGAGAGGGATATAAATCTCAAGTGGACCACACCACAAAAAAACAATAGTGATTGAATATCTACCATTAAAATCCTCTTAAAGTCCATTGTACTGTTTATTTGACATCCAATATGTTAATTATGTCACACAGACATGGATGAAGGGAAAAAAATAAAGATCAACTTGATCCAAAACTTTTATGGCCCTCAAAAAGTTTATAACAATCGACATTCATTCAACACTTTTTCCTGAATGTGGTCAGTTGAGATTAGTATATACCAAATTTTTGGTTTCATAGCCTAAAATAATCTAAAAAAATACATGAACAGCATGGATAAAGCACACACACCATGGTGGGGCTCACATAGCATTGGCCATCAGCCATTGTCTAGTGGCCGGGGAGTAGCCAATCTGTTTCCCTTCTCGACATGAGCAAGTTAGGTACAACCCAACCTTAGCTGAGAGGATGCGATTCTAATTGTGCGGCATATGAATGGATGTGCTTCGTGTCCATAATGTTAATTTATTTTACTAGATCAATGTAGAGCATGAGCCTAAAAATGTAATAGATATAATTATGAGGTGAACAACACTGTAGGAAAATGTAGTGATTGATTGAGCATTAGCGGGACACAAAATTTTCTAATTTTTATAAATACATATTATAATAAGCCTTATAAAGGTTTTAATGGTTAGGTATTCATTCACCATTGTCTCTAATAACATGGTCTACTTAAGATTTAGATCTTAATCAATTTTTAGTTCATATGCTAAACTGTTGAAATTTTGGTTTAAATAATAAATAAAAAAATTTATTTTCTCTTTGAGACAATTTTGAAAATTCAAAATAAAAGTGTATTTTCTTTATTCCTATATTGAAAATAGTGGGAGAGAAGTTGTGTATAAGTAGTTTAGTAATTAGCATTCTTACTTGGAGAAATAGAAGATGAGATGCTTGGTTTGCATCACGCATTAGTGGGTAATGTAGTTGTAGTAATGTTAGATAACGTACGGGTAATGTAGTTGTAGTAATGTTAGATAACGTACTTTGTACTTCCTAAGTTTTATAAGCTGTTGGAAATGATCAAATCAATTTATCCAAAACCATCGACCGTGTTAAAAATGGCTAGTAGTCCTAATAACCAAAACGATTTGAACATTTTCCTTTTAAGAAAATCACCGAGCAACTCGAACATTGTGTGAGTCACTGAGTTCGACCACTCATCAAATTTGCTAGACAATCAAATGTATTAATCGAATTCCTTAAGAAAATAGGTGTCTTATCCTGCAAGGTATTCACATGTAATCCATCAACAATTAAGAATGGAGTGAACCAAGCTTTAAGGACAACTTATTTATATGTGATACAGCCCAGTGTTAATTTAAATAATTTTATTTTCAAATTTTCAATATACTTTTTTCAACATAAAATGATCTTGAAAAATGGACATGCATTAAGGTGGGCCCTATGATAAGGGCCGCACTATCTTAGGTGAAGTCTGGTGCACTATTTTGTAAGGTCTAATATACTTGGCCTAATCAAACATCACCACATCTGCAGCCTTTACTACCTTCGTTTCTCTAGATTCACCAGAACCATTACCAGTGGAGTGAATGAATTTGGAGTAGAAATTCAACCTGCACCTATAGAAGTGCATTTTTTATTGTCTCGTGCTGGCATGCGCTTTACTTGAAGGTGATGTAATATGGTTTTCACCTTATAGATTTCACAATGACGCAATTGGGAGTTAGTTTATCTGTATTAAATGTGGACTATTGGTCAATTTATTTTAACTACCTGATTATTTGATGCACTCTCGCCTATTTGATGAGTATCTTAGATTGTATAAGGTGTTGTTATGTTTAGCACTTCTGAATGGTAGAAGAGTACCATAAATTCCACATGAGTCCCACTTCAACAAAATATTTATAAAGTGACATGATTCAAATAAGTTGGATGATCCAACACCCTTATATTTGTTGTTTTTCCATTAAATGCAGCTTGATGTGATACATTTTCTCTCAATGGTAGATTTGTTGTTAACTATAAATTGGAGGATTGAATGATTATAATGATAGATTTCTTAAGTGACTGATGAATGCAAAATTATTATTTTTCCTTTCATGTAGGTGGTGATGAATTAGTTTTAAAGATGGCTTAGTTTAGGTCTTATAATTATAAAATAAAAGTAGTGTAAAAATTTGAAGGTAGAATTTTGGGCAAAGTAATTAAATTTCTTGCCATGGATACTACATTCTTGATTTTCCTTATGAATAAAATCAAGGACATGGCTCATCTTTTTGTCCAAGCATGTATATTCAAAAAATTTCACCTCTCAATTCCTTATATGTGCATTTGGTATATATATCTCTCTCTCTCTCTGCAGAGGTGGGGATGAACAAATGTTGCACCACTACATAAAATGAGTGGTTCGGATCTCACAAACTTTTGTCGAGTTTAACACGAGTCTGTCATGCTTTAAAAAGGAGCCCGGACCTTGACTTTGCTCTTGGGATACTATTCAAGTTTTTTTTTTTTTTACAATTTATTTTTGTGGTGTTCTTCATTAACCATGATATCCAACATAACAAAAAAGAAACAATATTCTATTTCATTTTCAAATATATATAATTGTTTTATTGTGTTGTTACATTTTTAAAATAAAGACTAAACTAAATAGAATATAGTTTATCTTCTTGCTCAAGTATCTCAACTACTTATGATTCCCTAAAAAAATAAAAGACAGCCATAATGAACTTTGCACCTGCAGATATGAATAGAAAAAAGTGCATTCATCATACACTTAACAACACTAAAGTGGAGAAAATAGGGTCATAAATCATGTTTAAGTGTCACTTTTTATCATAACAACAATATAAGCACATGATTGAAAATGGATTACATGGCTTGCTCATTATTGAATATACATCTCACTAAAGCACAAAATTTTCCTCATGTAGGAGGCACGTGCAGTGGTCATCTAACTCATTAATCTGATAACTCTTGTAATAAATAAGAATGTTAGAATTTCTTAAACACGAGTTAGGTACTATCCTCACATGTCCCAGGCTTGGAATAGGTTAGGCTTTAAGGGGCCATCATGATATATAGATTTTATCCACGCTGTCCATCCATTTCAACATATCATTTTAGGTTATGAGCTCAAAAGTGAGGTACACATAAGGCTCAATTGCACCACACAACAAGATGCAACAATGTTAATGACACCCACTGTTGAAACCTTCCCATGGCCCAACACAATGTCTTTTTTTATCACTCAGCCTGTTTATAATGTCATATGGACCCCAATGAAGGAAAAACATAAATATCAGTATGATTTAAAAGTTTTCAATGGTGGCTATTTAGTCCCCATTGTGTGATCCACTTGATCCTTGAATCTACATAAATTTTGTACTTATAACCTAAAATATCATGATAAAATGGATAGACGACATGAATAAAAGCCACACATCACAGTGGCCCCTTGCAGTCCCTACTTATCTCATGTTAGGATATGTGGAGGTAATACCAATACTGTGTTCAAATTTCTCCAACTTGATTTAATTCACAAAGAAAAGAAAAAGAAAAATCAGTTGTTTCCTAATAAAATAATTTTTTATTATTTGTCAAGCTTTTATTTGTAGAATTTTGTGGGAAACATTGTTTTTCACTTTCATTGTAAGTAAACAAATAAATTTATTTTCCTACCTCCAGCTTTAAAAAATGCATTTTCCCATTACTAAAGGAAAATGAATTTGTTATGAGTTAAACTCACGTGGAATATAGTGAACTATGACATAAAGTTAAATGATAAAAGCAAAAAATGATCAAACATATTACTTTTGTGATAAAAATAATTGCTTAGAGAATTAGTACTTTAAAAAAGTAAAGACTAAAAATAAAAGTAAGGTTTTCTATCTAATATATATTAAAATATGATTGATTTACATGAGTATTATTTGTGGATTAATTCATAATTAATGTTTATATTCTAAATTTTCTTAGAGAAGTTTCTAAACAGACAAAGGCTCAGTACTAAAAATCACTATGTAATCATGGAGATGGAGATAAAGTAAAAAAATTGAAGCTAAATATTTTAATTTTATTTTTTTTTTAAACATGAGAGTAAGTTTACATTTGAATCTCATCAAAACTTCTCGTATTCTATTAGTTTTAAAAGTAAAATACATACTTTGATTTGAAATTTAAATATTAGTTTAAGTCTCGATGCTCCAATGATGCAATGTGAATATTAATGTACATTTTAACTATAAATAACAGAAGAAAATAATAATAAAAAGAACATAAATAAAGATGAAATGTAATGCACAAATAATCACAGACTGGATAAAAGGATGACGTCACTTTTAAAAATGATTATATCGGTTGTGATATTGAAATAAATGAAATATATACTAATGTAAAAACATGACTCTTAAGGGACATAGAGACATTCATGTCAAATCTCATTAAACTATAATAAGTGCAATTGGTAAACATTCATAAGAATTAAAACCTGACCTTTTGATAGTCAAAAGAAAAAATTTATTCTTAATAAGAGGAGGTTAGGAGTAAGTTAGTGTTATAAAATGACTAGCTTGCACTCAATTTAACAAATACCCTATAACAATAATGCTTAGGAGGTATGATGGATCCACAAAAGTGTGACGGTGAAGGGGATATATTATTATACACGAATGAAGTTATACTAGTAAATTAAGATTTATCATATATATGACTTGAATTATGTTTGATATATCATCAGTGTAAAGTTCATTTTAAATTTTATTTTCACGGCATGAAAAATCATTATGTAAAAAAGTGCAATATAAACACATACGACTTAATCAGATGAGAATAGATAATAATGCGAATCACGAACTAAGGGTTGTTCAATGCAATATTATGTTTCTTTCAATTAAAATAATGATGTATATATATAAAGTGTATGCTCAAGATTCTTTATCATAAAATGATATAATTCAAAATAATTTGGTATGTATAAACTTTTACAACCTTATTAGTTAAAGTATCATATTTTTGTTAGCTGTATTGGGTTAATGAGAGTATATAGATATTACAATTGCATTTACAATTTATTTTGTTAAAATCTAGTTGATAGTTCCAGTTTAAGGTAAAACATATTTTTATTTATTATTTGTATTCATCGTTAAATACATCCATGTCCTAAACCATGATGCATCCATCATCTTATGACACGAAAGAGAATTATAACATTCATAGTAATGACAACATTTAGATTTAAGAAAGGCCAATGGAAAATCCTCTACTTTTTTTCTTAATATATATGACAAATGCTTTGCTAATATTATCAGGCAATATTATATTATTCAGATGTCTTTCCTGTATATTTTTTTTTATTATTAATTTTCCTGTTGTATTTATATATTTGCTCCAAAATAGAGAGTTAATTGATGAATTTAATTTTATCTCATTTTATGTAAATAGGAATACGATGTTTTATTGGACAAAGATACATGAGAAATAATTACTATCTTTCTCTATTTTTTTATTATTTATTTAAAAAATTTTCATAATATTGGAATCACAAATTCGAAACACTTGACAACCCAACATAATTTTCTCATTGGATTTCATTTTTTTAATCTTTAATCATCTTTTTCTCCCCATCATAGCGAAATAAAAACTGTTGTATCATTGTCGCAGTATTGCCCTAACTCCGTCACTTAATTAAGACTCTCATCAAGCCACTATTCACATTGTTAATAATCTCATTTTCCACGAATGCACTGAGAATGTTGAGGTTAATTGTCATATTATCTGAAAAAATTTATCTTCTACTATATTGCACACATGTTATGTGCCGACCAAACCTCAACTTATAAATGTCTTTAATAAAGTACTTATGCACAACTATGTTCATCTTCTTATTTGCAAGTTGGGCATTGGGGGTCTTCATGCATCATCTTAAGGGGGAGTATTAAGAAATATTATGTTGTCCAACTATATTTCTTGTATATTTTTTGTCTTTAAAAAAAAAAAAAAAATTCTAATCATATTTTCACATCTACTTCTAGTTAAAGATTTGATTCCATTTAAATTTCTATAAATATGTTGTGTTTTTGTACAAATATATACAAGAAAAATATTATTTTTCCTCTAAAATTATTTTTTTTTCATGAAAATTTTCATATTTAGTAAGGGATTTGTTGCCAATATCTGATTATGAATATGGGTATAAGTATCATTTAAACTATGTAAAACTGAAAAATAAGTTCCGTTTATTACAGCGCTTGAAGGTGTGCATTTAGAAATGATGATGTGAGTATCCAACTCATCTTAGTAGGATTTGAGTGAGTCGTAATTGGAAATTAATAGTTGTTGATTTCATTAAAGAGTGCATATATAAATTAATTAATGGCTTGGATAAAAGTCATGTTTCATGGTGGGGTCCACCCTGATGGGCCACATGTGGGACACGCGTGATGGAGGGACCCCGACACTATGGGCCCTCCCTTGAAATCAATCATACATCAAGTGAGTCTCAATACATGTGGGCCCATTAAATCACAATTCGACGGTGGAGATTCCTTCTCCACTAAAATAGAGAGTCTAAATGACCTCTATTCAAGCTAGGAAAGTAAACATCATGATGAAGTCCATGGAAAATGGCCCCATCATAAAATGATATTGATAATCAAGGTGATCCATCAGCCACATCTAGGGTCCCAAGTGAGATCCATACCATCAACCGGTAAGCCTCACTTAGCCCATCATCAAAACATGGAAAGATCTAGCCTAACAAACACCCACCTTCATTCTTCTTGGTCCGTTGGAAAGCCAATCTCTTTGTGTCTCACTTTGATTGTGGAATATGAGGTTTAAATGGCTAGGATGATGGGTTTTGGGAGATGGAAGTGGGTCACACAACTCACTATCTTTTCTCACACTTGGGATGCCATGGACGTGGGATATTACTTTGGAACATGAGTTTGAAAATTGTGAGGGAGAAATGGTTGTAAAGAGAGAGATAGGGTAGCTTAAGTAGGCCATGATTGCTTGTAAGAGATGGTGGCTAATAATAAATGCTTGTAAGAGGGTTAGGGGGTAGGGTGGCTAGCCATAAGTGCTTGTAAGAGGGCTAGGGATAGGTAGGGTGGCTATAGCTAGGGTGATGTCATCCATCAGGCTCATAATTACCTACGAATTGGTGCTACATGGGGTGGGTGGGTCCCACAATGTGCAGTCCAAGGTCATTATAATGCACGGTCCGCATCTTATGATATACGCATCGGATTGGCGCACGAGTCGCGGTGTTGAAACTGCAGCGACGATGCGGTCACAATGGTACGGGTCTCGGATTAAGCCAACTCAAATCTACAGGATATGACTTAGGATCGTGCGCAAACATCGCTTATAGGTCGTAAGTTGCCGGAATCCGACGAGAATGATCGTTGAAGTCAACATAACAGTACGGACTAGGATACGGGTCTTACAGCTCTCCCCACCTAATAAAAATTTCATTCTCAAAATTTATTTTATCATCGCAACTAACACAACTCATCAGGGAATAGAAAACATAGCATCATATATATTCAAAACATAATGTCACACACAATCAAATATCGAAAAGATGGGGATAACGCTTTCGAATCTCATCCTCGCACTCCCAAGACGCCTCATCCACATTATGATGGCCTCATTGTACCTTCACTAAGGGAATGACCTTGATTCGGAGAACCTGCTCCTTCCGATCGAGGATACGAATTGGCTGCTCAATATAAGAAGCATCCTCACGAACCTTTAACGGTTGTCAATCAATAACAGACACAATGTCTGACTCACACTTCCTCAATATAGAAATGTAGAAAATATTGTGGACGTCAGACAACTGAGATGACAAGGTAAGTTAATAGGCCACGACGCTAACACGCCTGGTGATCTCGAAAGATCCTATGAATTTTGGGGCAAGTTTGCCCTTCGCTCCAAAATAAACCACACCCATCATGGGTGAGACCTTAAGATACACATGGTCCCCAACGGCAAACTCTAGGGGACAATGCCGACGATCAGCAAAACTCTTTTGCTGACTCTGAGTTGTGCGCATTCTCTGCCTAATGATGTCGATAGCCTCTGACGTCTACCGCACAAGCTCGGGACATAGGAGACGTCTCTCTCTAACCTCGGTCCAACAACTCGGAGATCTGCACGGTCTGTCATACAATGCCTCAAAAGGGGTCATGTCAATGGTCACCTGATAGCTGTTATTGTATGCGAACTCAGCTAATTGCAGGTACTCATCCCAACTACCCGAGAAATCAATCGTGCAGGCCCGAAGCATATCCTCAAGGATCTGGTTGACCCTTTTGGTCTACCCATCGATCTGTGGATGATATGCGGTACTGAGCTGGAAATCAGTGCCCGTTGCTCTCTGGAAGCTCCTCCAAAATTGAGATGTGAACCTCGAGTCTCGGTCTGAAACGATCGAAATAGGAACACCCTGTAGTCTCACAATCTCATCAACAAACATCTTGGCGAGCCGATCCGTATGTCAAGTCTCACGAATCGTAAGAAAATGTGCCGACTTCGTTAGACGGTCCACGACAACCCAGATAGCGTTATGACCGCGCTGAGTCCTTGGCAAATTCATGACAAAATTGGTAGATATGTGCTCCCACTTCCACATCGGGACGCTCAACGACTACAATAGACCAAAGGGTCTATAATGATCGGCCTTGACACGCTGGCACGTGTCACACTCGGCCACAAAACTAGCTATCCGATACTTCATTCCCGCTCAAAAGTACTAACGCCTCATATCGCGATACATCTTCGTCGAGTCAGGGTGGATAGAGAACCGCAATCGGTGTGTCTCGGTCATAAGATCTCGGCGCAACTCAGGAATATCCAGGACACATAATCGGCCTTTAAAACGAAGTCCACCATCAGCACCAATCGGTCAATCTATCTGACTCTCAGATGCTGCCTCTGCTCGGTAATCCTGCAATGACTCATCTGCCTACTGAGCCTCGATTACCCTTGCGACAAGAGAGGGTTGAATCAACAGGCTCGATAACTGCACAATAGAAGATTGCAAGCCGATCTCGAAGTCAAATGCAGACACTTTCTCAAGCATCCTCCACTCCTGAATCATTATGTGCGTCACTAGGCATCGTGGCTGATGGCTGAGGGCATTTGCTACCACGTTTACCTTACTCGGGTGGTACTGGAGATCAAAATCATAGTCCTTCAGGAGCTCCATCCAACGCCTCTGTCTCATGTTCAGATCGGACTGAGAGAATAGATACTTCAAGCTCTTATGGTCGGAGAAGAGTTCAAACCTTACTTCATAAAAATAGTGCCTCCACACCTTCAGTACGAAGACAACTATTGCCAGCTCCAAATCATGCGTGGGGTAGTTTAGCTCATGGACCTTGATCTGGCGAGACGCATAAGCCACCGGCTTCCCATGCTGCATCAGGACAGCACCCGAGCCAACTCGCGAGGCATCGGTAAATACAACAAATCTATCACTCTCAGAGGAAAGAGTGAGGATAGGAGTGGACGTGAGGTGATCCTTTAGCTCCATAAATGTCTGCTCACAAGCGTCGCTCCACACAAACTTAACACCCTTTCGGGTTAACCTGGTCAACGAGGCTGCAATATGAAAGAATCCCTCAATGAAACGTCAGTAGTAGCCCACCAAACCAAGAAACTATAGATCTCGAATGCGTTTGTGGGCTGGCCCCACTGACGCACGACATCAATCTTCGAGGGGTCCACTGCGACACCCTGCCTCATCACTACATAACCGAGGAACTTCATCTCCTCCTGCCAGAACTCGCACTTATCCAGCTTCGCGTAAAGCTAGTGTGCACGGAGGGTCTGTAAGGTAATCTCCAGATGTCGCTCATGCTTCTCACGAGTCCTCGAGTATATCAGAATGTCGTCGATGAATACCACAACAAACTAGTTGAGATACGGACAGAAGACTTCGTTCATCAACTGCATGAATACTGCGGGCACATTGGTCAATTCGAAGGACATGACCTGTAACTCAAAATGACCATAGCGCGTCCTAAAGGCTATCTTCGGGATATCCTCATCTCGAACCAGAACCTGATGATAACCGGACCACAAGTCTATCTTCGAAAAGAACTGCGCCTCCTGCAGCTGATCAAACAAATCATCGATCCTCGGAAGTGGGTACTTGTTCTTGATTGCGACCTTATTAAGCTCACAGTAATTTAGGCAAGGCCTTAACGAGCCATCCTTCTTATTCACGAAGAGTACTGACGCTCCCCACGGTGAACTACTCGGACGAATAAAGCCTAGCTTGCGCAACTCGTCCAACTGCTTCTACAGTTCTCGTAACTCTAACGGTGTCATACGATATGGGGCCTTCAAAATAGGAGCGGTACCAGACACAAGATCAATATAGAACTCAGTATACCGACGAGGTGGTAACCCCAAAATCTCCTGGAACACATCGAAAAAACTACAAACGACCAGCAGCTAGTTAATACTCAAAGCAACTGACTCCTCAACGGTACATGACCAGAAGCAAGAAAGCTGCTCTCCTCTACGCTCGGAAACAAACTTGAAACTCTGACACGCCGAGTATACAGAACGTGATTGTCCTTGCAGAGCAGTCCAATACGACGTGGTACTCGGTGAGTCAATCTATGCCCAGAATGACATCAAAATCGAACATCGGTGATACGAACAGGTCGACAGGCAAGAAGATATCCCCAATTAGAACAGAACAAGACGAGCAAACTTGGTCTAATACTGTAGTCTTCCCCAAGGGCGTAGATACTGACAAACCCTCGCGGGCAAACTCCATTGGTAAAGCTGTCGATTGGTAAAAATCATTGGCCACAAAAGAATGTGATGCACCAAAATCAAATAATACATATGCAGAAACAATGAGAGTACCCTCGACGACCCCTCATGAAGATTGAGGGTCCTGCTGGGTGGCATAAAATCTGTCTTGGGCCTGCTGGGGAGGTGCAGGTCCTCTCTGAGGTCTCTGTTGTTGCTGCCACTGTGGCGGCCTGACCTGCTGCCTCTGCTACTGAGGGGGAGGCCCTGGAGGCTAGTGTTGTGGTCGTTGTTGCTGCTGTGGTGGTTGTCGCAGAGGTGGATGTGGTGCCCTCAGTTGCTGCTGCTGCGAATGGGGACACTCGTGCCTACGATGTCCTGTCCTGCCGCATCTAAAGCAAGTACCTGAGAATGGTCGGGAGGTGGTGCTGGGGGTGCCACTGGTGCTCGGAATGCTATGCGGGTCATGCGTCGCTGCTATGGACAATGCTATTGCTGCTGGGAACCACTAGAGGACACCTTCCTCTTCTGATCTCCTCTCTGGTCACAGGCCTTCTGCAAACTAACCCAATCTAACTCATGGATCTGGGCCCTCTCCACAATCTGCTCAAATGTCAGAAGTATGTGTCCGATCATATGGCTCCTAAGAGCAGGACGCAAACCGTTCTCAAAACGGTGGGCCTTCCGCCCCTCATCATCAACAAGATACATCACAAATCTCGATAGTGCGACGAAACGTGCCTTATACTGGGACACAGTCATGTCCCCTCTGAACCAGAGTCTCAAACTCTAATGCGCGCTGCTGTCACACATGCTTGGGAAAGAACTTCCGGTCAAACCGGTCTACAAAGTCCTCTGGGGTCCACTCAAAATCAGCCGGTACTGATCAGGCGACAGATGTCCACCAATGTTGAGCCTCACCCTAAAGAAGAAATAAGACTAAGGGGACTCGTTGCTGGGTCGTACATCTCATGGTGTCGAATATCTTCTCCACCTCGGAGCACCATATCTCTGTTGCAGTAGGGTCTGGCTCGTCCCGAAAACATGGAGGGTCGTGATGTCGGAAGTCTTTGAGAAGGGCACTCGCACGCTCCTGTTCAGCCTCAGCTGACGTCACAGTGGGACGCCTGCTCTGCCCTTGAAAAATAGCGGTCATCGCCTGCAGCATCTGCTGAAGCTGAGCGGCACTCACGGGTACGGTCAGATCCGCACCGGTCTCAGGTAAAGGAGTGACATCCTCAGGATGGAAAGCAGGAATATTCGGGGGTGGAGCGGGAGTCGCAGGTGGTAGAGTGGGAGTTGCAGGTGGTGGAGCGGGATTCGCTCAGGTCGCTCTTCTAGGCGGCATGTCCTACAGGAAAGAACATAGGCCTATCAACCTTGAAGATTTTCAAAGGCATAAACGTAAAGGGTCTATGTCGGAATATCGCGAAGTTATTCGAACTCGAAACCTATTCATTATAAGTTCATAGTAGATGTGTGATGTGATCCTTTGATATTCTCAAATTATGCTCTGATACCAACTTCTGTCACGCCCCAAACTTAGAAATCGAATTCACAGGAATTCTGATCACCGAATCCGGTGCCAACAGCCTCTATAGTGCCCCATTCTAGGCTCCTGGTAATCATATGCTAGATTTTTTATCCTGGGATCTTACGAGGAGGATTTTTTAAAAAAAAATAAAACTTGTAATGGAACATAACCACGAACATAACCAAGTCACAAAACAATATCACCACATATCCATTATATCAAAAACTTTTAAGTACAATGCGAAAAAGGAAATACAAGGTGATCAAAAAGCTTCAAAATAGTTTGACATGCACTCCTGCCTCAGCGCTGCTGCTGTCCAACGACACCTGCACTCAACGGTCGTGCATAAGCTTACAAAAGCTTAGAGGGTGGTGTAAGTGTGTGCGTAAGGCAAATGCCAAGTATACAATATCAGAGTAATGCGAAAATATGAGATAAGTTCATGAATACAATCAGCTATACCAAAGCTATGTGATGTATAACATGAATGCTCTCAGCCATTCCAAGACCATGCGATGTGAGACCTATATAGCCAAATGTCATATGCGAGATGCAAAACAAGCATGTCAATACTCATCAAGTACACATATCAATATAGTTCATCTTTGGGATATCACCGGGGTCTAGTACACTCCACACTAACTGCAGTCTCCCTAGCCGCACAGCCCAGCGAGTGAAATAAACCTCACCATCCGCCTGTCCAGTAGTCTACCAATACCTACCCGGCTCGTCGATAGCGGACTCATTTATGAGCTGGTCAAACTCAGTCTAGCTTATAGCCCCCTCACTTGAACGGATAAGGCCACACCCCCTTCCAACCTACCACGACACAGTGGGAGATGCGGCCTACTGGTATTCGCCACTTGAGCGCTCGTGTATTAACTCGGTTTAGATGTTGAAGCATCTCCTGGTACCAAAAAGGTTCTGAAATTTTCACCCAAGGACATCCTACATGCCCACAATGCTAGAGCAAATAATTTTTGATATCCGATACAGCCATCCACGATGTGCCTATGGAGCCATGCCCTGATGTTGCTAGGGCATACAATAATTAAGTCACTCATATGCGAGATGCATGAATCACACCGTAGAGTCATGCAGTAATCCCGGGCATATCATGCGCTCATGTGGGGCACTCCCTCTCATAAGGAGTCTCATAAATGTCTCTGCCCAACAACTTATGTTATGATCAAACATTCCTCATATCAAGCATACATATGATGCGTATGGCATGAGGCATGAAATTATACTAAGCATGTTATAAAGAAATGAACTATCCTTTTAACGCAGATGGACCCAAATGGCCTACACACAACAAGTACGGGCCTATCAACGGGCCCTAGGGAGAGTCATAATGCGGACATTTAACCAACATTATACTTGCAATGTGGACGTCAAACCAACATTGCTCCCAAGGTATGACCCGCCATAAAACATCATTACACAAAACCATGGAGGAATTGCTCATTATAATGGACCCTAAGGACATCGTGTTGGGCCTCGACCCATAACCTTAGATACATTAAATGGGCCGCATCATATGGGCCTTATATAAATCAATTGGGCCACATCAGTGGGCCTTATGTATATTGCAATGGGCCATAACCTCTGGGCCTTTAAATACATCACAATGGGCCTCGTAACATGGGCCTCATATACATCAAAGTGGACCTCAATAATGGGCCATAAATACACCAAGATGGGCCTAATCACATGGGCCTTTTGTATATAAGATGGGCCACACCCATTGGGCCCCATATGTACATCAATTGGATCATAACCAAATACGAGTGGTGATAATGATTTCCACCATTTAAAGTTCCTAAGGCCCACCATAAAATATGTTTCTCATCCAACCCATTCATAAATTAACATAGTGACATATGAAGTGGGAAACCAATATCAACTTAATGGGAAGCTATTATGACCCTTAGGGATTTTTGAACGGTGGGCGTCGTTGACCACTACTTAAAATGGTGGGGTCCACTTGAACTTTAGATTTGCTCCATTCTTTAGCTCATGCCATAAAAAAATGAGCTTTTAAAATGGATGGACGGTTTGGATGCAGCACATGCATCATGGTGGGTCCCATAGGGGTGGACAACATGGATAAATCACATGCCTTATGGGCCTCCCTGGCTGTCCAGCAGCCGGCTAAAATGGCTAGACGACATAGATTAAACACATACATCTAGGTGGGCGAAACACATACATTACTGTGGGCTCCACCGTCCGCTTGGACGGTGGGAATAAAACACATGTATCATTGTGGGTCCCACATGGGGGCCCACCATAATGTTTATATGCCATCCAATCCATCCATAAGGTCACACGGGCCTGGGTGAAAAGGAAAAATAAATTTCAAATTGATTTAAAACTTTTGTGATGCCCAAAAGGGCTCCAATGGTAGCCGTTCAATCACCCTGTTTCCTGTGATGTGGGTCACCTAAGCCATAGATGGAGCTGATTTTTGGGGTGGCCCACCGTATAAACGGTTTGGATATTACACATACATCATGGTGGGGCCCACGGCTAGGACCCGTGAGACCCTGCCCGTTCACGTCAGCGCGCAGGCGCTGCCTGTGCCTCTGATGGCAGCAGGCCTGCTGCTCTCCCTCTATTATATATATATTTTTTTAAAATGGAATTTTCATGGTTTTTCATACGTGGGACTCGCATCAGGTAGATACACCCCATCCACTGGCTCCCATGGCTCAAGACTAGCCAAATGAGTCTAATATAGAATATGTTTCGGCCTGTAGTAAAATTAAAATAAATTTAAATGGTGAGAATCACTGTTTCTTAAGGTATGGCCCGCCCGAAAGTCGAATTGACTTCCTTTTTCGGCTCAACGCCTATAATGGACTTGGGAATGGAATAGATGGCGTCGATTGAATACATACATCCAGGTGGGGCCTACATGAGTGGTCCACACAAAAGCTTAAACTAAGCTTATATTTGTGTTTTCCAATTCACGTCCAGATGCTGGACGTTTTTGGGCATATCAAATATACTTAAGGTGGGCCCTGCTTTGGTGGGCCACCACATGGTTGGGTGGTGTGGAACAACACATATAAAGTGGGCCCCACTTATAAATGGCTTGGATAAAAGTCATGTTTCATGGTGGGGTCCACCCTGATGGGCTACATGGCCATATTATCACAAGAAAAGGAAATGAAAAAGAGAGGGAGAGAGAGAGAGATTGGGACACGCGTGATGGAGGGACCTCGTCACTATGGGCCCTCCTTTGAAATCAATCATACATCAAGTGGGTCTCAATACATATGGGCCCATTAAATCACAATTCAACGGTGGAGATTTCTTCACCACTAAAATATATGGTTTAGATGACCTCTATTCAAGCTAGGAAACTAAACATCATAATGGGGTCCATGGAGAATGACCCCATCATAGAATGATATTGATAATCAAGGTGGGCCATCGGCCACATCTAGGGTCCCAAGTGAGATCCATACCATCAACCGGTAAGCCTCACTTGGTCCATCATCAAAACATGAAAAGATCTAGCCTAACAAACACCCATCTTCGTTCTTCTTGGTCCGTTGGAAAGCCAATCTCTTTGTGTCTCACTTTGATGGTGGAAGATGAGGTTTGAATGGCTAGGATGATGGGTTTTGGGAGAGGGAAGTGGGCCACACAACTCACTCTCTTTTCTCACACTTGGGATGTCATGGACGTGGGATGTTGCTTAGGAACATGAGTTTGAAAAATGTGAGGGAGAAAAGGTTGTAAAGAGAGAGATAAGGTGGCTTAGGTAGGCCATGATTGCTTGTAAGAAATGGTGGCTAACAATAAATGCTTGTAAGAGGGCTAGGGGGTAGGGTGGCTAGCCATAAGTGCTTGTAAGAGGGCTAGGGGTAGGTAGGGTGGCTAGAGGTAGTGTAGGGTGGCTATAGCTAGGGTGATGTCATCCATCACCCTCATAATTACCTAGGAATTGGTGTCACATGGGGTGGGTGGATTCCACAATGTGCGGTCCACGGTCATTATAATGCACGGTCTGCATCTTATGATCTACGCGTCGGATTGGCGCACGAGTCACGGCGTTGGAACTGCAGTGACGATATGGTCGCAATGGTACAGGTCTCGGATTAATCCGGCTCAAATCTACAGGATATGACTTAGAATCGCGCACAAACATCGCTTAAAGGTCGCAAGTTGCCAGAATTCGACGAGAATGATCGCGAGAGTCGACAGAACAGTACGAACTAGGATACGGGTCTTACAGGGCCAATCAACTCTCAATGTTAGGGAGTTACCACCATATGCTGACTGAGAATGAAATATATAAATCGTTAAATTCAGCAACTAAAGCAAGACAATATGTATGGATCAATGCGAGTAAACAACGGTGTGTATAAACATGGCGTGGTTTATTCCACAATCAGGTAAGTGGAATGACTCCATGGATGGTGTGCCCTACAATTCAAATTTCACTAAGTACAACATCTATGTTGAGGGTCTATTTATTACATCTATTCCGTTACACTCTAAGCTCAGACTTTCTTTTAATAGGAGTTACGTAGAGAGGTTTCAAATGATGTATGACTTGTAATCAATACAATTTTATGAGGATTTGGGTATGCTTTGATATGTGAAGTAAAACTCATGTATACAACTGGTTCAAGAATCATATATTCATATCTTATCAAGTTCTAAAGTATGTGTCTCAAGTAAGCAATTTACATATTTTAGTAAGCCTAAATCATGTTTTTAAGTTAAGCAAATCAGTAGTTTAACGAAATCCAAGACATATAGTAGAGTAAACAACTCAAATGATTGGTCCTAAGACATGTGGTAAAATAAATATACAATTTGATCACTACTAAATTTTATAAGCAATAGTTGGGCAATGGCTAAACAGGACATATATTCTAACCCAACAATTTGAATGATTATCTACTCTTAGGATATCATTAATAAATATTATAAAAGACTATCATTAATCTAATTTAGAGATGAAAAGCTCAAGGGGAAGAAAATCATCACATATGGGTCATAGTCCCTTTCTTGATTTAAATCCCCGCGTGAACTTAATGGCTCTAAGTCACTCAAATAGTCCCCTAGAGAATTTGTATGCATTAGATAATAGTTTTTAAATATATTGAAGGTTTGTGGCGGTTAAAAGACCCATGAGAATTACTTAGGCTTGCTTTTTAAAGCGGCTGGGTCTGCCAGATCTTGCCCTTCAAATGGCCCAGATTCGGGCCTGGGATTTGATGGGTTTTAGGCTGTTTATAAGGCTTGATAGAGGCTTGGTTTTGGCCTGGCTCACGGCCCATAATGGTCTAGATATGGCCCACCATTTAGACTAGTTTTGTAGGCTGGCAACACGTCCTGCCAAGGGCATTTTGCTCGGTTTTTCACGATCCACATGGGACTCGTTTCAGCCCAATCCAAGGTCTGTTGAGGCCTAATTTTAGTTTGGCGCAAGGCCCATCTTCTGGGACGATCTGTAGCTTGAAATGAGGACTGTTTGGAGGCTGTATTTTCAGGCCGTTTAGAGGCCGATTGTAGCTCTGAAAATAGCCTACTTCATGACCGTTTTTCGACTTCTGAGGTGGCCCAATGTTGTTGTTATTTCAGTCATTTCCACCACCCTTCAGTTGCAAGTTCAGCTGCTCTTAAGTTGTTTTCTCAGCTATCCTTCTAGAGCTACAAAATCAGCATCCATTCAGCCGTCACAAGCCGATTTTTATTTTTATTTTACTGTAGTAGTGTAACAGCTGAACGTTGCCCTCATGTTGCATTCCCAAGTACTGTTTAAACTGAAAACTAGCATGTAGCAGGCCTTCAGTTGCAGCCACTTATAACCAAAAGCCAACTGTATTCTTTTAGTGTTTTTAGGTTGAAAATCGGCTACGGTATTGCAAGTTTTTCAGTTATTCTCCAGTCTGAGGATGAGCCACCCGAATGGTTTGTTTGTGAGACTGTTTTACCCTGGATTTGTGGCTGACTTTCGGCCTGATACAAGGCCCGGTGGTGGTCCAATCTTAGCCCAAATGTGGCCCATTCCTAGGCCGTTTTTAGCTTGATTTTAAAGTCCGGTAGAGGTTCCGTTTCCAGTTCAGAAACGACCTGGGTTTGACTAAGATGGGACGCCCATGCAAAGGCTGTTTACAGTCCCGTTCACCGCCCATGCAAAGGCTGTTTACAGTCCCGTTCACCGCCCATTTTTTCCAGCCCAAAAACGTGGCCATATGCAAAAAATGAAGAAGAAAGGTGGGAGAGGGAAACCTATCTTCTCCCTGGCTGAACCGATGCCCACACCCCCACTTCTTCTCGCTTTTCTCTCTCCTTTCTCTCCTTCTTTCTTTTCGCTCTTTCCTTTCTTTCTGTGTGGGATTTGAAGGGCAGTAGTACCCATTTATAGGCAAGGGAGAGAAGCCTCTAACGGCCATGCTAGCTTCTCTCAGATAAAAAATGGAAACTCTGCTTTTTCCACTATTAAAGCTTTTCCTACCTATTTTTGGCCATGAAGGGACTCTCCCCAGCTGGCTCGTGGAAGGCCCGGATCCACCGGTTAATGGAGGTGTTGGCTTGCAAGAGAAGCCATCTGATGGTTCCTTTCTTTGGACCTCAACCATACATGAAAAGATTGGATGGCTGGGACTGATCTCCGTCGTCCCTTTACGTGGGTCCAAGACCATATACCGCTTTGTTCGGTGGACCCACGTGAGTAAAATGGATGGTTTGGATCGTCCGGAAAGTCCCCTAGGTGGCCCACTTTGGGACTTTAAGCTTAATAGTTTTAAATTTTGAAACGGGCAGGAGGAATCCGCCCTTTTGCAAGAAGTGTCAGTCAACGGGTTGTTGACCGAGAGTCCCCACGCACGTCGTGCATCACACTTGTAAGGTGCATATGCCCCATGCGTGGGGCCCATTCACAATGATGACGTTTCATCCACTCCGTTCAACCACCTCGTGCATCCCTTCTGGGCGTCCTAGCTGATTTTGGACCATTGATGAGGCCCAGGTGACACTTCTTTGGGCTGTATTTGGCCCATATGACACGATCTAATGGTCAAATGGGCTCGATACTCGTTTTCAACAGTCAAATATGTTTTTATAAGCACGGTGGTACTTCATTGGTTACCTACTGACTTTCATGGATTGAGCTTTTAGAATATTGTTATCACTAGTTGACTTAGAAACTGATAAGACTTAAGTCATTCGATCATGCTGACCTCCTTGGTTTGTGTGGAGTGCAGCCCGAGCTTCCATGGGTCATAGTGGGTGGCATTAGTGCTGACAGAGGGTTCTATCCTGCACATGATTTACTTAAGTTACTTGATCAATCGATCTGATTTCTATTAATGTCGTTTTAAGAGGTAACACCCATGTATTAGAGATACGGAGTGTTGTAGGATCGGTGTGAATTCATATACGTATTGAAAGGAAACCACGTAATTTCTTGTGTTTTGATTTGCCTCTTATTTTATACTTAAAAATAATAATTCTGAAAGTATTGCACATGTAGCCAAGAAAGGATCTTTTTCCCAACACTATTCGGTTGAGGAATTACTTTCCCTTTCAAATAAAAGGGTTTTCAACTAATCAAATATTAAAATTGAGAGTTGGTGTGTAACATCCCGAAAATCGGGGGTCGAGCATAAACTTCACTCCTGAGTTTCAGAACATCACTTATGCAACATTTTCAATGATGGATGAATGTCGGCTATAATAATGCATAAAACATGAAGTGGATTAAGCCAAAACAGCATATTATACTCCATAGATAGTTAAATTAGCAAGCGAAAGAATGTGATAGATATATAAAATATATGAACTGTTGTAAGTCTTCAGAGTGTGAACATGTTACCAGGTTAAACATATATATGTATACTCCAAAAATGATCAAACATAATATACATGGGTGCTCCAAAAATATAAAATGACAAGTGTCATGGCGTCTAATCAACCGCCCTGTAATTCCGTCAATCAGAACACGGTCTACCTAGACCCGCCTGATAACCGCCTATAGGAGAAATCCTCCTCATCATCAAACAAGTCCGGCTCTGCTTTACAAGTAGCGTCATCATCTGAAACTAAAACAGGGACTGGTTGGTGTGTACAACACCATCCCGTAACGTGGGAGTGAGTGGCTAACTCAGTGGAATCATAGAACAAAGGTTAACATGTTATTAAATCAATTAAGCGATAATGATAAAGCAAGTAATTTAAACATTCCTAAATACTGTAATTAATGTAAGGATGAAATGACATGATGCATGCCTTCACCAACATACTCCCTCATGCGACACTATCTTACGTCCGCGACATGCTTTTTCCCTCAGTGCTCCACATATTTCAGGCACATGCAGTGCGATATGAATATGATTATCGAGTTGTTATTAGTCCTTTTCATACAACAAGATTGGGAAACTAGGATACCTCCCTTATATCATTCCCAAACAAGGATCCTATCTAGGGTCGTCACTCATAGTAATCTCATGCGATGATATATTTCTAGGTCACTACAAGGGTTGTCAGGGCTGTTGCACGCACTCATTGCTCCGCTCCCCCATCACTTTATCAATACAAGCCTAGTTTGTACTCTTGTTACTACAGAAGGGTCGTCGCCTCACGTAGACTCAGAGTACGCTTGAGGTCACTACAAAGGGTTGTCAGGGCTGTTGCATGCACTCGTTGCTCCACTCCCCCATCACCTTATCAGTGTAGGCCGACAGCTCGAATATAGTGTCCCATACTACCATAATCGGCTCACGAGTCTGGGTTGCTCACTGGTCACTATGGGGAGGTTTGTGGCCCTAGCGTAGGCCGACGCTCAACCACGGTGTCCCATATCACCATGTCCGGCTCATGAGTCTTAGTGGATCAAGGTACCACAGTTATCAGGGTTTTCACTGGTAAGTTCAGTACCCTAGGTTCAAGCAGTTATGACCAATACAAGGTGAACATATAATGGTCAGTCGGGTTACTTGACGAGTTCGACTAGTACGAGCGCCCGTTGAGTTGTACGACATGAAGTGCATAAGCACTTCGTGTGGCCTAACCACTGCCGACAAGCAATGCATGACTCGTGTTCGTCAACGCGTCCTTCGTGGCGAATAGAATCCAACCACGAATTCAAATCTGTTACCGACTGCCTGGACTACAGTATAGCCCCAAGCACATGTAATCGGAATCAGTAATCATATGAGATAGTTAGAATTGAAATAACAAGTAATTCAAGCATGATAACAACATGTTATAAGATACAACATAAATAATTTAACCATACACAAGCATTTTATATATGTAAAGTAATCAATTCAAATATAACAAGCGTGGAGAAAATCATATACATCATCAAAATAGTTGAGAATCCTATCTCAACGCTAATCTACAACCTCATTTACTCAATACTTATACAAACATTTATAGAAACACTTAGTCTACACACATTAGTCTACATAGCATATGTTAGCCAAAATGTGTATCAAGGTGAATCTCTTCGCCAAACAGATCATACACGCATAACTAACATAGGTACACGACAAATACTCATGGCAATCATATCAGCAAAATACGTACATATAAAGTATTTCCTAAAAATACCTAAAATATCTTAAATCTCATATTCTTCGTACGTATTCGAAATGAAAAACAGACAGCATATTCTACATGTCAAACAGCATCCTTGTCAACAATCTACCATTAAACGACATTGAAAGCTTTGAAAAATGACAACCTAAGCGTCTAAAATCCGCACCTTAAACCAGAAATTATGAAACGGAGTTGATTCAGACGATAAGTCTTCGTCAACGGCTCAACGACAACCTATACCACGAAATAGGTTAGCTACATCATCACTATACTATTTAAAACTCTAGAACAGGTTAGGGTTATGATTTCTTACCTAAGAGCGGAGCTGGAAGCACCGGAATAGCGGTGCAGAAGCGGCGTTAAAGCACAAGGAGTAGCAGGGAAGAATCCATGGAAGAAAAACCTCATCTTCTCCCCCACTCTCTCCCTCTTTCTCTCTCTATTTTCTCTCTTCTCTCTCCTAGGGCTTAGAAAATTCGTATGGAATGAGAGAGTAAGGGTTTAAGCCCTTTTTATAAGTTCAAAAGCGACGAAAATAGACTTGGGGCCAAAGTATACTTATGTTATGTCCAAATACGGACTGTTCCGTCTTAACGGAGCACTTCTGAAGGTCCTCTTATAAAATGCGGTCGGACTTAAGCTCCCTGACATTGGATCTAGATCAGGCAGAGTTTTCAGTCTGATCGAAAATCTAAATCGACCGTGGCGGACCAGTTTCAGTTCAACGTCTACCGGTACTCGATCAGAACTACAAGTACCATGACATGTAAGGGCCACCTATCCTGATCCAATGGTAAAATTTGATCGAATTCTGACGGTCAGAACGCTTAGAAAAAGGTGCGCAAGCGACACGTGCCAGATTTCATAAATTATATTTAATTTCTAACATTTCTCACACTCTTCACTCTGGGCTCAAGGAAATCATCGTAAGACATCATTTGGTCTTAATTTTGGAGGTGATTGTCAAGTCCAACTAGGCGGTCAGGATTATCTAAGTTCGGGATAATCGGACTTCCGATGTGCGGTCTAGATCCGATATAAAGTTTCTGAATGCTCCCGTGAGCAACCGGGTTTAGAGTTTGATCCTACGTTTTAGGGTATTGTAGCGTCACCTATTCTATACGTTTTGGCTCTAGCAGATCGTATTGAAAGTGATTGGTGAGAATTTCATAGGTCATCTAGTGCAGCACTAGTTAATTCTCGTTAGATTTCTAAAGGAAGTAGCCTTTATTGATTTTTGTTTGAGATGAGATTTGAAGGGTGGAGTAAGGGTGCTTGGAAACGGAAGAAGAAAGAGTTTGGAGGGGTGATTTTTGCCAAAAATCAGACGTTTGGGAGAGAAAGGAGAGATTGGAGGGTCACTCTGTGAAGGAAGTAGGTGATTGAGATATTTTTAAAGGACGACCCATGTACCAGGGGGTTACCCTAACCCCCAAAGACCATCGGCCATAAGGCCCAACCGAACCTAGCCCATTTACCGGGGAGGCCTCGCCGATCCGGCGAGGTCCTGGCCGACCACTGGGCCATCTGGTGAGGTCTCCCCATCTGGGCGAGGTTCTCCTATCCCCTGGGTCCCAAAAAGGTGTGGGGTCCACCCTGGGTCCTCCTAGATTAGCGTGGGTAGGCTCCCTACTCCATTTGAGGCATTTTCGGGGCCAATTTACAAACCGAAATGAGTTTATGCGACGTATAACATATGATTTTGGGGTAGGAGATGCTAATATATTCAACTAACCCATTTATTTTGTTAGATTTCAAAAGGTTAAGGGTCAAAATGCATTTTATCCATTTATTTACTATTTATGGTAAGTTTTAATTTCGGTATTATTCTTCCTCATTTAAACTGTAGGATTTATGTCTAATACGAAAGTACTTGGAGAAATTTGAAGAATGAGGTGGTGAAAGGTGAGATTTTTGAAGAAAATGGGTTGAAAAGCGATGTTTAGACTTTGAGATTGAGCTCTAAGAGTGATATGGTTGACCCATTGCCTATGGACGTCTAATTGCAGGTTGATAAAAATCCGGGGTGTTACATGGTGACTATAAAACTTAGAATGCGTTTGTAAGTTAAAAAAAGCAATTGATGGAAGACCCATGGCACAAAATTAGTTAATAATAATATTCTACTCAACCAAGTGGATTCCTTAATGAATTTTGTGGGCTCAACTTAACCTTGGCGCATGTGACTAACCACTCCCACATGTCGGTCATCAAAATAACCTTGTAGAGTAAACTATTGCATATAACACTAAGACCCGAAATCTCCACATGTCCTCAAGTTTAATGATTGATCAAAGTTAATACATACATAAGACAATCTAGTCCAAACATGTCAAGTCTTATGGTTTAAAGACTTGAAGCAATCCATAAATGTGAATATCTAATGGGTCCATTCATAACATTTCATATCCATGGGCATTGACAACTCTTATATGGGGTAGGACAAAGCGTGTGATGGATTTTTTTACCCGTCTTCGACCGGTTGAGAGCCCTGCTCGACCGGTCGTGGGTCGTGTTCCACTGGTCGTGGGTTACACAACTCAAACTCCAGCGAGTTTAGGATATTTTTTCAGGGGTGCTCGACCAGTCGAAGCGGGTGCTCGACCGGTCGTAGGAGGTCCATGACCGGTCGAACCTACGCAGATTCGTTCTGCGATTTTGCGCTGATTTTGTGTCGCAAGTCCTTTCGCAATTGGAATGCGAAAATGAGTTTTCTAAAACTATAAAAAGGGATTTCTAGGATTTTCTAGGGTATGATGTAGTGTGAAGAAAAGTACAAGAGGATTTTCCTAAAGGGTTTAGGGATATCAAAGGTGAGAGAGTGAGAGAAAAGAGAGCGAGGAAGCTTATGGAAGGGAGCCGTCATCTCAGCGCTTTTACGTCCTCGTGATCGGTGAGATCTTTCTGTTTTTCTTTTATTCTCTTATTGTTCATCCACTTTTGCGTGAGCGACGAAGGTTGTAACGTTATACTTCATAGTGGATTGTTGATTTAGATGAGGTCCCGTGGTTTTTACCTCTTTGAGGGCTTTTCACGTAAAAATCTCTTATGTGGTATGTGATTGTTGCTTTGATTTATTTCATTATAATTATTATTCCATAATTCTGGTTTGTTCGGGAGGCTAGATCCTAAGGTTTTGTGCAAGGCCCCCAACAAAGTGGTATCAGAGCGCTAAGTTCATTGAACGGGTAGGATCGGTTTGGAATTATGGAAGGTGGCTATGATCAGCCTCAATGGTTTTAACTGGACCATATGGAAGGCTAAGATAGAGGACTTACTTTATTGCAAGGATCTATATTCTCCAATTTTAGGTATATCAGCAAAATCCAAGGATATGTCTGATGATGATTGGAAGAAGTTGGACCAGAAGGCGGTGGAGTTTATTAGATAATGGCTGGATGATTCTGTATTCCACCATGTGTTTATGTAATTTCGCGCTAGACGGAAAGATATCCATGAAACAGGTTACTAGTTGTCTCTTCAATGAGGAGACAAGGAGGAAGTCTCAGAGGTCTACTCAGCAAGAGGCCCTTGTGACACAGAAACGGGAGAGAGGAAAGAACAGGAAGGACGAGAAGGCCCGAGATAAATCAAGAGGCAAATCGAGTAACAGAAAAGATGTTGAATGCTGAAATTGTGACAAGAAGGGCCACTATAAGCATGAATGTCGTAAGGTTAAAAACGACAAGAAAGGAAAATGAAAGGAGAAGGAAGATGAATCAGATTCCACTGCGGTCGCTTCAGATGGCGACGCTGTAGTTATTCTTTCTGCAGATCATGATGTATGTCTCACGACTACGAGTCAGGACACCAACTGGGTGATAGACTCGGGGGCTTCTTTTCACGTGACTCCACGTAGGAACTTTTTCACAAGCTACAAGTCAGGCGACTATGGGACCGTGAAGATAGAAAATTCTGGCATATCGAAGATCGTAGGGGTCGGTGATATTTGTATGAAGACCGATGTGGGCTACACATTGGTTCTCAGGGATGTGAGGCATATCCCAGACCTTCGCCTAAACTTGATGTCGACGGAAAGGCTGGAGATGATGACTATGAAAGTCAATTTGTTGGTGGGTGCTGGAAGCTCGTCAAGGGTTTATTGATCGCAGCCAGAGGAAATAAGTGTTACACCCTATACAAGGCAAGTGTCAGTGTATGCAAGGGTGAGTTGAACGCAGCGGAAGATTCAGCTATTGACATGTGGCACAGGCGTCTAGGTCACATAAGTGAAAAAGGGTTTCAGCTACTAGCGAAGAAGCGGCTCCTTCCGGACGTGACAGGTACACCTCTCAAAACCTGTCTTGATTATTTATCAGAGAAACAACATAGAGTTTCATTTGTTAAAACCGTTTCTCATGTTAATAAAGTACATGCATTAGATTTGGTTTATTCTGATGTTTGTGGTCCTATGAGGACAAAAATCTTGGATGTGGCATTGTACTTTGTTACTTTTATAAATGATGCATCTAGGAGGGTTTGAGTTTATGCTTTGAAATTCAAGGATGAGGTCTTTGGTGTGTCTAAGTTGTTTCATGCTATGGTCGAGAGAGAGACAAATAGATCATTGAAGTGCATTCGCACTGACAATGGTGGTGAATACATTGGTGACTTTCATAAGTATTGTAAGTCCCTGGGTATACGGCATGAACAGACGGTTCCTAAGACCCCCCAACATAATGGTGTAGCTGAACGAATGAATCACACCATTGTTTAAAGAATCAGATGTATGTTATCCAATGCGAAGTTGCTCAAGACGTTCTGGAGAGAAGCAATGCACACGGCGGTGTATCTGATAAACAGGTCTCCATCAGCTTTATTGAATGGAGAAGTACCTGAGAAGGTGTGGACTGGACAAGATCCATCGTATAGTCATCTGAGGGTGTTTGGATGCAGGGCATCCGTTCACGTACCAAAGGACGGGAGGTCCAAGCTCGATATGAAGATCAGACAGTGTGTGTTCTTAGGGTACGGTGATGAAAAGTTCGGGTACAGATTATGGGATCCGACCGAGAAGAAGCTCGTCAGGAGTAGAGATATGGTTTTCTTTGAAGATCAGTGCATAGAAGACATTGGTAAGCCAGAGAAGAATCACCCTAGTTCATGTGAGCTAGAGGACATGGATCCGATTATTCCTCCCATGGTGCCTGATGACGGGGGAGTACAACAAGGTGTAGAGGACGAGGGGGTTCCTACAGAAGATAGACCAGAGGAGCAGCCCCCACTTGATTCACCTGCTGAACCACAAGTGAGGAGGTCATCTAGGGACAAACAGCCGTCCAAAAGGTACTCACCGCATGAGTACATTATGCTAACTGATGGAGGAGAGCCAGAAGATTATTATGAAGCTCTATTCGATAAACATAAGGAAGAGTGGTTGAAAGCTATGCAAGAGGAGATGTAATCCTTGTATAAGAACCACACCTATGATATGGTGAGACTGCCTAAGGGTAAGAAAGCTCTGAGAAACAAGTGGGTGTTCAGAAAGAAGGTTGAACAGAAGAATTCACAGACGAGGTTCAAGGCCAGACTTGTGGTAAAAGGATTCGGTCAGAGGAAAGGCATAGACTTGGAAGAGATATTCTCACCAGCAGTGAAGATGACATCCATACAGGTGTTGCTTGGGTTGGCGGCTAACATGGATCTGGAGATAGAGCAGTTAGATGTTAAAACTGTCTTTCTTCATGGTAACCTGGAAGAAGAGATCTCATGCACCAACCAGAAGGGTTCGAAGTCAATGACAAAGAACCTATGGTGTGTAGGCTGAGGAAGAGCTTGTATGGGCTGAAACAAGTTCCATGACAATGGTACAAGAAGTTCGATTCGCTCATGTTACAGCATGGGTATAACAGAACGGAGTCGAACCACTGTGTGTTCACGCGCAAGTTCTCAGATGGTGATTTCTTAGTTCTGCTGTTATACGTTGATGACATGTTCATCATGAGAAAAGACATCAAGAAGAACGACAGGCTGAAACAGGAGTTGGGCAAGTCTTTTGCGATGAAAGACCTGGGCCCAGCTAAACAGATCCTATGAATGGAAATAACCCGTGACAGAAGCATGAAGAAGTTTTGGCTGTCACAAGAGCGGTATATTGAGAAAGTCCTAGAGCGGTTCAATATGAATGTAGCGAAGCCGGTTAGTACTCCACTGGATTGTCACTTCATATTGAGCGACAGTCAGTGTCCCAAGACGAAGGCAAAGGTGGAAGAGATGCAGAAGATACCCTGCGCGTCAGTTGTAGGAAGTTTGATGTATGTTATGGTATGTACACGCCCAGACATAGCATATACGGTTGGTGTTGTCAACCAATATCTTGCCAATCTTGGCAAAGAGCATTGGACAGCGGTGAAGTGGATACTACGGTATCTAAGAGGCTCATCCAGGTTGAGCCTATGCTATGGTGACGGAAAACCTATGATAGAGGGCTACACAGATGCAGATATGGTTATTGACATAGATTTCAGGAAGTCCACATTGGGGTTCATGTTCACGTTTGCATGGAGAGCGGTTTCTTGGTAGAGTAAGCTACAGAGGGTCGTAGCATTGTCAACGACAGAGGCCGAGTACATTGCAATCACAGAAGCATATAAAGAGATGCTTTGGATGAAGAGATTCCTACAGGAACTTAGCCTGAAGCAGGACGAGCACATAGTCTATTGCGATAGCCAGAGTGTTATACACTTGAGCAAAAATCCAAGTCAGTATTCCAAGTCAAAGCACATAGAGATTCGGTATCACTGGATCAGGGATACTTTGGAACAGAAGGTGTTACAGCTTGAGAAGGTCCACACGGACGATAATGGGTCAGACATGATGACCAAGGATTTGCTCAGGGGTAAGTTTGAGGTTTGTAGAAATCAGGCTGACTTGAAGAAGGTGAATCCATCCTGGGTAAAAAATGAAGAGATTTGATGGGTTTTTTTACCCGTCTTTTACAAGTCGAGAACCCTGCTCGACCCGTCGTGGGTCGTGTTCGACTGATCGTGGGTTACACGACTTAAACTCCAGCGAGTTTAAGATATTTTTTCAGGGGTGCTCGACTGGTCAAAGGAGGTGCTCGACCGGTCGTAGGAGGTCCATGACCGGTCGAACCTATCCAAATTCATTTCGCGATTTTGCACGGATTTCGTGTCGCAAATCCTTTCGCAACTGGGATGCGGAAAGGAGTTTTCTAAAACTATAAAAAGGAGTTTATAGGATTTTTTAGGGTATGATGTAGTGTGAAGAAAAGCACAAGAGGATTTTCTTAAAGGGTTTAGGGATATCAAAGGTGAGAGAGTGAGAGAATAAAGAGAGAGGAAGCTCGTGGAAGGGAGCCGTTGTCTCAGCACTTCTACGTCCTCATGATCGGTGAGATCCGTTCATTTTTCTTTTATTCTCTTATTGTTCATCCACTCCTGCATGAGTGACGAAGGTTGTAACATTATACTTTATAGTGAATTGTTGATCTGGACGGGTCCCGTGGTTTTTACCTCTTTGAGGATTTTTCACGTAAAAATCTCTTGTGTGGTGTGTGATTGTTCCTTTGATTTATTTCATTGCAATTATTATCCCATAATTCTGGTTTGTTCGGGAGGCTAGATCCTAAGGTTTTGTGCAAGGCCCCCAACAACATGAACTAGCCGTCATGCTTGATGATGGAAACATCTATCTCCACTCATCACCAGTACCCTCACACGGGATGACTGCATAAGAATAATTGCATGTTCATCCTATAGAGTGGTCATGAACAAAATAGGATACTGAGATCCATAGTCCACAATCTCTCCATTGCTAGTGGCCATTGTGTCCAATCTCAAGTTGCAAATGAGAACCGAACGTATTCGCCTAGGTAACCCATATAAAATATGATTTAAAGATCCACAAACTATAACAGAGCAAACTAATGAATGATGCATTAAAATGATATGTGGGGTTTATTTCATAAACAATAAATTTCTAATACACAATTATAATGCAGGTATCCAAACCATCTAAACTTCCGAGTATGTCATGGTTGACCATATCTTAAAAAGTCACGCTAATCAAGTAATTCTAACAATACCAAACAAATGACTAAAAGTAAGATATATTATATCAAGTGCTACAAACTCAAATATCAAAATTAGTTATTCACCATCATTAAATCATTAACCTTTTTTTAAAAAAAGAAATATTTATAATGTTATATCAACAATTGGTTAGATAATTTGGATGGCGTGGATTGTCTATTATCATGCCATGTGAACGACGTAGAAGTTACCACATTTTAGAATTGGACTAGAGGAATACTGTAGAAATAATATTCGTGTTATTTATATTGTATCCATCTAATTTGCTTTCTCATTTTAGAACATGAGCTCATAAAAGAGGGTGATCTATAGCTAAAGTGGGCCACACCATGAGAATGAGAAGAGATGTAAACACACATATTTGAAATCTTCTTAACATGCCATCTAACCTGTTCATTAGCTAATTCTTTGTGATTGGAGGATACACACAAATATTAACATGATCTGGAACTTTTGTGACCCTTCAAGAAGGATTTAATGATGGTCATTCAATACCCAATATTTTTCATGGTGTGGTCCACTTTAGTTCTAGATATCCTTCATGCTCGGGCTTATGTCAACAAAAACATCATGAAGCGTGGAGTTATAGGAGATTATTGCAATATGGGATATAACAAGTTCCCTCGCTTAGTCGGTTGCCTCTCCACTAATATTAATGCATGTGGATGCTTCTTTTTATGCTGTTTAGATGGTGTTTTTTTTTTCTTTTTATTTTATAAAAAAATTAATTATGTGGTATAATATTTGGATCTGCTTTATTTTTTGGATCATGCATAAAAATGTGCTTTCAAAACTATTGGATGGTGTGGATTTAAGGCACATACATCAATGTGAGCCCCCACACTGATCAGGGGTGGATCCGGGTCTCACCAAATTCGCTCGCTCTGCTCTATTAATTCTTGGACGCAGTTTGGCTAGTGATGTTGCCATCAGCTACTAGCCACCTTGGTTGGTGCCAGAGCTGGGCATCGGTCCGAGTTAGATCGGATTCGATCAAACCCGATCAGATCCGAAGTCTCAACAACTTGACTCGAACTCGTTCCGATCTGGGATCGAGTCTGGGTCACCTGACTCGGGCATATTCGAATTTTGAATGGGCTAATCCGAGTCCGGTTCCCATCCGGTAATAAAACCCAATTGGATCTTCAAACCATTTTTGTATTCAACGCTTAAAATCATACCTCGAAATGAATGAACGGCTCAGATAAAACATATACATCAAGGTGGGCCCCACATAACTATGATAAAAGTACACGAAGCTTCATCTGTACGTTATCATGTTGACGTGCAGTCACCTCCTTCCTTTTCACGCACGTCGCGGACGTGACGGACAGTATTGAGCTTACACTTTAGCCAGGAGTCTTACGGTGGGGTATGTGTTATATCCAAACCATCCATTCATTTGGCGAGCTCGTCTTAATGCTTGAGACTAAAAATAAGACAGATCTAACTACCATGTGGACCATAAAAATTGTTTAACGTTGAAAATCATTTTCTGCTGCTATTTGTGGTGTGGTCCAGATGATCTTTGGATATTATTCATTTTTTGAAAAATGATCGGTAATAGTCTCTGAAAATACATGAACGGTGTAGATATAATAAATACATCACTGTGGAGCCCATGTAATGTAACTTTGATATCCTTTGAATCGTTCGTACAACTCGGAGCTCGAGGAGCGTCCGTGCTCGTCTTGACACGACACGTACCTATAGGCTACAACCTATAGCTAACGCCTGTGTATGGTACACAAGTAAACTAACTTGTTATTGTACACCTGAAATTCTATTGGGGCCCACCTTGAATGCATGTGATTTATCCACGCCGTCCATTCATTTTTGCATATTATTTTAGTGGTTGAACCCAAAATTAATGCATATCCAAAGCTCAAGCGGACCATACCATAGGAAAAAATATAAAAATCAATAAGTACTCCGGATCGGGTAGGATCGGATCTATCCGAGTCCATTTGGGTCGGGTCGGGGCCAATCCTAACTTGACCCGAAATATTTCGGATCTGGATGGGGCTACCCGATCAGCACCGATTCAGACCGTCGGTTTGGTTCTGATCTGGTCAGATCGGGTCTAGTCGGGTCGGATCCACCGGATCGAGTCCGTTTTGCCCAGCTCTAGTTGGTGCTGCATGGACCCTACCATGTTGTAGGGTGTTTTATCTATGCCGTCCATCCATTTTAAAAGATAATTTCAGGGGTTGATCATAAAAATTAGGTAGATCTAAATCTCAAGTGGACCGCACTATGAGAAAGCAGTAGTCATTGAATGTCCACCATTAAAAGACTCCCATGTCCCACTGTAATGGTTATTTGACACCTAACCTCTTAATTAGTTCATGCCAACTTGGATGAAGGTAAAAATGTATTCAACTTGATCCAAAACTTTTGTGGCTTCAAAAAGCTTTTAATGGTGGGCGTTCAATCAACGTTGCGGTCCACTTGAGATTTGGATCAACCTTATTTTTGAGCTCATGCCATAAAAATGATCCGAATGAATGGGTGGATGGAATGAATGAAAAACATACTTCATGACGTGGCCCACGGAGCACGACAAACACCGACAACTAGTTATTGGCTAGCGAAGGGTGATAAGCCAATCCATTTCCCCCGTTATTGTTGTTTCCCATCTTTCCAGCGCAGATTAGCGATTGACAGGTTGTATATGCATAATCGCGACGACACCAAGTTATGTGGGTACTATCATAATGTATGTGTTGTATCCTTATGGTTCATCCATTTAGAGATATCATTTTAGGATATGATATAGAGAACGAGGTAGATCCAAAGCTATAATGGACCCTACCATAGAAAATAGTTGAAAGAGTTATGCCCATCGTTGAAACCTTTTTAAGGTCCACCATGATGTTTATTTGAGATCCAATCTTTTCATGAGTTAACATAGACATTAAATAAGGTAAAACACAAATATCTTCATTGAAAACTCTTGTGGCCCTTAGAAGTTTTTAATGGTGGTTTTCACTCTCCACATTTTTTGTGGTGGGGTCCACTTGAGCTTTGGATCTAAATCATTCTCTGGCTTATCTCCTAAAATGGTCTCTCCAAAAGGATAGATGATGTGGATACAAAATATGCATCATGGTGGGACCCACATAACTTGGTGACATCCCTTCAATAGCGAGTCCTGCTAGTCAACCTGTTGACAACAAATCTGCCGTGGATTCGCTACTAACATGTTGAGTAGAGTTGGGCATCAAGTCGAGTCGAACTAGGTTAGGGCTGATTCGGCTCGATCCAGTTTTGAAATAGGTTGACCCAAACTTGAGCTGACTCGATACCGAGTTCAGCATGCTTGGCTCGATCCGAGTTCAGTTTGGCCTGGATTGATCCAGACCGAGTTCGATCCGGTCAAAAGTACCAAGTTGGGTTGGGTTGGCATCGAGTCAAATTGAGAGATGAGGGAGGGAGGGAGTGGAGAAGAGAGAGGAGGAGGAGGAGGAGGAGGAGGAGGAAGAGGAGGAGGAGGGTGATGGTGGTGGGTGGTTGCTGCGCCTAGAAGAGGAGGAGGATGGTGGAGGGAGAAAGAGAGGTTGGAATTGGGTCGTAGTAAGGTTAGAGAGTCAAGTCGAGTCAGGTTTCGAATTGAGTCAAATCTAACCAAATCGAGTTATTGAGCAACTTGAACTGACTTGATTTGAGTTCAGATTGGACAAAGCTTACTCGGTTCGAACCAACCCACCTATTCAGTTCGAGTCGAGTTGGCTAGATCGGGTCATCCGTGTTCTCTTCTAATGTTGAGTAGTGAGAATCCCTACTGAGGTGACGTCACCAAGTTTTGTGGGCCTCATAATGATATTTGTATTGTATTTACATTGTTCATCAATTTGAAGAGAATATTTTAAGAAATGATACAAAGAATGAGTTAGATATAAAACCCCCCACCACATAAAAAGAGTGGGGAGAGTGCTGCCCACGGTTGAAATTGGTCAACCATGATGTTTATTTGAGATCCAACCTCTCCCAACTGTTTTCTCTGATAGGGTCCATTCAAGATATAGATTAGACTCATTCCTTTGATCATGCCCTAATATGATCTCTCCAAGTTGATAGACGGCGTGGATACAAAACATACATCATGGTACGCCAACAGAACTTGGTAACGTCACTTCAGCAGCAAGTCCCCCTCTCAACTTGTCAATAGCTAATCCCGCGTCCTTCTACAGTCAGTTGCAGGGACGCACGCGGATTGCGTACCAAGTAAACTACGTGGGGACCACCAGTGATGAATGCGTTTTGTCCGTTTTATGAGATTATTCAAAGTTGAAGAATATCAAAGCTCAAGTGGACCACACCCCGTGAAAGAGCATGGATAATGATCTCAACCGTTGAAACATTCCCTTTTATCTGTCATCCAACCTATTCATGAGCTCACATGAGCTTACAAATACATGGATGAAAGGACGATAACAAATATCAGCTTGATCCAAAACTACTGCGGCCCTGAAAAAGTTTTCAATCGTAGGCATTCAATTGATATTTTTACATGCTTCGATTTCGGGTTTATAGGTTAAAATTATCTGAAAAAATGGATGGACGGCGTGGATAAGTCACAGTGGGTCCCACGGCGTTTACTCAGTACACCATAGCTTACCGTGTAACTCAGTATGCAATCCGCGTTACTGTTGTAGGTCGCCCCTATATATAAACCCTGACTCAACTCCCCAAAGGTGGCTGTTTCTCATCTTTCGGCCTTTTCTGTTTTAGCAGAAAAAATCCAACCAAAACCCAGAGATATTTTCGATCTCGTCTTTGAAATCTGAAACCCTCCGCTCTTAGATCTCTTCGATCTCGACTCCTATCCTCCCGGTCTCTGCGGTCAGCCCTCCGATGGGTTGATTTGCGTCGAAGTTCTGGCCAATTGCATCTCTTTTTCCTCAATTAGGGTTTATTCGCTTGTTTTCATTCGTCCAGAGGCGTTTGATTAGGGTTTTGTAGGGTTTTGAGAGCATTGACGATGTCTTCGGTGCTCGGAGCATTCCTCTGCTGTGCGATGGTGATCTTGTTGACCACGCCTTTTCATGGCGGATCTGGCTCGCATCGTTTGAAACAGCTGGAAAAATGGAATCGGCGTGGTAATTTGGGTTGACATTACGTTTAAAATGGCATTCTTGTTGTTCTAGGGTCTTCCTGTTCTTTATCTCTTTTTTTCCTGAATTTGATTGAGAGATAAGAGAAAACGAGGTTGAGAGATTGGATATTCCGCGTCTTATTATTATTATTATTATTTCATATTTCTTGGATCTGATCAAGCTCGAGATTGAAATAAGTGTTTCTAGCAGATTGCCTCTTTGTTTGGATTCTGTTTTATTTTTTTTTTTTTTTTTCTGCGGAGGTTGTGGTGGTCTATTCTGCCTGTCAGTACTTCCCGGATCTGATCGAGTTCGAGAATTTGCGACTGAGAGATTGGAGATTGGAGATTGGAATAAATCTTTCTAGCAGATTGCATTTTTGGTTGATTCTGATTTTTGTGGAGGTTGTGGTGGTCTATTGATTGCACAAGGTACTGTTTTTCTTTAATGATTTTCTCTTTCCTTATCTATTTGTTTATTTTATTTTATTGGCAACACAGTTTATTGAAAAGGAAAGAACTATACAACTATCCATTAAGTTAATGAACAATCATTTCGAAAATACAAGCAAACGTCCTGAAGTTCATTACTGAGCAAGTGTATCTATGAAGGAATTCACTTTCCTGGACACATGTCTAAAAGAACAAGGAATAAGCGTTAGCTCATTGCAATTGAATTATGATTCCATGGAACCCTTTTCTGAGCCAGGGACTCAAGTGATGGCACTTGATGAGTCTCAAAACTTCTAGCTACCTTAAAACCAGATGAATTCTCCTTGTCAGGGATCTCTCTAGCTAATTCTATGTAACAGCCCTGCTTGTATAGTTGCACATCCTACTAAGGCATTCTGTTTATCTAATATGCTATGCTTTGGGACATTTAATGCAAGTATCTGGTGTGACTGCCATTGGCCTACATTTGATACAGAAAGCATACATAATGTCATATCCATTGTCTTATTTGTTCATGAATGTCAGAACCTCTCCACATTGCCACCTAAACCCTTCACTTGAAGCTAAAATTCAGCCATCATTTGCCTTGACTATGGTTTTGGTAGTTACATGTGACAGGTAAAACAATCCACGTGTTCAGGGTAGAAAAAAAGAAGGCAAGTGCACGATTTGTTTTATGTAATAAGTTCTGTCAGAACCCATTCAATTTGGAAGAGGTTACCAAGAAAGCCCATGTCTTCAAGCAAAGGAAAATGTGGTTAACTGTCCCTGCCTGTGTTCTTCACGTGTTGGTCCTATTTGCTCAATCCAAGCTTACATGGCAATCTGAACAACCCTGAACAAACCCTCATAAGTAACGTTTTTACCGTTTCTTGATATTTTTGTTTAGGATATATGCATTCTGAATACAACTAACATTTACACACACACGCACCCACGCACACACGCACACACCCATAAATATGTGATAGATGCAGTTGACTGTAAATATATCATTGCACCTACATTTATTTTTACATGTACACATGAATATATGATAGATGCAGGCTGACATGGCAATGTGAACAACCCTAAACAAACCCTTAGGGCGTGTTTGGATGCTTGTGTTTACCGGTGTTGGAATTGTAGTAAACCCATAACCAATGCAAAACAGCGTTTGCATTTGGTGGTGCCCAAATTCATTACCTACCTCATAACTTGTGCGGGTGACTTGGTGTGTTTACGGCGTCCTGCACACGCACCTGATTTTCAGATATGGGCGGATTCACCCTCATTAGAAAAAGACCCTCCTGTCCTTTTGGTTGGATGCGGAGGATGTGAAGCTGCACTCCTCCAAGGCAGTCTCCTGCTAACCAAGCCGGTCGGCTGCTCCAGTGGGCCCCACTGTAATGTTTATGTGAAATTCACCCCAACCACTAGGTGTGCCACCTCACGTTAGGCCCAGGTGCCAAATATCAGTCTTATCTTGATTCAGGTGGGCCACACCAAGAAAAACAGTTTGGAAGGTGAGCGTAGTTTGTACGATGTTTCCAATTGTGTGATCTGTGTGAATCAAGGGTGGACCTGCTTCAAATTGAGTTACTCACCTGACGGTTGGAGTGGATTTGGAAAATAAAAGATGGTAGGCCCAATCCAACCAATCAACCCTTTTTACATAAAAAGCCTTCAAGTGGATGGTGACTGTAGAGTGAGGCAGCCGCCATACTTTACCTTATGTGAAGACTTGAAGGAGCCCACCATGATGTATGTGTTTTATCCACGCCGTCCATCTGTTTTTCCGCCTCATGTTAGGTATGAGCCCAAAATTGAGTCATATCCAACGCTCAAGTGGACCACACCGTGGGAATTTCATGCCTAACATTGAAGACTTCTTGTGGGCCTCATAAGTTATGAATCAAGCCAGGTCTGTGATCTTATGAACAGCTTGGATGACAAATAAACATCATTGTGGGCCTTAGGATGGTTTCAATGGTGGATGTCATTACCACAACTGTTTCTTGTGGTGGGGTCCACATGAGCTTTGGATATGCTTCAATTTTTGGCTCCCCTAAAATGAGCTAGAGAAACAGATGGACAATGTGGATAAAAACATACATCATGGTCGAATCCATAGTCTTCATACCATGGTAAAGTGTGGTGACCACTTCACTGCACAGTCTGTGTAAATTACAAGTAAAAGGCCCTACCATTATATAATGTTGAGGTGGGCCTACCATTAGATCCACTCCAACAAGCATGTGAGTGACCCAATTTTAAACCAAGCAATGAAACATCAGCTCCATCCGTGATTCCTGTAAACCACATGATTGGAAATAGTGTACACGTGAAACTCACCCTCCAAACAGCCTTCCTTGGTGTGGCCCACCTAAGTTACGGATGGGCATGATTTTTGGGCCCTCAGCCTAATGTGGGCTGACACATCTGATGAATGGCATGAAGTTCACATACACATCACGATGAGGCCCACCTGCGCCATTCAATGGATGGGACCGTAAGTAAGCAATTTACAGTCCAGTTCGCAGGAGATCGGTAGGCCTCCTTCAACAGCCCCTTTAATTCAAAAGCTTCTCTTTATCTCTCTCTATGCTCATCCTCATTTGGTCAAGAGCATCAGCTACCTGACAACAATAGACATTCCGCACATATCACCACTACCTCTATGGTATGTGCACCAAGAAGACGAAGCTGTCACCAGGCCCATTTCTTAGAGACAAGCGTGGCAATGTCCATGCATGGAAAGAAGATCGGAAGGCTATGGAAAGTCGTCGTGGACTCAAGACACAAACATCATAGAGGGCCCTTGCATGCAAGTCACCATTTTCTGGTTTGCATGTGTGAATGGATAACACCAGAAGATGGTACACACCAGTGCAGGCACCGTGCCTACTGTGATGTATGTGATTTACAGAGTTTGAAGTCCTTAGACCGAAGCGTCCATTTCTGTTAATATGTAGCATGTTATGATACTTATCTAAAAATCAGACAGATCCGATGTAAAGAGTGGGCTGTAGTTTTTTTTCGATCTGCATTCAGATACTTCCACCATCAAAATCTGCTTGCATTAGAACACACAATTGTGGACCACAAGCAATCCCTTCATCCAGAAGGAAGACCGTCCACATGCAAACAGTGTGGAGTATTTCTAACCCATTGAAAAATCTGGTCAACGCCATTTTTACCTCTCCACTAACTGTGCGATAAGGCCCACTTGAGCTTCCAAACTGCTAGATTTTAACATTGAAAATAAGTCATTGTCTTACTAAACAAATTTCGCGAGTGGATTTGTGGCTCATTATTGGGCTTGTGGCCTGAAATAATTATAGAAAACGTATTGATGACGTGGATTAACCACATACATTAGGGTGGGGCATGTAGATCACCTCCCCCCTCTCCAATGTGGGTGCTTGATCACCATACCTCCATAAGCATTGAACATCCACAAGTTGTAGAAGAATCCAAATGCCGGTTTAATATTTACATATAGGGCTCACCTGGGTGACTCAGACCGATCCAAACGGGCACTTGTTCCACCATTCAGATCCACCTAAACCCACCCAATTCCTGATGTGACTTGCAATTCAGTGCAATACGGTACAAGAAAGCCAAGTGGTGAATCCAAACACGCCCTTAGATGACCTTTTTATTGTTTCTTGATATTTTTGTTTAGGATGTGTTGTATGCTTGATGGAACTAAATATTTTTACACACAACATACACGCCCACAAATATATGATACATGTAGTTGACTGTACACATATCACTACACCTACATTTATTTTTATATGTACCCATTCGCACTGATATTAGTTCTTTTTTGATGATTTTTAATATTACTTCAACTTCCATGTAATGTGTCTATCAATAAAATCTATCATGCAGCTGCTGATGCACAAGCATGTTTTGATTTTTGGGAGCAGATGTACATAAGCTGTGCTTTGCTCACTTTCATTCTCCTTATGCTATAGAAATATGATCTCCCCTCACATTAACATGTGCTTATATATCAGACGGTGCAGTTCACGTCATCCTTTTTTTATTTCCTATTTTTCGTCGCTCCATATTTGGCATCAAGCTGAAACCTCAACTGCCATCCTCCCTTAGTCTGTTTGGACAGATTGTAGATGTTTTCCAATCAATTGTGGACTGGTTATTTAGTGTAGATTTTGCGTGGTATTACTTGTTTATTCCCTTCTCACTGTTCTGTCACAAGTAAAATGCATTATTATGCTGGTGGTTGAATGACATAATCTGACTACATGAATACTAGATCATCAATTCCTTTATCTGGTTAATTTGGTCCAATGGTGCTGATTGGGCGTGTGCATGAAGCTGATATCACATTGGTTGCATTCTCAGTGATGTGAATGCAATCTATCTAGCATCTGAAATATGTTCAATGGTGCAATGGAGTATGTGTCATGCAATCCCCATCTTGTTCTTGTAGGGATTGCATGATCTTGTTTTGTATGGTTCTCCTGTCCATAATAGTGGTTTGTTGCAGACTGTGCATGCCTCCTAGCACTCCAAGTTCATGAGTCTTTGTATGCCCATTCACTGTACATGTGCAGATACAAATGCAAATATGCTTAAAGGCACATGCTGGCTACATGTGTGGCGAACATGTATAAACGCAATGCATTTTCTGCATGTTGGTTCACGGATTACACTTGCAATTGTGGGCACATAAGGATACATGTGTGCATGCAGTGCACTTGCACATAGATGTGCATAAAGATCTTATGGTGCAGAGACAGTGTAGAAACACAGTTATAAATGATGAAGCATGCAATCAAGCATGCTTTCTGCGTTCACAAGCACATATGGGCCATGCTTGAGTGGCATGCTCAATGTTGCATTCTTTCATAGAGGCATAAGTGATTTTTTATACATTCATGTCACCAATGTTGTCAAATCGCATATGTGATCGCATGTGATCAACATATGCTGTTCGCATAATGGCATATGCCATGGCATTTTTTTTTGAATAATAAAAATTTGAAAAAAAAAGGAAAAATAAAAAAATTGAAAAAATTCTAAAAAAAGAGGAAAAACTTTTCTAATTAGTACACATGATTGGATTGGGTTATTTTACTTATTTCAATATAGTTAGAGTGTTTCATTAAGTGATATATTTAATTACTTATATTATATTATATAAATTTTAACAAAACAATCAACAAGCTACATTAAAAGATAACTAATTATTATAAAATTCAAAAAAGGAAATTTCAATGATAAATGGATAACTTGAAGCAACTTATAAGTTATAACTTACAACTTAATTTACAAAAAGTAAGCACAACTTATAAAATATAAAAAATAAACATAATTGAAATAATTGTAGAGAGATTAGAGTAAGAGCAAAAGAGGTGTAAGAGAGAAAGAGTAAGAGATTTAGAGCTTTGGAGTAAAGAATAACGAAAATGGAGGGGATATGAGTGCCTATTTATAGGCAAAAGTTCTCCCATTTGAAAAAATAAAAAATAAAAAAAATTCTTCCACTCTTGGCTATTGGGAAATATGCGATCGCATATATAGTATGCGATCGCATACTCGCATATGCAATCGCATATTGGTCGCATATAAAAGTATGCCATGGCATACTTGCTAGGATCGCATATGCCATTATGGCATATGCGATTTGATCAATAGTATGCGCATACGCGATTGCATATACGCATATGCGATCGCATTTGACAACAATGCATGTCACTATAATATTGCCTACAATATCCCTATATGCAATATGCACAAATTCATACTGATTTACTCCAATTCATAAGAGAAATATGCATATATGCATCTTGTTACTGTTAACTTAATGTACCTTGCACACACTGATTTCTGCTTAGACTCTTTTTTTTTTTTTTTAAAAAAATTTTAAATTTATTTATTTATATAATTTTTTTTTTTTTTTAATTTTTAAAATTTCAAATGAGGATTTTGCTTAGACTTAGGCACCTTGTTATGGGATATTGGCATATTCCTTTCGATGGTTGTGGTTGTGGTCTTTTGCCCTAAGTTGTTTTACTGGAGTGCTCTTGAATCTGGTAAGCTCTGTGCAGCCCAATTTGACTGTTTCTTTTGGTCAAATTTAGCATATGTATTCCTGTGTGACTGCAATCGAAATGTTTAAAGTAGTCTTTGTCAAGCGCACTTGATGAAGGGCAGCGCTGTTAGGCTGGAAGGTGGTGCTTCTCTTCCAAGGAACTTTTGGCAATCTGGTTTGCTTTTTAACCAATGCTACATATGGCACGCAGTTTTGAATTTGCATTTTAAGCCTAATCGAAAACCCAAATCTGTGTTGTTGTGATTTAATTTATTGGCCGCTCACCCATTTCTTTTCTTGTACGATTAGTCTGCAGAAGCTTATGCACCTCAGTGAGAAATGGGAAGTGCGGTGCTCATAGTTTCGGTAGCTGTCTTAAATGCACTTCCATTTCTGTTCTATTTTTTGTTATTATTCTCGCTTTTATTTTCTTGTGCATAGCATGCTTTCATTTCTCTTCCATTTTAGTTGTCTGCTTATTCCCTTTTGGCGTTTAATAAAGTGCATTATCTTTCCAAAGAAAAGTTATGTCTGCTTATATATTCTTGCGCTTAGCAGGACGACATATCTAGGCATGGTGATTATCTTAACACGAATGTCTTTTAGTTATTAAATATTTTCCTATATATATATTTAATATATAAAAACATAAACATTTTACTAATTTTGGTCAACTTAGTGTCTCATCAGATGTATCTTAATTTTTTTCCAATCCAATGGCTTATCAGTTGGAGCTCATTTTTCTAATGCTGAGTGCTTTTGCAGTGTTTTACTCCATCACCTGGTAATATTAATGGAGGCTTCCACAGCTTTTGTTAATGTAATTTCTGAAGATATTGGCTTCAAGTCGAATGTGAATGGTCCTTGCTGTGACGTAGGGAAGTTGTGCATAAAGCATGAGAAAGTTAGTGGTAGCAGTATGGGAGAGACTGCCATGGCAATGTCTCTGGAGGATGCAGAAGGTACATCCATTACCATAGAAGACAGTTTGATGGTAGGCCTTGGGACCGCCCTTCATGACATCCTACACGTACAAGATGTTCCTACAGGGGCAGATGTCAATGTCCCAACTTCAAATGATGATGAGATTTGGCGTCTGGAGAAGCACAAGATGTGCCCAGAGTTGGAAATACATAAAGCTAGTGCTTCTGTTGCAAAGACACAAAAAAGCTTGAGCAAATGCGCAACATTCCCATCCTTGGAGAAGAAGCTGTCATCTCCTGTGACTCTAGATGGGAAAGAAGAGTTACCAAACATGGAACAACATGGTCAAAGCTCTCTGAAACCTGAGGACCCTACCTGCACTCGCTCTATTTCTATGCCAGTAAGTTTCCTGTAACCCATCCATGGTTGTAGTTATGACACGGTTGTATATACTTGTTGGGTGTAGACATGATTCTCTTTCAGTTGAGCCTTTTAAGGAATTGTAGGTCCTTCAATGGAGAATATGACTAACATACGCGTTATTAGTTTGACAAATAGCAGTGATCAATAACATTGGTCTCATGGGACTCATCATGGATAAGCCAACCACAAAATCTCCCAGGTTGAACAATTCTGGCCACTAGTATTAGCCTTTTGTCGGTTGGAAATGGGTGATTTGATGCATCTAGGGGGTAGGGCCACAGAAGTAATCAAAGGATGCATCTAGGGGGTAGGGCCACAGAAGTAATCAAAGGATGCATCTAGGCCACACCAGCTCTTCAATTAGAAATCAGGCCATCAGAAGGCATATCATGCCCTAAAGAAAGCTTTATCACAGATTTGACTGATTTGACTGTCCAGAGTCCAGATTAAGGATCTGGACTATTTAAGTCTAGAGATTGCTACTCTGGACCATTTCAAGTGTCCAGATTAATAAGCTTGATATATGGGGCCTGATTCAGTGGTTGATTGTTTGTTTTTTGGGTCTACTAATGGGTGGCCTTGATGGAACACACGTGGCTTGAGCTTAAGGACATGTTCAAGGAATCTCCTGATTTGGAGTTTCATTTGGTATCATATTTCCCTTTTAGACTTGGAATCATCTGAGCAGTAGTCTAGTTTCTTGTTTTAGGAAAAGTTTGTGTCAAATTTTTAGTGATTTCATTGGGGCTTCTAACATGTAAACACCTGCCTTTTGGCCTATACCCAAATATATTCCTGCCTTTTAAGCAGGGGTTTATATGTCAATTATAGCCCATTTCATTATTTTTCTGAAAGATAACACTACCAAGAATTGAACCCTGGATCACTCTCCATAGTTTTGATAAGGGTATCGTATCAGCAGATACAGCCGTTTCATATTTGTATCAGCCGGATACGATATGCGATACAGGGTTGTATTGCCCTAACACGATTTTCCTGCCCTGTATCTGTAAATATCGGCCTGTATTGGCACCGAGATTCTGTACCAGACCGATATTGGTATAAAAGGCTGCAAAAATGAGTATGTTTTCTCCTCTTTTGATCTCTCTTTCCTTCCTCTGTTCTCTTTACCTTTAAATTGCTTCAACAGATGAATTTAGGGGTTTTTATATTGAAATCAAAGAATTGAAGCCTGGGACTAGATTTTGGGGGAAATTGAAAAAAAATGTTGGATTTTAAAGATTTTTTTTATTTCCAACACAACTTGTAATGAACTAATGATGCATGATTAATGTTTTTTTTTTTTTTGGAAGAGTAATGCATGATTAATATTTTAAACTATAGATCTACAGATTTTGGGCATGGTTTGATTAAATTCATATTTTTCAACATTTTTTTTTCCTGTTTTAAGACATTTTCTGAATTCTGTTTTCTAAAATAATTTTAGGGAAATGCTATGAATGATAGATCTGAAATACTATGAATGATAGATCTGATCTACCAATTATTTTTCTTATTTTTAATTTTTTTGTTGTTTTTAATTTTTATACTCTATTAAAGTTAAATATTATTGTTTTAATAGTTTCTTAATTCATACTTCATACTTCATAGTTGATACTTGATAATTATTAGTCCAATAGTTGGTAGATAATCATGTTAACAATATATGATATCGATTTCTAACATATATTAACCAAAAAAAATCAACTCCACACCTTACAGTAGGTCAACCTGTCGAGACAACATTCTTACCAAAGAATGGTCTGATACACTATTGAATGAACGGTTAAAACACAGGAAAAAAGATAGATTCTTCGATATCTCATTTTTCCTAGTTTTATAATATTTTTGCTTAAAAAAAATAATTCTGACTGATACGAGCCGATACAACCCTGACATTGAGTATGCAACTCCATACCTTACAGTAGGTCAACCCGTCGGGACAACATTCTTACCAAAGAACAGTCCGATACACTATTGAATGCATGATTAAAGCACAAAAAAATTATAGATTCTTGGATATCTCAATTTTCCTATTTTCTGACCAATACGAGCTGATGTGGCAATGATACTGATATGCAATGCTATATTGTATCATTTTTTTGTTGGGCTGTAGAATTATGTCACTCACACACACTACAATGTGTCTACCAGCTCATCGAAAAGCCTATTTCATCATGTGATAGGTAGTCTAAAATAGCAAAGTCGAAATGTGTGTAAGATTAGATCTCTATCTATATTTTTGAGCCTTTAAAAAAATTGTATTTTGGTGTATATAAAGACTTAAAGGGGCATATAAGAAAGTATTTGATTAATGCTTTGAATTGAGAATGTAGTGTTTATTTATTTATTTCCCTGTGATGGAAATTATTAATCTTTTGGTGAGATGTCATTAGAACTGTTGTTGCAATGCATCCTCTGGAAAAAGAAACAAATCCGTTAGTGTAGTGCCTTTCGATTGGTACAGTGCCTCAGTCTAGTTATCTTTTTATTTTCTGCTGCATCACCAATGTTGTGTTTTGCTTCTTGGCATCTGTCTGAGTGCACACACCCTCTCTCTCTCTCTCTCTCTCTCTCTCTCTCTCTCCCTCCCTCCCTCTCTCTCTCTCTTTCCTTTTTCATTTTTAAGAAAGCATCTGTCTGAATGCTGCAAAGTGAAAGGGCATGGTTGTCTAGAAGGAGCTCCTTGGGACATTGTTCATCCAAATTTGGGCCTAGAGGCCGGTGTCTTGAGTCAATTGTGCCATGTGCCTGTTGACCTGACTCATACAAATTGAAAACCAGCTGCAATCCCCGTGCTGAAGATCCTCACATCATTCCACCCTTGAGAAAGTTTTGACCACTTGCAAAACTGCTAGTTAAATCATACTAAAAGAAGAGACATGTATTATTGTTGCCTGTTCAAATCATATTTAGGTACCCATAACCCTCAGTAAGTATGGCTGCTCAGTTGGGTTATCCAAACCACCATTCATCCGGCAGTCCCCACCACAGCTTAGTCCACAGATCACACAAATTGAATGATACTAACTGTTAGTGGCCTTCCAGGGGCAGCTGAGAAGATAAATGACAGTCCACACTATCGCACATTTACTGTGGTGTTTTAGGGGGCATTTGGCACAGGGTATTAAATGGGATTTTGTGGGATAGAATTGCATTTGGTCCAGTGCAAATTCCATCCAGCATTTGGGGAGGATGGGAAAGGTTGGGATTAGATGGGATGGAACTGCATTTGGTCCCATGCAGGATTTCCGTGGATTTTGAAATTCACTATACATGTGGGGTCCACATTGATGCATGCATTTATCTATACTATCCATCCATATACACCGTCACACGTAAAATTCTGGTTATATATGTGTACAAGTGAATGACATTTGTTGTGAATTTGGTCCGATGATTTCAATTCCATGGTCCACCAAACTGGATTTTGCTTAATCCAGTGTTTTCCCATAGCAAGAATTTTATTCCAAACATGGGATTGGATGACTAACATACCATGCTATTTCTAGACATGCAATCATTTTGCAATAACGATGTTAATCCCATCTAATACAATTCAATACCATTTAATTCCACGGACCAAACACGCCCTTAGTATTTCCAAACCAATGATATTTTTTTTCAAATGATCATTGACCGTGATAGCGTGAGCAAAAATGGTGGGGAATTCTTGATAATGTCTTCCCATTCACAATGGGGCCCATCTGAGGGATGGGTGAGATTATTGGACTTGGTAGTAACATTTTGGGTGGGTGTGGCAATCTGATTAGGTGTGTCAGTCGCCAGTCTAGTTGCACAACCTCAATGTGATGTTTTCAATAGATCATACGATTCTGATAGCTTGAGTAAAATGGTGGGGAGTCGGTGTTGTCAAAATCCTATGATTTCCGATTCAAGCAAAAAGATTTCAATCCCACCTCGAATCCATTTTCACATGAATCTCATGATTCTCTGATTCAAATTATACTCATTCTCTTCTATTTTAAAGCTTCACTTGGCTTTTATTTTATGGCTTTAAATTGGTGGGGCCTTTAAGAATAGTTTAGAAAAGGTAAATCATTTTATTTATTCTTTATGAGAGATTAAATGGTGTATATTTTCTTTAACATTAAATCATGGAGCTTTTTTATGATTTCTTACTTAACTTGTCAAAACACCAAATTGATGTATGACTTATCTGGAATGTTTTTATGGATGGTTATGATCATGTAGACTCGTATGTATTGTGGAATTATGGTTAGAAATCAAAATACCTTTCTTTGTTGGTCTACAAAATCAAATGCTGCTTTTCCAATGTGATTCTACATTCAAGAAAGATAACAAGAACATAAATTATTAAAGGATCCCTCTATGTTTTTTAAGGGAAATTTCTCAAAAGACAAAAAAAATAAAGATAGAGATCCTTTAACACTATCATGACATGGTATTACTTAGTGCATATTGATGGCAAAAGGATGATGATTGATGAGTTCTTAAATTTTTTTCCCGATTTATTTATATTTTCCTTTAAAAAAGAATTATAAGAAATCTTATGATTTACTATACGATTTGCGATTTGACATGATTCAACTCCAGTTATGATTTCGGATAAGATTATGATTTTGACAACATCTGGAGCCCCAATTTCTTGTGCAAGGTGTTTTGATAATTTCTGATAGTAACCTGTTTTCTTTTTCAACATGATTACTTGATAGTCATTTGCTTCTGGCTTTTTATTTCCCTGCACTTATTGGTGTTGTAAGGTACACTAGTTTTTGCTTGCTTCCCTTACTTTATCTGGTTTGCCTCTTTATCTATCTTGATTGTATATACAGTTTTAATCTTTTAAGGTATTATCAGTTGCCTAACACCCTTCTGTTGTGCTTGCATAGCCTTGTGCCCATACTGTTCTTAGCACCCTTGCACTTAAAGCAAATTCTTTGTATTATGGAAATGAAATTTCTTTTGGTTGTTATGCATTATTACGGAAACTATTGAGAGGTACCGTTGACGAATGCTTAGGCGATTCATGAAACATGTGCCAATGTTTGACACCTGTGTGATGTAAAGGAAACTCATCAGGTGGAGCCCACTGTGAACATACATGCATACTTTTCTTCCTCCATGCACGTGAAATCCATGATGAATGAGGGATACAGTTTTAGTATCAGACATGACAATGGGTGTTAAGTACATGTGGGGTTCTCTATATGTAATTTGTGCTTTTTAGAAAATATGAGGCCGAATGATGTGATTTCTGATGCATCTGTTTGTCCAAATGTCAGTACTGACTTTGTTAGTCTCTTGAATTGCCAGCCATTGAAGCTCATCTCTGCCATGAAAGGCGGCCGCAAGCAGCAGGGCACACCCTGGAAGGCGAGGCTCAATGTCACATGGGCACCTGATGTGTATGACCCTCCAGAAACCTCCCTTTCGCACACAGTGAAGAGTCACCAGCAACACTCCAGGGGCAAGAAGAAAGACTACAGGCACAAGCACAAGGGAAAATCTGCCCGAGGGAGCTGTAGTGAGAGGAAGCACCATGTGAACCGGAGAAGCACTGGCTACATGGGCCCTCTACATCTAAGGTTCTCTTTTTCCTAGATTGGTCTGATTACCCCTGCCACCATGCATGTCTGCTGTCATGCATATTTCACTCGACCAAACAGTCACTGATGTGGATGGAGAGCGCATACAGTAAATCACACTGATTGATGATCTTAACCATCTGATTCCAACTGTTTAATTTTGATGATTGGCATCTTCTGTGTTAGCTATCCATTCTATTGCCAATGGTTGGATGGTTACAATCATCTGAGTAATGCGAATTCTGGGTCAGTGCCCCATTAGAAGTTGGGGAAGGGGGAGCAGCTTGCCAATTGGATTCCCACCTGTAGTGGTCGGTGTGAATTTTGGTCAATGATCCACCCAGCAGAGGTTCATACCCATTTTTTTGTTCGTCGTTGATTGGAAGCTTAACCACTTACTTCCACTCCATGAATTTGGATGTCTGTTCTCGAGAGAGAGTGGGTGGGTGGGAATTCCTTCCCACTTTTCTATGGGCTACATGATTTTTGGATCAGGCTAACTTTTGGGCCTTGGGGGTTTCATGAGGTGAGTTTTTAGAGGGTCATGAGAACCGGTTCCTATGCGAAAATCTCTTTCTTTCTCTCTACACACATAATTCAAGCAAATGAAATGAGTTTTTTTTTTTTTCCTTTCAAAGTCATATAGGGTGCAAGAGAACCCGTTTACACACCATACACATGATGAAGTGGCGTGTGTGATCTAATCTTCTTGACTACGTAACTGTTCTTACAGGTCCCAAAACCTAATTAGCTTGGGTATGGTACTACTACTATAAGACCCGACATTTCATGCCTTGAAATCCGGGTAGGACTACTTAATAACCGAATTCCAAGCACATGAGCTAAATTAATAACTTTCATTACTGCACATGTATTCATTTGATCTCATAAAACCATTCACAACCAAATTAAAAGGAAACTAACTATTAAATTCAAATCTAAATAGATAAATCGTCATGTCATACAATCCACTATTTAAATGACTACACGTTAAATTATCTGTCTTATTACATAAAAACTAAATTTCAAATTAAAACCCTAATAACGAAATGAAAACTAATAATAGAGGCCAACTTGTTCAAATTAAGCCAACTCAACACCTGTAACCTTAAGCGGGGTGCGCATAACAAGCCCAATGGGATCATTTCCTATATAATATCTGAAATTTCTAGAGTTGAAACTCATAATTTAGGAAATAATTTTTGAATAAGCATAGTGGATTACAAAATCAAATATTGGAATTGTAAGGATGTTATAAATGGACATGCTTTTTATGAAATTCACAATAACAGCAAAATAAACATCCATCATTTCTTACTACACGGTACACAGTGGATGGTCACGTTGCATTAACGCCCACGAACTGGTACCTTGTGGTGATAGACCCACGTTAGTTGATTAGACTACTGCTCAAGTTATACTTTTGAATAGATTAATCATCATGTCATATCATCCACTACTTAAACAACTACACCTTAAACTATTTGTCTTATTATATTAAAGCTAAATTTTTTAAAACTAAATCCCTAATAATCAAATGAGAACTAATAATAGAGGCTTACTTGTTCAAAGTAATCCAACTCAGCGATTGTAAAATTAAGCGAGGTAAGCATAACAAGCCAGTGGGATCATATCCTACCCAACACATGGAATTTCTAGAGTTGTTGAAACTCATAATCAAGGAAATATTTTTTAAATAAGCATACAAATCATAAAATCGGAGACTGAAATTGTAAAGATGCAATAAATGGACATGCTTTTTATGAATTCACAACAAAAAATAAATAAATATCCATCATTTCTTACTACACCATACACAGTGGATGAACACGTTGCATTAACACTCATGCACTAGTACTTCGTGATGAGGGAACCATTCATACGTTAGCTGGTTAGACTACTGCTCAAGTTGTACATCTGATGTATGTCCGAATAAAATTCGGATTCTAATTTTAACAAAGTTAGTGTTAATTCCATAATTCCTAAATTTTAAATTTAATCAAATTACCTTACAAGTCAATTATTATTATTTTTAGTTTATTTTAATTTAAATATAATTTTAGATTAAGTATTCAAGATTTTTTAAATCTATATACGTTTTACTTTTGAATCTTAATAAGATAATTTAGATTAACAAATCTACATTACATGAATTAAACACTTAAGCCATTAAACCTATTTACATGAATTAATTCGAATTAAAAACTCTAATTAATCTTCTTCTTTTTTTAAAAATAAAATTTCAACCTAACATCTATAATAACTTAATATTTTATATAATTACTGGATTTCATAACTTAGTGATTTATTTTATGTAAGTTCAATTTTTAAATTTCAAAATTTATTTTATTTCGCTAACATATATTTTTTAAAACACTAAAATCACTTTAGTTTAAATTAGAATAATAAAAAAACACACATGGATTTATCTTATGTGTCAATTAAACAAAATAAGAGATGTACTCAAATTTCTAATTCGAAATTTGATTAATAATCAGACTTAACATTTAAATTATTATTGCATAAAATCTAAATCTAAATTTATTATTATTAAGCATTCTATTTTTTTAATCTAAAATTAAATTGAAATATAAATTCAGATATATTTTATGTTGTTTATATTATAATCTATCTAAATTTAAATTCAGATAGATGTAGAATCTATTTAAATTCAGTTGTTAGTATTAAATAATCAGAATTTAATTATCATTATTATTAAATAGTCAAAAGTTTAATTGATTTATAATTTAAACTTAACTACGATAATTTAATTGATTTAAAATTCAAAATTAACTACGATAATTTATATTATAATATTTATTCTAATATATAAAATATAAACGAACCAGATATAAAACATTGGATTTAAGACTGAGTATATCTACATTTTTTTTTTCAGTTTAAAAATATAATTTAGTTAATTTTGAAAATATAACCATATCAGATTTCATTGACAAATTAAATATTAACTAGATATAAATAGAAATAATTCATATCATTACCAGATTCTAAGCTAAATTAAGTTAATCTAATCCAAAACTTAGAAACAAAAACTAAAATCCAATAGATTTTTTAAAAATTCCAGATTAAAATAAAATAAAATAAAATAACAATTCCGAAATTTCAGGGATTGTGAATGGGATCACCAAGCTCTACTGTGTTTGGACGATCTGAATTCAATTGGACTTGACCCGAACACAAGCCAATCTCTCTCTCTCTCTCTCTCTCTCTCTCTCTCTCTCTCTCCTGTTTTCTTCGAAACTCAGTTTTATTTATTTATTAGAATGGAGAGATCCGACTCGTTGGACCTTTGTGGTAGTGCACGTCACTGATTTTTTTTTTTTTTGAATTTTTTATAAATAAATCGTGGTTCCACAAGATGGGCAGTCAGGATGAGGTTAAGTGCAGAATTACTCCGCTGCCGAGAGAAGAAAAAGGAGATGCAGGAGAGGAAATCGGGATTCCCCCCCTCTTTATATATATATATATAGGACTGGACCTGCGGGTCCCATCGAATGGACAGCTCAAATCTGGACCCTAGGCTCACTTTGGTGGTGGGTTTTGAGACCCACTGTTGTCGAACAAAGAAGGGAGAGGAATTTGGGGGTGGGGTGGTGTTGTGCAACGATGTGTTGAATGTTTATTTATTTATGTTAAATGTGGTGGGGCCATTGGGTAGCTGATCCAGGCCATTGGTTTGATCGGAGTGCACCACAAACATCAGAAAGGTTGTCAGAATGTGGGTTTGTGGGCCCCCCTTCCAACCAACAGTATGGATCGACCATCAGAGGGCCCTGCTGCATTCATTTACACAGGTTTAATGACTTAAGTCTTTAATTCAACTTGGTATTTAAGAACTTCAAATTTGTTAATCTAAATTATTCTATTAAGATTCAAATGTATAACGTATATAGATTTCAAAAATCTTGAATACTTAAATCTGGAATTAGATTTAAATTAAGATAGACTTAAAAAAAGAATTTAATTAAATTCATAAGTTAATTAAGGAAAAAATATTTCCTTAATTACGAGTTTCAACAACTCAGGTTTTTTTTTAGATATTAGATAGGATATGATTTTGCTAGGCTTGTTATGCTCACCCCGCTTAATTAATGTTATAGTTGTTGAGTTGGATTATTTTGAACAAGTGGACCTCTATTATTAATTCTCATTTGATTGATGTAATAGGATAGATAGTTTAAGGTGTAGTTGTTTAAGTAGTGGATGGTATATAATATGTTGATTCATCTATTTAGATTTGAGTTTAATAGTTATTTTCCTTTTAATTTGGTTGTGAATGGTTTTGTGAAATCAAATGAATACATGTGTGCAGTAATGAAATTCAATTTAGTTCATGTGCTTGGAATTTGTGTATTGAGTAGCCCCACTCCGAGTACCTGACAAAAAAATAAAATAATAACCACCTACGGTTATTTTCCGTCCAAAAAGTAAACGATAGAAAATGGAAGGTGTTATATGGGAAAATGCAAGAGGGTGTGTTGGGGGTTTCAGGTTGGTTGATTTAAAGTTGGGCAGTGTGAATTTCAGTCCACGCTCAATCCACAGCAGAGCCAAGATGATGTTCGGGTCATCTGATCAGTGTGGATTTCAGGTTGCTTAATTTAAAATTGGGACCCAATTTTGGACGATGTGGTCTGGGGTTGCTGAATTTCAGTCAATTTTTCTTCCTCTTGTTTTTTTTCTTTTTATTTATGTATCTATTTCTTTTGGTGTTTAGGCCGCAGGCACGTGAAAGTAGATCATTGCCATTAGAAACTCTCCAACCAGCAAGCAGAGAAGCTGTGGATTTTGCCAGCCAGAAGTGCATGTGTGGAAGCAGCTTCCTCAGGGGCTCGCTTTCTAATGTCCACCTTTCAGTTGCAGAGGCCACGTTATCTGACGGCTGCTGTTCTCTTCTCTCCACCTAATCCATCGATGTGTAGATAAATAAAACACAACAACTATTAATGAACTATTGTAGACTTGGGTTATTTGTACTTTTGGAGGGATCTGATTTTTTTTATTGATTGGAGAGTGTGGCTTCTAATTTTCTATTTGACTGTTCTCCGAATTAGAGAAGGGCCATTCCATATGGCAACTGAGTTTGGTACACGTGGCTTAATAGACGGGCCATCCAAACTGTGGGCCCCTGCGATGCTAACCCTCTGCGACACCTGCTTCAGTCAAGTTTGTGATTCACCATTCAGCGTTTGTAAAATCCACGGTCTACTAGGTTCTATCCTCTAGATCCACAACTTGGGTGGGCCAAACCACAGCAAACAATGGGGGATGGGATGAAAGCCATAGGTATTGTTAGGTTGAAATGATGGACAGGACCAGACGCAGGTGCGTGGTGGAGAGAGAAGGGAAAGGGGACTTTGCGGGTCCATGCTAGTGAGGAAACAGTGGCAGCCCATCTAATGTTTCCTTGTGGCTCATTCTAGTACCGGGTCTGCCTAATTCTTGGGGCATTAACTTTTCAATTGATGTCCCAAGTGAACCTAGTCTACACACATATATATACACAGGTATATCCCTGCTTGCCTTTATCATAGGAACTGGAAAAACAAAGGAAAGCAGGTGCAATATATGCCATTACTTGCGTGTTTGATGGATTTGTATGCCATCCATAGCTCATGAAGACTAATTGGGAGAGAGGAAAAAAAATGCCGAAAGCTATTTACATTACACACGATAGCTATAGAGATTTCAGTCCAGGTAGGATGGATAGTACATAGCTAGTGAAACAATAAGGGATTGCTCGTAAAGCTGCTTAAGGTTGTAAGCTAACTATTCCAAATGGAATATTCAAATGGCGAACTGTTGTAGGTGTGGTAGACCCATAAAAACAGATTGGGGTTTGCGAGTCACACAGAGCCTCCATGCAACCGGCATTCGTACGGCATGTATGGGCCTGAAAAATAAATCACTGATCTTGTCCTGCCTGCAGGGAAACTGTACATGCGGGACAACTTGGGATTGGACCACCCAGTAAAATCCATGCATGCAAGTTTGCCCCGTAATCAATTGGATATTAGCATAGAAGTCGGGCAAAAAAGATCTTCGTAGGCCGCAACAGATAACAATCATGGATTATGCCACCATAGAAAAAAATTCAATGGTTTCTCAACTCAAAATGGGCCACATACCCACCACTTAATCTGACTAAATCGTGGAACGCCCTGCCATCAAGATAGTCTCTCGACAGGATATTGGTAGGGCACTGAACAGACAAGGTAAGACTTGATCCCAGGCCTCTTACCTCATCAGGAGAGAGACACACCAACGGAGATACTGAACTGGGCCTCCAGCATCTGAATCCTTATCACCAAAGTGTTTTGTTGTACACAGAAAGATAGCCCAGAAAATAAGAATATTGATAGTATAATTGGTTTAATATGGACCCTATCCTGTTGAGACCACGACATTACCAAAATTTGACAAAGTGAGATTTCCATTGCTTTCATCAGAAGATACTTTTTTTTTTGGCAATTACACAGGTGGGCCCCACCTCCCTGGGATGTGAAATCTACAGTTGCTAGGCAAGAAGATGCTGTACATCATGTAAAGGGAGAATATAGATTCCAACGATCAGCAAAGTCAATAGTGCTATACTTTGCCGTGGGTCACCAACCCAACCCAACCCCCCCCCAAAGCAGAGGTATGAAATGATTGTTGGCAGAATAAAATACTTTCCATACAAAGCCAGCAAAGTGTAGAACCCACCTCCGGGAGAGGTGGGCCCCACCTATGTAGACCAACAGTTTTACTCAGCCAAGCATCCAAAGCTTCTTACTTTAAAAAAACACGGTATGACACATCATAAAAAAGAGGCCAACCCCAGTTGATTTCAAGAATCGACAAGGAAAAAAGTAGTTGCTGCATATAATCATTTCATTAAACAGGGAAAGTAATACAGCTCCAGTCTGCACAGTTACAGCATTGCATGCATGTGGGTAAATGTTCACAACAAAAAAGGCATCCATGCATGCATGTGGGCAATGTTTACAACATGCGTAATAGCTACATCCTCTAATTGCAGGCTCCTCCTTTTCTGCATTTCTATAATTTCTCTACAAAGATTACCAAAGATACAGAATTGAACGAATTTGCTGCCTACATGCGAGCAAAATTAGCAGCAAAGATGCAGAAGAATAGCAAGAATAGAGCCACCCATTTCTTACAGTTATTTATAACAAACACATGACAGAGATCAATACATTCTGCAGCTTTTAGGGTTGAACCTGAGCCACCGCTTTCTCCAGCATCGAAGTCCCATGGAACACCATTATCTGTATGTCTCTCCTATACTTCTGTAACTGTTCATCACAAATTTTCTCATTGTTGATGAGCATGGGAAAAAAAAAAGATTGCACATACAAATTGTAGGCAAAAGATTGAGCGCCATTGGTTTCCCACCACCCGCTGATTGTGGGCAGATGGGTACCTAATGCATTTTTCCTTAGGAATCAAGATTGGAACACACATAGGATTCTCATCCCTGCCAATGGATGGTGGGAGATTTTGGTGCACCTTGATGGGAGCACGTGGATTGTGCTCCAACACCACTGACAGGAAGTTCCGACCCAGGCAATGAAGCAGTTACTCGTGATTTGAAAAATTGGAAAATTTTAAGAAATTCAGAGCCATTTTCAAAAAGAGCTTTGCTAAGTGTGCACAATAAAGATCATGTACATGCCCAAACGTGTCAGCAGGGCACAGTAGATACAAGATCAAATCCTTCCATTAGAACAGCACCACTATATCAATGCCCTAGCCCATGAATCAGGTTGATCCATATCAGGTGGGCCGCACTTGGCACAACAAATGTAAAGCTCTGAAAAACTTGCTGAAGTTTTCTAACCCATCCACATGTTCCCAATATTGGAGCCCACATGCTGAGTGGAGTGGATTTACTTTTGGGAAAAGACATACAAAGTCAGACCATCCTGATGGATGGGTTGGATCTTGCACCTAGCGTGTACATGAACTTTATTGTGCACGGATGTGTGCCTGGCAAAGCTCTCCAACATATAAGAAACACATCAACTTTGAGTGCTATTCTCAAAATATAAGCAATGTCCACAATTCAATAAATTATTTGGAAAGAGTTCTTTTTCCTGAAAGGCTGTGAATTTTCATGAAACTTTCAAGATGGTCAGAATTGCAATTCGGATTAGTACAAAGAGACCCAGATACTAATAATAATAATAATAATAGAGCTTTCGATGAATGAAAATGGATTTACCTGCTCATCGGTCATCTTTTTGAAGCCAAATTTATTTGTCCAGATTGATTCGGCTTCCTCAGCAGCAGGAAGTATGATATTTTCCACGTTCAAGCACCCCAATAACCTCTCAATGCATGCAAACAACACTTGAAAATAGCCCTGATAAAATCGACAGATTAGATGATGAACAGGAAACCACAATAGATGAAAGACAGAGGTCAATAGGTGGTGCATCTTGATTGTGTGCACCACTAATTGTAGCAGGTTCAACATCAACTTAGATCATGGTAAATCAATAATATGAGGAACTATAAGCTGCAAAAATAGAAACTGAAAGAAGGGTTGTTTACAGCATCTCCCAACATATCATTGTTTTGGATCACCAAACCATAATTTAATGGTGGGGGTGGAATTTTGGGAGTGTCGCAAGTTTGAATCTGTACACAATGCCATGAACATTTTCCGTTCTTTATTGTTGCTTTTTTACGCAATCTATTCATGAGAGAGAGAGAGACTAATCTGAAAAGCGCATGGAAAAACTCTTAAAAAAAAACAATGCCAGTACAAAAAAACCAAGTGCATCGTAATCAGCTCTTACTTTACAACTTGAATGCATTACCTTTCCTTGGCTTTCTTTACTTGTAGCGACCAAAGGAAGTTCAGCAACATCCTGACCAAATATTCTAAGGATTCCAGCTGATACAACATCTGAACTGCATTGATTAAAAATGCAAGTATCAAAACAATTATGATCTGGAATACAAAAACTGCATAGAGATAGGAATGTGAAAATTTGAATCTTCTGCAAAATTATATTTTGGCTTAAAGATGCAAGCTCTTACTTTACAGTTAAAATTGCACAATACATCCCACCAAATTCTTGACCCGCTACATTTCTTCTGCAAAATATTTAAGAAACCACAGCAATGTGGGATGCTATACAAGATATAAATCATAAAGGAGGAGAAGATAAGGATACAAGGAATCGGAAATTTATGCCTTACACAAAAACAAGATAATGATAATAGTAATAAATACAGGCATTCATGCCTGCATGCAATTGGGATCACTTGTGTCCTTATATGGGCCGGTGCGTAGTTATTCACATTCGCAACCTTGCCCGCAGACAGAATCAATTCATTTGTACAAAATTCCAAGGAACAATGTCCATGACTTACCCGTAGACCATAGCAGGGATCAGATCACGACCTGTTTTTTCAACTATAGGATCGAAACAATCCTGGCAGAAAGAAAGAGGCAATGTTAAATAAGACAAACAAACAAGCACCTGCACATTAGGAAGGATTTTCATTCACGATTCAACAAGCATAAAATTCATTTCATTTCCTTTTTATGACTTCCTATGTTGGTTTTCGGGTTTTCTATGCCGCTCCAATTTCCGATTCAATAATTTCCAAGTATCTAATCGTTCCCTAAAGTATCTGAAATTTGAAGAACTACAGCTGATTTGATAAATATTGCAACATATGTAAGCAAATGTATTACTTGAATTCCATGGCCAGGCACATATATCACTACATGCAACTCATTAAAATTATTTTTACTCGAGTATGTGCAACAACATATATATGCAAGCAAGGAAAACTATTACTAGAATTCTGACAGAGGACCACAGGCACATAGATTACTTCACTACATCTGCAAAAATTAATATTAGTATTTTTTTTTTCCATCATCACCACCGCATCATCCTAGCCATTTGAGGTTGGTGTTACGAACCCTGTTTCGCTAATCCCACTATCCTCAGAAAGTGAAAAATCCTTCATATCACTTCATAGCTGAAAAGGAGCAGCTTGCTGACAACTACAAACTCTTTGATCTTCCTTCAAAAAGGAAACACCTGTTCTAGCATATAAAGAATAAACTTGCATCTCGATCTCACAATTCCATAGATTCCTAGGGAACTGCATTGACCAAAAACCTTTGTCACTCGCCACTTCATAAACATCCTCGATAGAAGAATTCCAGTTGGTTATCAAATATAACCTCAGAAACCTATTAGCTAGAGTCAATTCGTCAAAATCACATGACTTGTGATATGAATCATGTGATTTATATTGAACCGCACACCAAAATACATGAATTGCAGGTTCAAATAGCGAATCACAATTTATTGCAACCGATTATCATATGAAGCATATTGTTGTTGTATTGAATCATACGATTACCGTATCAAATTGTCTTAATCATAGCATAATTTTGGACTGTAAACGGGGTCCAAGATAACATAAAAATGATTTTCCCCCATTTTTATACATTTTTCCTTCTTTTTAAAAACCTTTTACCTTTAACTGAGAGAGAGAGAGAGAGAGAGAGAGAGAGAGAGAGATGGGGATTTTGATATTCAAAAACCCCAATAAAAGAAATCAAAATATCCTTTTCTTCGGTCAACAAAAACAAATCCCCACTTTCTGATGCAGGACATGAAAATTAAATATGATATGCGAGATTTCAGGCTTAAGATCATGTTAGTTCAGAAACAATTACACAAATTCCATATCCTACATAAAAGTCCAAACATTCAATTAAGGGGAATCTATGCGGGTCCAGGCCTACACATGATAGGGCTGGATCAATAAAAATTATGAACCAAACGATACTCAAAGATAAGAAATAATCATCCACACATGCATAGTAATCAGTCTCTAATCCAAGGGATTCAGAAATTCCAATTCAGGGAACCCTAGGGTGAGAAAAGAGGCAAATAAATTAACGATAATGCGATCTAGGGTTAGGGTTTATGAAAAACTACTATGAAAGGGTAAAATAAGAAGAAAACCTGAACCGAAAGACACTTCCCGCCCGCGGACAGCAACAATGGCCCAGACGCACGTGCGTGTGATCACGGCCGCATGTGTGTGAGGCCCACTATTCAGAAAAAGGCCACCTTGGCCCTGGTCGGCCAGGGATGGACTCTAAAACTCCCAAATATCAGCTTGATCCGATATACGGTTTGTGCATGATGCTCCGCCGAAGTTTCAACTCGCTTACGGGCCAAAATCTGAAAACCTACTGTAATGAAAAAATCTGATGCAACAAAAGGGACGAATTCGAAGTATGGATGGTGGTGGAAGATGGAAAAGAAGATAATGAAGGATGGGGGTGAATCAGAGTCGATGTGGCTTCGCACCACGGTAGTTAGCCCACTTAGGTTTCACAACTCAGAGAGTAGGAAAACGCAGAATTTTTATTAATCTTCAATCAATCAAAAGAACTACAAGGGGTGCCTATTTATATGAAAAATCCTACACCCCAAAACTCGCACCATGTGCGCAACCTATTACTTGGCGATGAAGTAAACTAAAATAAAAACCAAACAGAGAAATCTAAAGTGTTCACAATGTTCTAAATAATAACAATAAGCAAAATCTAAAATATGAAATCAATCTGACGAGTGGGCCACGATCATGAGATCCCAGATGGGTTTTTTTGACTATCGGGCCCACTTTTTTGAACTAAAACTTGTCTTCTACCTAGGAGGCCCTCCCTTGACATCGTCATCGAGCCAGATCGATGGTGGGGTCCTCCTTCTACGTACGTACGTGCGTAGTGGTGGTGGTGTGCGGGTGTGCGTGCACATGATGTCTCCATCAATTCTCCTCGGATGCGAAGATTTCTCCACTGGCGAAATAAAACTCCCGAACTGATCCAGGATGTCAGGATCAACTCTCTGAAGCTCTTCCTTAGTGAGCCACATGCTGTCTGAAGCTGGGCGTAACTTCCATTTAACCAGGTACTTCTAAAACCTGCCGTCAAACGTTGAAACTATCTGATGGTCCAAGATATCATCTATTTCCTCTCTGGGTGTGTGAAGGTTAAGTATGGGAGGTGGAGGCTGGGAAGAAAGGTCAGGAAGAGTAGGTATGAGAGGTAGAGGCTGAGAAAATGGGTCGGGCCGGGTAGGTATGGGAGGTAGAGGCAGGAAAAATGGGTCGGGAGGGGTAGGTATGGGAGGTAGAGGCTGAAAAAATGGATCGGGACGGGTAGGTATGGGAGGCAGGGGTAGGAAAAATGGGTTGGGAGGGGTAAGTATGAGAGGTAGAGGCTGAAAAAATGGGTGGGGAGGGATAGGTATGGGAGGTAGAGGCTGGAAAAATGGGTGGGTAGGGGGCCATGGATCAAGGAAAAGGTCTAGAAAATCAGGATAGTTAGGCGAAAGGCTGGACGATGCATCAATGACCCCTTGAAATGTAGCTAGATCCTCCAAATTGAATGTGGAACTAATTCCCATGGAGGGTGGAAGATTTTCCAATGGTCCAATGCTATACACGTGTAATTTTCGAACGGCTCCCTGAGGGTACCGCTCTGGCCTGATACGGATCATCACAGAATCTCTTATATTGAATTCCTGGAAACATTTATGTTGGTTTGCAGTAAGTGAGTAATGTTCATTACCAGTCATGATCTTCTGCCTGATTTCTGGATGCCATGAATGAATGTGATGCGCAAAAGACTCTATAGGCTCTGACGGCTCATGGGACAGTGACATAGGGACAAGATCAATAGGTTTCCCAAGTTTATAACCAGTAACGACTTCATAAGGATTAATACCTGTGGACCTATCGATAGAACTATTAAATGCAAACTCGGCTACAGGTATTACGATGTCCCATGTTCTAATGTGCTCTATATCCCTCCTAGGGGAAGACTCATCTGGCAGATTATCAGGAACGACATCACGAAATTCATCCACTATCGGAATGGCCTTAGTGGGTAACTCTAGACTAGCCACTAGTGCACTCTCTCCAGCCACAAGGCCGCACATGTTTCCCTCAAAATAGTGGTCTTGATGTCCCTCATGGGGTGGGTGCACGGGTGCACGTTCATAAATGATTCCTTGACCAACTCTATTCATTGGTCTATCCTTTTGGCCACCTGCTTGAGATTTGACATTTACCCCAATGGTGGGGTTTGTCCTAACAGAGGTCCCAAGTTGGGCAATGCGTACATCAAGTTGTTTAAAGCATTGGTCCTTCTCCAAGCGCTTAATCATAGACTCCAACTTCTGAGACAGCTTGTTTAGTGACTCTTGCAATTGTTCCATGTTTGGTGAAGGGTGTCAACCAAAATTCAGCAATATATATCAAGGACTACGATTTTCTAGCAGGTATATATGATGGACTAGATGCATGAAGGACCCAAACAAACTAAACCCTACATATGTGGTGAATTCCCCTACAAGAACTCTAGGCTCTGATACCAAATTTGATGCAGGACATGAAAATTAAATATGATATGCAAGATTTCAAGCTTAAGATCACATTAGTTCAGAAACAATTACACAAATTTCATATCCTACATAAAAGTCCAAACATTCAATTAAGGGGAATCTGTGCGGGTCCAGGCCTACACATGATAGGGCTGAATCAATAAAAATTATGAACCAAACGATACTCAAAGATAAAAAATAATCATTCACACATGCATAGTAATCAGTCCCTAATCCAAGGGATTCAGAAATTCCAATTCGGGGAACCCTAGGGTGAGAAAAGAGGCAAATAAATTAAGGATAATGCGATCTAGGGTTAGAGTTTATGAAAAATTGGTATGAGACGGTAAAATAAGAAGAAAACCTGAACCGAAAGACACTTCCCGAATGCGGACAACAACAATGGCCCAGACGCACGTGCGTGTGATCACGGCCACATGTGTGTGGGGCCCACTATTTAGAAAAAGGCCACTTTGGCCCTGGTCGGCCAAGGATGGACTCTAAAACTCTCAAATATCAGCTCGATCCGATGTACGGTTTGTGTGTAATGCTCCGCCGAAGTTTCAGCTCGCCTACGGGCCAAAATCTGGAAACCTGCTGTAATGAAGAAATTTGATGCAACAAAAAAGACGAATTCGAAGTATGGATGGTGGTGGAAGATGGAAAAAAAGATGGAGGATGGGGGTGAATCGGAGTCGATGTGGCTTCGCACTACGGTAGTTAGCCCTTTGAAAAGGGAAGGCTTCGCACCCACTTAGGTTTCACAACTCAGAGAGTAGGAAAACGCAGAATTTTTATTAATCTTCAATCAATCAAAAGAACTACAAGGGGTGCCTATTTATAGAAAAAATTCTATACCCCAAAACTCGCATCATGTGCGCAACCTATTACTTGGCGATGAAGTAAACTACAAGAAAAATCAAACATAGAAATCTAAAGTGTTCACAATGTTCTAAATAATAACAATAAACAAAATCTAAAATGTAAAATCAATCCGACGAGTGGGCCACGATCATGAGATCCCGTGATGGGCTTTTCTTGACTATCGGGCCCACTTTTTTGAACAAAAACTTGTCTTCTACCTAAGAAGCCCTCCCTTGACGTCGTCATTGAGCCAGATCGATGGTGGGGTCCTCCTTCTACGTACGTACGTGCGTAGGGGTGGTGGTGTGCGGGCGTGCGTGCACATGATGTCCCCATCACTTTCTCTAAACATCATTCTACACTCAAGAAAGGTAAAATTATTGAAGGACTCTTGTATGTTTTTTAAGGTAAATTTCTTGAAAAAAGAAAGGCTAAAGGAAAGAGAAGAATCATTTAACACTATCATGATATGCATATAGCATACAAGTTCTCAATTGCCAACATCATGACACGTATTACTTTCCTTGATGCATATTGATTTGTTTTTAAATTTTCTGATTTATTTGTATTTTTTAGTTCTTTTCATTGTTTAAGAAAAACTGAGAATCTTAGTCTATGATATGAATTGCAATTTGAGACAATAAGATTTTGACAATATTGGCTAGAGTATCATCCCCCACCCACAAGGTCTTCCATTCCCCATTGCCAACTTTGAATCTTACTCTATGGAAAATTTTGCCGACACCTTAGCAGAAGCCTGCATATATCATGACTGGCAATAGTCAAGGTTTGCTTCTCCTCAATCTCACCCTGAATTTTCTTACCTATGACAAGATCTGCGTTGACTCCTTTAACCTTGACACGGAAGAAAGAATTTAAGACTTGGATATATTGCTGCATCAATCACATCTGATGATAGAATGTAATTTTCACATGATCTCTATTTATGACTTCACCAAAGAGGGAGTGATGATCGATGTCCCGAAAGATACCACCTAGTTTCCAACCCCCCCCACCCAAAAAAAAATAAAATAATAATAATAATAATAATTTTAAAAAATAAATAAATAAATAAAAGACCCAAAAACGCGTGTGGCAGAATTCCTTGGATCAAGATACAGGCTTTAGGGAAGTCCTCTTCCATTACATTCCAAATCTCCCAAACTTCAAGTAGAGAGGGACTTTTCATCCCCGATGTGAAAGCTACTACCATAGGGTTGGTTTGTGTAGGGGATCCCGCATACTCGGGATTAAGTCTAATCCCGATTTTGGTGGGTCCCAAGCTAGGAGGTGAAATTTGGGAGGGGCTCCATAATGCCATATGGGTGCAATGAAATGAGGTGAGGTTTTCGATGGGTGGCTGCTAAAAAAGTTTATATAAGGATTTAGCATAGCATCTTCCAGATTTCTCCTTGGCCCCATATCATAGCATTGGAGACTCCTGCCATGGGCTTTGCAAGACAAAGAAGCCTCCTTGAGAGATTTGCAAGGTATTTAGCGGCTTCTTCCGAGTCTTCTACAACATGGCGTTGCCCATGATATTTCCTCTCTAATTAGTGGGTAGCAATTTGAAACCATTATCTGTATGGAGTGCGAATGAAGTGCTGGCCTTGGAAAAACCTCACACAACTTTTTTTTTTCACATACCCAGATATCTTCTCAAAATTGATTCCTTTCGCCGTTTCCCAAAGAGAAAGCCACCCCTTCCGAGAATGTCTTTCAACCGAGCCATTGATTTCCATAGATATGAGGTTCTATAGAGGGACGAGATGTGGGTCTACCATCCCCTTTCTTGAAGACCGTATTTTTGTCCAATGGTTTCTTTCCACAAGGAATTTATGTCTGATCCGAATCTCCATAGCCATTTTGCAAGGAGAGCATCATTAGACGAGCCTAGAAGCCTTAAACTGGTGCCACCACATGCTTGAGGCTTGCATATGTCATCTCATTTCATCAAGTGGAATTTATGTCCAGTGCTCCTTGCCATAAGAAATCCCTTATGAGTTTTGCCAATTTGTCTAACACCGATTTCAGGCAACAGAATAAAGACGTTTTTTTTAAAAAAAGATTCAACAGAATAAAAACATGAATTGACCTCCTACCTAAACTTAACTTTCTGAAGGAGAGATACATGCAGCAAAAGCCCTACTTTGAGACCACTTTTCCAGTGAAAATATTTCGTTCATGCGCCATTTCTTAATCAGATCAGCGTTTGGAGCTTCAAACGTTCCTTCAAACCCACAAGAACTCTCTGGAGACAAAGTCATCAAGATTGGACTAAAGACGACTCCATTAATACTATTTTGGCCTCTGCATTCGATTTTGCCCTACTTAACTTAAAACAGAAGTTACTGCTTATTGCGAAGGACATCCACGAAGAAAGCTTAAAGATCTTGACTGACAGCTAGAGAAAGCTGGATTCAAGATTCAGTTTCGCTGGATTCAAGATTCAGGTCTCCTCTTCCCTCATCAAATCTTTGGCGATTCATTTTCGATCTCTTAAATTTGGTGATAACTTCACCCATATCTTGCAAATACTGACTCAAATAATTTCACGACAGTTGAAGTATCAATAGTTGCAAACCCATTCTAGTTGATTGAAGTCCAGTACTTACATCTGCTCAAGTTTTTGGGTGTCATATCTTATTCACTATCATGTTCACTTGGTCAATTTTGCACCATTAACCCCTCGTTCTAGACAATGGCAAGTTTATTTGATCATTATTCAGAAAAAAGGGTGCCCTGACAAGTCACAATATGGTCACCATGGCATTTTGGTACTCGGTGTCATAGTTGCACAAAGTGTTAGGAGAAACCATTAGTAGATTTCCGTACAGCAACAAGAGTCGTTTCAAACTGTTAGCATGTATAAGATCCTAGGAAGTGGGAGCAAGAATAGGAATGTGATCGAAGCAGGAGAGGCACCTAGGTAGAAGGTTCCTGTGATGAGCTCCATACCTAGCTATTTTTTGGCAATCTTTGATACTTTCTCCAGCTCTATCATACTGTTCTTGTCTATTGCATTCTTTTTGTATGTATGTAGTCCATTACGAAAAGTCACTTTTCTTCTCATACTTGGACCATTAAAAAATTATGCCTGGTAAACAATTATTTCCATAAACCAAAAAAAAAAAAAAAAATCATGACAAAAAATGAGATATTATGGAGTTAAATGGTGTACTAACAGAAGAACAAGATGTAGACAGCATTGGTTCCAAATGGTGCAAGAAAAAGACTGCAGAAGCTAGAACCTAGAATGCATGCTGTATCTTGTAACGATCTGAACCACCATAATATGTATTCACTAGCACATGTTCTCAAGTAGGATTGAAAGAGGGAAAACATGAAAGAAAGCAAGAGAGAGAGAGAGGGGCTGAATAGCCTCAAAGGACAAAAATACGCTCCATACTTTATTTATTAGTTATTACATAAAACGAAATCTATGAACTTAAAGAAATTTTTTATCTTGGCCCAATAAATTTTTTTATTTTTTTATTTTTAAGATAAGAGATTTTATTTAAGGGGCTGCAAGAGCCACCCGAAGAGAAAACAAAACAAGAAAGCACAGTAGCAAGAGGAGGCTAAAGAAAACAGAAAAAGGAAAAGGAAAACAATCCAAGATACACCGAGCAAAGAGGAGGCGAGAATACACAGGTTAAAACCCCCGCCTCAGCCCAGGCAGCCGACCCAACTACGGCGCCCAATCCCTAAAGAGAACCAAAACCTTGGAGAAAACCGCTGCAGAGGAGAGGCTAAGATTCCTGAAAATGCAGTTGCTTCTCTCAGCCCAAACCGCCCGGCACACTGCAAGCAAAAGACTGTGCCACTTTCTCTTGCTGATCACTCCACCATCTTAAGCCCAATAATAATTTGAAACACTAGAAACTGTAATGCCCATGCAAAGGGCCCTATGAGACCACATTGAGATCATCACGGTCCATTAGCATTAATAACCAGCAACAACATCGGCAAGAAATGGATGTGGCAGAAAGATCTTGCAAACAATATCAAGAGCAGTGGCTAGAATGAGAAGTTTTGCGAAGTTGAGAATGCCTCTTGTTTTGAATCCCTTCTCACATTTTTCATAGATTAGGCATAGGTAGATTGGATTAAATTGGAAATTTGAAGATGAATGTCCAAAACATCAGCAGCTACTTACCCGAAAAATTGCAGCAGCCTTTGAGAGCAATGCCTTAGTTTCTGTTGATCCAATTTTCCCACTTAGAAGTTGCCAACGCACATCACCCACAGCTTCATTAGTGGAATCTTTGTCACCAAGCTTCTTGTTTATTACACTTGAAAGTGAAGGTGGAACCATCTCTGGCCCATTAACAATTAAACTCTTCAAAGAAGCGTGAATCCTATCGCAGTTCACACAACAAAACCACTTGCCCTTTGGCAGTTCCTGTACAAAGGTAGAGTTGCTAATATCAGCAGATGTCATAATGAACAAATAGTAACCACAAACACAAAATTCACTGAAAACAGCAGAGAAAAGTTTGATCTAACTACTTACTTTTAAATCACATAAGCCGCGATCCTTTAGACAACCAACATGGAATTCCTTTTCACACTGGACACAGAAACCAGTTAAGATCCCATAAATAGAGAAGAGTTATAATTGCAACAACCCGAATTAACACTAGAAGCAATAGAGAGCATACTTGGTCACAGAGCAGAACTGTCCGTTCATCAAACTTTGAAAGACTGAAATCATGGCCCCTGAGTAAAATAATGCCAAGAGATAAAAGCTGAAAATATGTTGCAAATTACTCTGACAAATGAAAGGGTTTACTCTGTCCTAATGAGTTGCTTGACAGCAAAGAAAATCCTACTTGAATGACAGACATAAGAGGATTCATCAAATGAACAATGTGAAACACTAAAAGCTCAGAAACCCAAAAGATAAACCTTTCAAGATAACAGGCCTCTACCCATAGGATTTAAGTTATCTAAAAGCCTCACTGCATAATTAGATAATGGACCTATTGCAACTACCTGCAAACAACACAGCCACCAATTTCAGTTGTCGGAGCTTTAACAACACGCTTCAATCGTATGTAAATTGGTCCTGTAGCACTTGGGGAGGTTTCACTGGAAGCTGTCTTTCTTCCAGGCACACAATTATCTTTGCAATATGGGCAGTGCCAATCACCTTTAGGGACACTCTCTAATTCCAAACAAACTGCAAAACCAAAAAGAGGAAAACAAATAATTAAAATCAAGATAGAATAACAAAATGTGGTAACCAATCAGATACTTGTGGAGCACAAACATCAATTTCAGCTTGAAGCAAATGATTGTCAAAACATAAGATGGATGGAAAAAGCACGACCATCCAAAAGAAAATGTGAATCTAAGCAGCATCATAGAAAGCAAAGGTCTGCAACTAACGCTGGCAATGGGTCACTTGACCTGTTGGGTTTTGGGTTGCAGATCGATGCAGTTCGAGCTCAGGCCAGTAGTATAGGCCGATGGATCAGGCCTGGGAAGTGCAATTGTAAATTGATGAGGCAGAGGCCTGGGTTTCCCAAAATGTTCCAATAATGCGTAGCCTAAATTTGGGAACAGGCAGGGCCTGAAATTGAAGGCTTAATCATAAAACAGATCAGGCCCATACTGGATTTTTAGCCCCTAGTAAAATCATGGGCTTCGAAGCCTGGCACACTGCCACCACTGTGTGACAATGTCCAAGTATTTGAACTATTTAGGCAGAATCATGTTTGCCAGTAAATATTTGCTATGTTATTGATAAAAATAGCTGTTTCTGAAGTTACAAGCAGCCATATGCAACAACAATAATGAATCATGAGCAAAATGCAAAAGAATATAGCCAATCCCAAAGATGAACCATTTTCTAGAATGAAAAAGTTGTAGGCCGAATGGCAGAGTTTGATTGACATTTAACAGGGAGCAGGGATTAAAGACCACCCATGCAGTGTACAGAACTATCTTTCTACATGAACCTTATCTGAAAGGAAAAATATCTTGAGTGGGCACACACAAACACAGAGGGTCGCCAATCCAACCGGTTAGACCAAAAGGTATGGTCCATGCAGCAGACATCCAACACTTCCAATAGGTTGGCCCCATTATGACGATTCCTTAGTGCAAAAATCAGCCCTGTCTAATTATCAGGTGGACCACACCATAGAAAACAATTTCTAGCCATTGTTAAATAGCAAAATATTAGTGTCGTCCACTCTATGAGTCAATATAGCTGATTTTGTACAAGGTGAACCCCATGATAGGTCCAACATATTGGGCAGGTTGTATGTTGCACACACATGAAAGGTTGGAAGTATCCACCGGGTGCACCTAACTTATAGTCCACACACGTGAGCACGCACGTGCGCGCACACACAGAGTGAGCACCAGAAGGTGAATAACTGCAAACAAAATGGCGCCAGATGTAGCAAGTCATATTAGGTCGAAGACATACTGGTTACAAAGCAAAACACACCTGTATGAAAGGCCCTAGGGCATCCGTCACAAAGGAGCAGTTCCCCTCCATCTCCACACACTGTACACATATCATCACTGTCCCCAGTGGCAAGATTTTGACCATTTGACAAGGAAATTGATAGATCATGAAGTGACAGGCCATTGGAAGTATAGATGTGACGATAGCTGCAAAAAAAAAGAATGTCAATTGGAGATTTTGCATTTCCCAAATGAAATTGGTCTCATCAATGTTTTAGTGAATACTCACGGTTGCCGCTTTGTAGCCCATCCTGCATGGGCTTCAAACTGTGATGGGCTAATCTGTCCACAAAAGGCATAAAAAAGGTGTTTGAATCATGAATGCAGTAGACTGGTGCTTACATGTGAACCATTAGAAGATGATGCTCACCTCAGTGTCACAGCAACTACAGACTATACCATTTCCCTGCTTATAGCCCTCAAGCAGTCTCTGCAGGAGAAACAACGGTCAACAAGTTTCAGTTTGTAAAACTCTTACAGAACATTGACATGTGGCATATTAATCCAACCTGTCCCTTGGAAAAGTAGGCCAACTCGGTTCCATCTGGAAGTCCATTGGGCATGAAAAGCAATCGGTGCAGATCATTATCCCTGAAAAGAAAGTGCAATAAGCAGTTGAAAACCAAGCATGAAGACTGGATGCCTTAATGCAAGCAGCAGCCATTGTTTCCCACAATATTGCTGGGAAGGGGAAAACCAGTGCCATTGATTTGATGATTGAATGCATACCTTTTTCTCACCCCGCCTTGAGTAGTATTCTTCGCTTGCACAATAGGATCATCGGAAATAATGGGTTTGGGATCACGAAACAGATCTGGAGTTCGTGACCTTTCAAAATAAGAGGAGGGAAAAAAAAATTGTGTGAGCGTGAAGAATACTGAAAGCCATAAGTGAAGTCTAAGTAGATTATAGGTGATGATCACATATGAAATCGATAACCATTGAAAGTGAAATTGAGTTTAACTCAAGACCACAAAGCAAAAACACCCATCCATGCTGATGTGGCACACATGTGGGATCTGAGAGATGATCAAATGTCTATCTTAATACTTGTGTCCCACTTTGAATGTCAGACCGGCTCATTCATTGGGTGGGAAACACATATACATTGAATGTAGGCCACTGACTATCATCTTCTAACCGTCCCTTTCTTCCTACATGTGCAGTCCACCTGATAACCAGCCAGATTTCTTGCCAAGGAACATTTTCAACATGAGGGCCACCCTATGAACAGCCCAGATCCCGCAGCTGTGTTCGATGTTGGCACATCTAGAGCTGTCTCTGTTTTGCACTTCCCAATGAGTCTGGAAACCACATCCCTCAATTGGTATTTCTTAAGATTGCTGACCAAGTACTCCAAAATAACCATCATCTATATCTTGGTTTGATAATTCATGAGGAGACATTGAGAAGGATGCCGATCGTAGAATTCAAGCTGGGTGGAAGAAGTAGAGATGTTCCTCTGAAATTCTATTGATCACCATGCACCAATCAAACAGAAGGAGAAATTTTATAAGTCTATAAGACCAATCATGCTTTATGGAGCAGAATGTTGGGCAGTTAGGGAACATGCCCATAGAACTGAAAGTGGCTGAAATGATGATGTTAAGATAGATGAGTGGCAAGACGAGGAAGAATAGAATTAGAAATGAACAGGTTCGAGGGAACTCCAGAGTAGCACCAATAGGTGATAAGATGAGGGAAAGTACACTAAGATGGTTTGGCCATGTACAACAAAGACCAAGAACTGCACCAGTTAAGAGTCGGTTCAAGTTGAAGACTCTAAATGGGTAAGGGAAAGCCAAAAAAGATGAGGGTGAAGTAGTAAGAAAAGACTTGAGAACCTATCGTTTAACTGCAGATATGGTGCATGATAGAGTGGAATGGCATAACAGGATTCATGAAGCTGAACCCAATTAGTTGGGATACGGCTTAGATGATGATGATGATGATGATGATGAAAAAATAATAACAAAGGAACAAAATTAGCAGCAAGAATGCCTACTTCCTCGTCACCCGCATCCGCATCGGCTCAATTGATTTCTTTTTCTTAGAGGAACTCTTCAGTTTTATAGGCAAGGTTTGTGGGGGAGAACTTGAAGCAGGGCCAAGGCTATCCTCAACTGCTTGGTTAAGGGAGCTGAAAATGCAATATAGTAACCACTATTAGATGGAAAATAAACAAGACAGTTCTAAAAGAGTGCAAAAGAAATTAAGTGAGAAAACCATAAGCTCTTGAAGATCACATGGGTATCCTCTTGAGTAATTGTACCGCAGGTTAAGAATACAATTTATGGATAGAATCTTCTACTTTTCAAGCCCACATTTGAAATAGATCCAAGTAAGATGCTACCATTTCCTCTTTATACAAGTTCACAACAACCTAGCCTTCTGTGATGGTTAAGTGCCTACCCTCTTTTGAGTGAATGAAAATCCAACAGTGATCTTTGGCTCACACTGTCACCACATCACTTGGATAAAATTGCTTGTTCTCCCTACTCTCTTAAGATGAATATATGTCTCATCATAGTGCATGTTTACCACGGAATCTCATTTAGGGTCCATTTGGTCCTTGTATTGGTCAATGGTAGATTGGCCAATCCAAGCATTTTCTTCAAACCCCTTTTTAGGGCCTGCAAGTTTGATGACTCTATGTACCACTCCCCAATCCCTAAAAGCAGGGATTGACAAGTACTAACAAAAGGTGTTATTACACAATCCAGGATAAACAAATCTTCTCACTCCCTCCCCTACACCCAACCCCAATTGGCGCCCACTTTGTCTCCTACGGCTGTCTATCACTGCCCAAACACCCACACCATAGGTACCAATTTCCTTTTTTATTGTTTATTTTGATCTTACCAAGTGTATTCCTCTTTCTTAAAAATCCATCCACCAAAAACATATTCAAAATTCCTGAGGATTTATGACTCCAAATCCAAAATGCCAACCAAATGATTGGCTAATATAGGAGCCACTAATCCATGATTGACCACTCTCAAGATTTGTAACAGCCCTAGGACTGAGAACTCCCAAAATCACGACAGGTTGTTAAACCCTAACCCAAAATAGCTCCAAGTAAAATCCTACCTTTCTACAAGTTCACAACTACCTAGCCTTTTGCAAAGACGTGGCATCTTCCTTACTCTTTTGAGCAGATTAGATCTCCCAGAGAGATCTTTGATGCTCACGTCCTCGCCAGCGCCATATCACTTGGATTAAGTCTAGAGCCTTCCATGTCCCCCTCACTCTCTTAAAAGTATATCCCCATGTGATAGCTTTTAATGAGAACACACAAATGGTTCATTACCCTCAATGAGTATTCGTTAAAGAAAGGTCCATCTGAAGATTTTGTGAACTTAAGAGTTCTTATCTTTATTCTCAATAGATAGCAGACAATCTCCAATCCAAGAGACAATATCTTCCTATTGCACAAAGTTTCATCCTCAGTGAAGGCCCTCCCAAAATGATACTTCGCCCGAAGCATCAGACCAATGATCACCAATGACTTCTGTGTACCACTAGTGCCACAGACGGCTTTTGATGGTCTTATTGGCGCACACCACGGTGGGGTCTTCGACTGGGGGGTGAAGTCATAACAAGGTAGTCGTAGGGGAACATGTGGTTGGATTGAATCCTTCGCAATGGAAATGCCCTATTCCACAAGCAACGGTGAAAAGCCTAGCAAATGGAGGAGCAAGTGAAGGCAGCAAGAAAACGGTTGTTTGTTCTTGTCACTGAAGCTCTCGGTGGCATGTTATCCCAAGGTCAAGAGATTGGCCTCTTTTTAGGATTCCGTGTGGAAATTTTCAATACTCTGATCTCTCATCTTCAGTTTCTTGGCGACACTCTTCTTTTACGTGAAGCAGAAGAATCTCTAGTGACTTTTTTTAGCATGACTATAACCTGATTTTGGGTCGTCTCACGTATGAAAATCGATCTCTCGAAATCAGAGGTTTTTAGTATCAATCTGGACTCAAAATCCTGCTCTTTCTTGGCTATATCTTTTGGTTGCAAGTTATGTTCTCTCCCTACCCTTTTCTTGGGATTACCCCTTTGTATTGGAAAGCCACTAATTGCTCGCTAGGACAAAATCATTGAAAGAATAGAATGGAAACTCTCCTTGTGGAAGCTCAACCTTTTATCATTGGGAGGGAGATTGAATCTCCTTAAAGCCTCTCTCTCCAACCTTCCGTTCTATTTTTTATCGCTTTTCAGATGCCCAAAGTCTATGATTTTTAGAATTGACAAGCTCAAAAGAAATTTCTTGTGGCAAGGTGTATTTAATGGTGGAAAATTCCCTCTTCTGAAGTGGAAAGAGGTTTGTTCTTCTGATGAGAACATTGGGGCTAACATTAGAGATCTGTCTTTTTAATGAAGCGCTCTTGGGAAAGTGGGTGTGGAGATTTGGGTGTGAGGAGGATAGCTTGTGGCGCCAGATAGTTGCGGCTAAATACGGCGTATCTATTATTGGAAAGTGGACCAAAAATTCCTCTATCTATCGTGCTTCATTCCTGTGGAAAGGAATAGCCAAATCGTCTACGTCTGTGTTTGAAAGAATTACATTCTCTTTGAGAAAAGGATATGAAATTATATTCTGGTTAGACATTTGGCTGGGGAATAGATTTATGGTAGAAGTTTTTCCGGCTCTATTTGTTATTTCAGAGAATCCCAACGCTCTTGTTAAAGGCTACTTCTATCTGGATGGTACTGAAGGGATTTGGAACCATTTACTCCGTAGGAATCTTTCTGATTTGGAGTTTCAGGAACTTACTAGCCCCTCTCATATTTGCAAGCGGCTCCCACTCCCTTGCCTTTCAAGCCTAAGGACTTTATTCGCTAGGCACTATCGCCCACAAGTCTATTCTCTGTGAGGTCTTTCTACTCCTCCCTAGCTGCCTTATCCTTCCACTCCATGTCATACCAGCCCTGTGTGGTTCTGTGGAATAGCTGCTTTTGGTTGATGGGCTAGAAGAAAAAGGATTCTCACCATCAACAATATGAGGATGCATGGCATGTTGCTCCCGAACATGTGCTTACTATGTTGCAATGCAGAAGAGACGATGGATATGCTTCTTCATTGTCCATTCTTAGTGGACATTTGGTGGAGAGTTTTCAGAGTTGCAAGGGTTTCCTAGGACATGCCCAATGAAAAGGAGAGCCTTTTTAGTGGATGGCATGCAGATCCACGTGGAGCTCTGGGTAAAAAAAAGTTGAGGATTATCCTCATGGCTGTTATTTGGGCGATTTGGGGCGAGCAGAACAATTGTTGCTTTAGGAATATCCCAATCTCCTCAACAGGGGTCTTCTCTAGAGTGCTTGTTTTATTTAGAGATTGGGCCCCTTGGTTTCTTTTTTCTTTTTCTTTTTCTTTTGCTTTTTCTGTTTACCCTTGTTGCTCTCCTTTTTGCCTAGCTTCATTTCTTTTTTTCTTTTTTTTTTTTTCTTCTCTCTTCTGTTTTCTTTGTAGTTTTTTTGTTTCATTTTCCTTGTTGCTCCTCTCCTTTCTCTTTCAATAAAAGTATCACCTTTCAAAAATAAAAAATAAAAATCCCCACCTTCATGGGGACATTAGCAGTGTTCGAGTTGTCGGTATCGTTACAAGTTTCGCTGGCCGGAGATAATGATATAATATCGTTATTGCCGATAATTGGAAATGCAGGGAAAAAGAGAGAAACATGGAGAAAATGATGGAATTTTTTAGTGAAACTTCAGGATATGCCTAAATACACATATTTACATATTCAAGAATGAAAAAATTGCAAAAAGAATGCATTGAATTAGAAGTTTCCATTTAATGGGGTCCAAAAAGCATGCGTTGTCGTAAAAAATAACTCAAATAGTAATCAAAATGAGTTCATATAATACAAATGCAGCTGACATACAGTAATTAAGACATGTAATAGTAAATGAAGTCAAAGATGCCAAATCAAGGATGGATTAGATTATCCAATCAGTGTGCTATTTGATACTTTGGCTGTGTATGACACTTGATACCTAGCATTTGAAAATGGTACATGTGGCAAATTTTAACATAACCTTAACCATGTTTTTGCTTCATCAACATCTGTGTAACCTAATCAAGAGGTTGGATGGCAAAAAATAAAAATAAAAAACCCATTACAATGGCCCTATGAAGTTTTTAATGGTGAGTATTTAATCGCCATTGTTTCCTTTAGTATGGTCCACCTGAGATGCAGTCATGCAGATCTGTCTCATTTTAGACTCATGCCTTAAAATTATTTATCAAAATAAATGGACAACATTGATAAAATATTTATCATTATGATGGTCCCACATTACATCAACCCATCAATCCACGAATACAAACAAGCGCACCCTATTAATCAGTACGCTTATCACTGTGTGGGGCCCATTGTGATTTATGTATTTTATCCACTCCATCCATCCATTTTACAAGATAATTTTAAGGCTTGATCCCAAAGATGAAGAATATCCAATGCTCAAATGGACCACACCATAGGAAACAATGTGAATTGAACATGCCTACCATTGAAAAATCATTAGGGGATTGCGTACCGAGTAACTCAATAGGTTAAGCGTACTGAGTAAACTCTGTGGTGTCCACCGTGATTTATGTATTTTATCCACTCCGTCCAACCATTTTAATAGATAAATTTTGGGCTTGAGCCTAGAAATGAACTATATCCAAACCTCAACTGGAACACATAATGGGAAACAGTGTGAATTGAACATCTATATTGAAAATTTCTTGGGGGCCACAGAAGTTTTGGATCAAGCTTGTATTTGTGTTTTCCCTTCATCCATGTTTGTGTGATTTTATGAACAGGTTGGATGACAAATAAACATCATTGTGGGCCCAAGAAATGTTTCAACGGTGGAAGTTATTATTCCAACTGTTTTCAATGGTATGGTCCACTTGATTTTCGGGTATACTTAAATTTTGGTATCAGCCCCCAAAATAATATGAAAAAACGGATGGACGGCGTGGATGGACCAGATACATTCACGGTGGGCCTAATAGAGTTTACTCAATACGATAAGAGCGTATAACTAAGTACGCAATCTGCTTTCCGCGTAAAACCCGAACGCGGATTACATACTGACAGGTTGAGTAGCGAGACTCGCTACACGTCACCAAGTTCTGTGGACCCTATTAGGATGTACGTGTTGTATCCACAACGTCCATTCATTTGGAGATGTTATTTTAAGGCATTACCTAAAGAACGAGGCAGATCCAAAGCTTTAGTGGACCCCACCACACAAAACAGCGGGAAGATTGATGTACACCGTTGAAACCTTCCTAGGGACCACTATTTTCCATCCAATCTGTTCATAATGTCACAAAGACCTGAATGAACAGGAAAAACAAATTTCATATTGATCCAAAACTTCTGTGACCCAAAAACGTGTTTCAATGGTAGACGTTCAATTTCCCACTGCTTTTTTCAGTGTGGTCCACTTAATAGTTAGATCTGTCTTATTTTTCTTCTAAAGCCTTAAGACGAGGTCGCCGAATGGATTAACGGTCTGGATATAACACATACCTCATGATTAGACCCACTTAACTTGTTGACGTCAATACAACAGGTATACAGCTGGTGTAAGGTACACGAGCCAATCCGCATCCTTATATCGCGCTCGAAATAAAGGGGAAAATAAAAAAAGAAGAAAAAAAAAAGGAAGAAAAAAGGAAGAAAACCCTGAGATGTCGTTCGCGAGGGATTCTTGCCGAAGAAAGGGGGTTTTTGAGAGAGGGTTTCGAAACCCTGTGTCATTCCCAAATCGCGAGGAAATTCCAAAATCGCTGATTTTTCGCCGAAATTTCAAGCTTCAAATGGAAAAAGGAAAGGGGATTTTGAGGTTTTTCTTACCTCTTTGCAATGTTCGAAGATCGACAGGAGGCATTCTTCCAAGCTGTGAGTTTCGATTAACCAGGTACGTTATCATTCTCACGTATTTACAAAAAAAGTGAAATCAAAGCAATTTTTTGATTTTTTTTTTCCTTATTTTTACCTATTTATCGAAAAAATAGGTTGTTGGCTACGTGGTTGGTGGCTACGGTCGATATTCTCGGCGATAATCCAAAATTATCGACAATATCTCCGATTTTTCGCCGATAATAGGAAGAGAAACAAAAAATTGGGGTTTCGGTATCGGTAGACTAGCGACACCGATATTATCGGTAATAATATCGACATTTCGTCGACAATTTGAACACTAGACATTAGTAACATCCCCAAACCGGTTTAAACAACACATGGAGTGACCTATTATTGATTTGAACCATTCATTCATTCATACAACTAGGAGCAAGCCATGGTGCAAGAATCATGCTGATCAGATGACCCTACCCTTTGAATGGGGCCAATTTGTTACAATCATCCATTATTTACAAGCCATAAATCACATTGTTAGAATGAAAAAAATTAAAGTGTTACTTTAAAATGATAAGAATATAAAGTAGGATCTATCTACTAGATGTTTCAAGATGATGATTGAACCAATTTTGTTTCTCCAGTCAATATTAACCATCCATTTTCATGCTACTGATCAGAAGATTAGGTGTTGGAGTTGTGCCCCGAAAAAACCAATGTGAACCTTGTCCACTAATGAAGTCGATGTGATATCAATGATCCTAGCCGTAGATCATGATGACCATAGGTCCTAGATGGAAAAATTCATTCATTCATACAACTAGGAGCAAAGCTGATGTGCAAAAATCATGCCAATAAGGTGACCCTGAGCTTCCTATCAATAGCATGAAAATGGACAGTCAAGATTGATTGGAGAAACAAAGCAGGTCCAATCATCATCTGGAAACATCTGGTATATAGAATTATAGATCCCACTTTGTATTTCTTATGATTCTAAATTAACACTTTGATGTGATGATTCTAAAATTGTTATTAATGGCTTGTAAACAACAGATAGTAAAAAATTGGCCCCATTCGACAGTTAGGATCATCCAAAGGGCATGATTTTTGCACCATGGCTTGCTCCTAGTTGTATGAATGAATGAATAGTTCATATCAACGATAGGTCACTCTGTGTACTGCTTAAAAGGTTTGGGGATATTGGTAACATCCCCATGAAGGCATGAAGGTGGGACGTACGTTAGCATGACCCATAATTATAATTTTTTAAATATATAAACCAAAAATCATGAACAAGTTGATTTTTGAAAATCCCATCGATATTTGTTAGCCGCTTGACCATGTACAGATGTTATTATAGTAGAATGATATCAACTCCTCCCAAGAATCTTATGTTCAGACGGACCAACCTGATAAAACTATCACGTCTGCCCAGACAGTACCAAAGTGAGCCTCACAATATCACACACGTGCTCCACATGGCCACAAGCGAGGACTGCTTAGACAGGTAGTACTGCATGATTTATTCCATTTTATAATAAGAGGAAATGACTCGTACATCCTCACTCATAGCTATGAGTGAAGTATTCCTTAAGTGGGGGCATTTTAGACAATTTCCCTATATTATGGTTTTCTTTTGTTTAAACCCAATATAAGGCCCTTTGTTGGATGCATCGTTATTATTACTTTGAGATAAAGAATGCTTTGTTTCCTTTTTCTGAGATGGGAGAATTCTTTTGGTGAGATACCATTTAGAACAGTGGCAAGATGCCTTGAAGAGATAGTTGGACTCTACCTAATTATCTCAATCTGCATCCATTACAGCTCAGATTCAGCCCGGCTATTCTTCGGCTCTGTCACAACCTACCTCTTAAAGGCACACAACATTAATCTCGAGCAGTGTTTTAAATAGCGGTAGCGTGATGCGTAGCGCCCAGCCCTCTATAGCGTGTAGCGTAAATAAGTAGCATGTAGCGTAAGCTACACGATACTTCTATTTTTAAATTTAAAAATAGGACAAATATAATAAATAGTGAAAAAAAAAAGAAAACAATATAAAAATGCCTAAAAGATGATTCATTTTATCAATTATAAGCATGTTCAAAAAAGTTATTAATTATCATCTATCAAAAGCCAATCCACATATATAAGTCAAATCAAATAATTATCACATCAACAACTTTCTAAGCAGACCACTTTAATTAATAATGTCAAATTGAAACCACAAGTCACAATTATGAAAAGAAATAAAAATCTCATAGGTTAAAAGTATCAAGTACAATACAAGTGTCACATTCCTCAATATTAGAAACAAAGAAAACATGAAAAAAATAGTAAAAAAATACATTGTAGCTTACGCTACGGACACTACATGCTACGTAGCTATAGTGTTCGCTAAGACCCCTGTAGTGTATGCTACAGGGGATTTACGCTATTTGGGACGCTACGTAGCGTACCCTACGGGCGCTATTTGAAACACTAATCTCGAGTTCAATGACAATACAAAACAGTGGCCATCGAAGGCAAACAACTCATTTTGGAATCTCTCTCATAAATTGATTGTCAGTAGAAATCCAAGAGAATGTCGGCATGCATAATGAATAACAAAGTTCAACATATTAATTTACAGGTATTCCACAAGGAGAATAACATAGAGTTTGTTCATGCTATTATTTTTGAGGTAGGAATGAAAGACATCATAAACACACATTCAGTCCCATCTAGATGCAAGTCAAAGCCTCATGGGCAAGCCACTGGCATTAGGATATATATGCCCTTGAAAGGAAATTAAACTCCTTTATTCAACTTTTTTTGTAATTGGAATTTGGGTAATGTTGAGACTGAGCTTGACTAATTTGTCTTAAAACCTAAAGAAACCATTTCTGCTTTAAAGTGGTTGACTACTTACAGTGAGCAGCAGCATTCTATCATGCCAGCCCAAGTTTCATAATGAGAACAGAACCACATGTTCTTAAGCAAAGATATATGTTTGCCCAATCAATGAAATTAATGTGGAAAAAAAAAAAAAAAAAGGTTTCTGCAAGTATATATTTGAACTTTCAAGGCAAACTTGTTCCATGTAGACCCAATCAGTTAATGGTTTGCCTACCTTTCAATTGAATGAGGGTCGTTCTCAAGCTGTGGTTGGGATTGCTGGGTTGCCTCACCAATTCCATTATTTTCCTTAACTTCACAGCTTGTCGATTGAAACGATTCTGAAAACAGCAAAAAAATTAAAAATTAAAAATAATAATAATAAATGTTTCATGTCTTTCAGGACGAATGATTACAAAGGTAAAATATTCAAACTTCAAGAATACCTCAGACAAATAGTTACTTATTAAAATTACATATATCACCTTTCCAAACCTGTTGGTGCTTCTCATTGGCTGGTCCACCAATCACAGTTTTAATCACTTCCTCCAACAAGTTAAGCGGTGTACTCCTTAGCTCCTGAACTATAACATAAACTGACTTTCCATTCTCCAAGAATATGTGATTATTTGGGTGTTTTGTACAGCAACCAGCATGCTTCTCAAACTCAAATGCACTGAGAACCTGTACTCCACACAATTAATCAACAAGGTCGAAAAGCTTGGTGTACAAGAACATACTTGATTGGACCACATTCTTACTTTAGAAAATTTACACAAAGGACAGCCGCACAAATAACCACATTCTCTTATGATTCCACGAAGATCCTTCTGAACAGCATCCAAAACAGCAAGTCAAGTCACTGGGTAAAAAAATAATATGAAAGATATACATATTTAAGGAGCCCTGCTAAGGCTACCTGCAAGAGCATGATTGCCCTCACCACACGTCCCAATGTATATGTAAGGTTGAGCTTGTTCAGGTGGGCCCAAACATGTATGAGTCATGGCCTCAGAATCAAGCTCAACCATTCATTCAGTGGGCCACACCGTGAATGTATTGTTACATAAAAACCAAGCCAGTACGATCATTCAGTGGCTCAACCATGTACGTCCTAAGGACTGAAGATCAAGTCAGTCCAGCCACTCAAATGAGTCAAACCAGTATGTTGAACATAGACTTTTATCTTTTATTCTTACAGTTCACATTCATAATGGTGGCTTCCACCAGATCAAAAGACCAAGATCTGGCTCCCATGTGGCATCAGCAGATGGTAGTAAGAGTAGGATGGAGAATCCTGCTCTCATTTCTCAAGAACTAAGAACTAAGAACTAAGATCTACCTTTTGTGCCCAGGAAATATACTTCACATGAACCCCTTCGAGCAGACCAGTGGAGAACAACCGCCTGACAGTCGAAGCATATTCATTTGGAAGTACCTTCTTAGACATTTTTAGCTCCAACTTTTCCTTGAGATGGCATTGGTGAGTGCTTTGTGTGCCTATGTCCACCCGAGCAGCATCCCCAAGCATAGCCACACTTGAATCAACTGGTTCATTTCCATTCATTGTGTTGGTTCCAGTGATTCCTATCTTCGGTTCCACATGAAAGCCATCATAAGATGGGTCACTGCCACTTCCATTACCTACAGTCATACCGGTTGATATGGAAACACCATTCGTCTTACTGAATTTTATTTTTAGTTTTCTGATTCCTGTTATTGGTTGAGATGTAGATAACGCGGTGGAACAATCATTTCCGCAATTTTCCTTGTTATCTGTACTCTCTGTACTGGAATTCCCCGTACTAACTGATGGAATATCACCACAGCCAGGAGAGCTCATGCTAATTATCTCAGATCTCGATAACTGATCAGGTTGTTGGCTTGAAACAGTCTGACAGATGGAACCATTTTCATCTGTAGGAACATTTGCATCCGAAACCTCTGAAATCAACTCACTATTTGAAACTTCCACTGCCTGCTTCTTGTAGGGCAACAGCTCTTGTTCAGTGCCATCAACAACACATTCACGAACTCGCTTCGAATCCATTATCGACACTGTTAAACAAACAGCTCCGTTTTCCATCCAAATAACACCTCTGGAGAAACAATGAAAATAAAATAAAATAGATATAGTTGTAAAATGAACAAAATCAAAGAAAATGCATGATTCTACAATGGAATCGATTCGAAAGTATCCTAAAATGATAAAAAATGACTCAGGAGTCAGGTCACCAAATTTATTCAACCGACTAAACGACACCATAAAGGTTCCTTCATTTGAAATTTACAGAAGTATAAAAATCTAATTATCATTTTTTAAAGGAAAAATAATCTAATTGTCCTTGCAAAAACGAAATCAAATCACAAAGTTAAGAAAGAAAATTCCATCTATGAACTACCCAATTCTTTGAGGCAACCAAATCAAAAGCAAACAAAAATCATGCTTTCAACATCGCAGGAATCACCTGACTCTATGAGACAAGTAATCAAAAATTGTCTGAAATGTTCAGCTCTCACGAAGCATAAGGAATTAAAAACTAATAATCGTCATCATTTAAGCCTTATACCAATTAATTGGGGTCAGCTATAAGAATCTTGTTCCACAATTCCACTCTATCAAGGGCCAAACCTTCAGTTTTTTTTTTTTTTTTAACACACGCCCCCACACACTCACGCTGGTGGAATTTCACCACCTATGGGTACTCGAACCCTTGACCGGGAGTTGAAACCGAGTCTACCACCCGGGCAAGAGCAAGGACCCAGGCCAAACCTTCAGTTAGACCATAGCTCATAACACATTTTCCTACTACCTCCATATACATCCTGTTGGCCCTTTTAGAACCATCAACTTGTAACAACCCACTCCTTTAACCAGTGTAGTTCTCAGTCTCTGTTGCACATGACCAAACGATCCAAGTCTGCTTTCCCCCATGCCTATTGGTGCTACTCCTAAGTTCCCTTGAGTGCGTTCATTTATAATTCTATCCTTCCGCATCTTGCCACCCATCCATCTCAACATCCTCATTTCAGCTACACTCATCCTATGAACATGTTGTTCCGTAACTGCCCAACATTCTGTACCATAAAGAACGGCTGGTCTTATAGATATCCTATAAAATTTCCCTTTTAGTTGGATTGGTTACACAACAATCACTCCATTTCTTCCACCCAGCTTGAATCCAATGGGAAACATCCTCCTTGATTTCTCCACTCTCATGAATTATTGACCAAAGGTATCAGAAGTGATTATTTTGCAAAGCTTCTTAGTCAGCAATCTTAACTAATTATTTGTTTTCAATCCTATTGTTACTAAAATTGCATTCTATATACTCTATTTGAGTCCGACTAATTTTAAATCCCATATATTCTGAAGCATCCCTCCATAATCAAGCGTTGTGTTTATGCCCTTCCTCGCCTTGTCAATCAAAACTACGTGACTTGCAAACAAAATACACCATGAGATCTCTCTCTACAAAATCCTTAACCAATGTGAAAAGATACAAGCTCAATGTTGATACCTAGTGCAAGCCTATAGTAAACAAGAACTCACTCGTCACTCCACCAGTGGTCCTCACATTTGTTAGCACTCCATACATATCCTTAATCATGCCAAGATTTCCTCTTGAAACTTCTTTCTTTCCCGACACCCACTGGATTAACTCTATATGGGCCATATCATATGCTTTCTCAAGGTCAACAAAGACTGTGTCGTAATCCTACTAGACACAACCAATTTAATTTTCTAATACATTCATATCATGCCTTAGTCTCTGCTCAATCACTCCCTCCCAAAGTATCATAGCATGGCTCATAAGTTTAATCCCACAATACTTAGTGCAACTCTTTGTCTCCTTAATTCTTATAAATAGATACCATGGTATTTTTCCTCCATTTGCTTACCATTTTCTTTTATCTTACAATCTTATTGAACAACTTTGTCAGCCAAAATAACCAAGTACCTCCCGTACACTTCCAAACCTCTATTGGTATATCAACTAGTCGAAGGGCCTTTTATGTTTTCATCTTTCTCAAAGCTTCTTTCACTCGGATATCCTAATCCTACAAAAGTATCTATGTTTATAGTTCCTTCTATCCCTATGCTCTCTGAGTTGTTGTCACTTAACTTTTTTTTTAAATAACTTCTCCACCTTTCATTAATCTCATTGTCTTTTACTAGTGCCCTCTAATTATTGCTCTTGATGCATCTAACATGATCTAGGTCCCCACCCTTCCTCCCCCTCATTTTTGCAAGTTTAAAGACATCTTTCTCACCTTTTGGTGCCCCCAATCTATTGTAAAGATCACATAAGCCTTACATTTAGCCTCACTACTTTTTAACAACCTTTTTTACATTTCTATACTATTCAAAATTTTCATCATTCTAGTCTCTAGTCAGGCTTTGAGATATGAATGTTTCTCGTTAATAGCTTTCTGTACATTGTCATTCCACTACCAAGTTTTCTATAAGTGGCTTTTCCATCTAGATAATCATGCAAAATCTTTTGCCACTTTCCAATGCACCCCAGCTATCTTATTCCACGCAACCTTTTTTTTAATCTCATTCCACATAACATTTATGTCTTCCTACCTTAAAAAATAATAATAATAAACAACATTTACTTTCCTCAACATTCCACTTTCCTTCTTCCATCAATCCATTCTCTCATTTTAAATTTTATCACCTAATTTCAAACACTTATTAATTTCACTCCCTTTCTTCCATCTCTTAATCTAAAATCCATAAACATTAAACTAAGTTGTGCAGTCAAACTCTCTCCTGGTATAAACTTCTACAAATATCCTCTTTCCATTCAAAATTCCTTGAATTAGTCCAACCATATCCTGCTAGCATCATCTCTTGATTCAATCCTCTAACCCTACCCATAGTGCATATGCACTAATAATATTAATTATCTCATCTCCTAACACAAGCTTTATTAATAAAATCCTATATCACTTTTTTTTTGTCTTTTTTAAAAGACGACACTTTTATTGAAAGAAAACAAAAACAGAACGGCAGCAAAACATGAAAAACAAGGGAGGGGCGCTGAGACGGCCACTATCCCTACAACATTTCTATTATTGTCCTTTTCCCATATACCAAAGTTTATATCCATCAATTTCACTAACTTTCACAGTATTTTGTAACGCTAACAGCCACCATTGTTATCGTTACCATATGGGCCATACAAGTATTATGTTCCTGTAATGGTCATTGCCGTCTTTTTTTCTTTCTTTTTTCTTTCTTTATTTTTATTTTTAGAGGCAACAAAGGAAAAAATATTAAGAGAAAAAAAGAGATACAAGCAAAAGGAGGATAGAAACACGCTGCTAAGATAGCAGACAGACGCTAGCCTCCTAAAAAACAAAGAACAACGCCTTTCAGGCCCTTTACATTAGCTGCCCATTCCACTATGAGCCTTTTGGCCCTACCCCCAACAGCAGACAGATGCTTTCTTTTTTCTTTTATTTTTTCTAACTGAAAATAAACCTATAGCAGCCTCGTTACAAGCCATAAAATGTCATTTTTTATTAACAGTCATCACGTAACAGCCATTACGACACACCTTGCTATTTTTGGCCTGTTTCCACTTGGTCTCCTGAACACAAGCTACATTAACTCTCCTTCATTTCATTGTATCCACTAACTCCATGATCTTGCCTGTCTATGTTTCTATATTCCAAGTGGCGAGATGAATCCTCCTCTCCTGGATTAGCTTCCTAGTGATGATAAAAACTTATTATGATCACAAAAACAAATTGTGCCATAAAAGAAACAAGGGGGTGTTTCAAAATTGATAACTCGGTGATGCATCTAAGCCACAAAAGTTGGTGAATCAAAGATCGGGCCCATCCATGAGTTGTGATCATGGTGGATCTAGAACATCCAACCATCTAGATTGAAGATTTGAACAACTTCTATGTTCTAGATTGATCTGATGGAAGACCAATGGCCCTAATGTGTGTTATGGACCAAATTAGTAATGGTCTACTTAGTTGTTAGAGTTAAGAGTTTGGTTGAAACAGTTTTCATTTATTATTTTGTCACATATTTGGCAGGCCACTTTTCGGGCATCAAACAATGTCCAAATGGCATGAAATCATCCTATTTGAAAACCTATTGAGTTAGCTTTCAAATAAGCCCAAGGTCTTACAATTTCAATATTTTTTTAAGTGAGTTACGGCCAATTTACATAGACCATATAGTCTTGTGATAGGATGCAAGGGTATTTTCATCATTCTTAATATTTTAGAGAAATAGCTGGCTAGGATTAAAAGTAATAAATGTTATATTAGGGTTTTCTCTTTCTTACGGAAAGATTGTATATACATGCAAATACTTTTCTCTAAGGAGTTATACAATGGAATGAAAATATTTTTTTTCTTGGGCTATGGTACAGGATAAACTTTCCTTTGGAATATGTTGCCTATGGTAAAAGAAGAGCAGGGGTTTATTGCAATCACTAGCACAATGGCTAGTATGTTACCATCGTTTTTATCTTTTCATTACATCTGTTGAGAAATTTCATGGTTTGATCTTCAAGAAAAAGGTATGTATCTAAATTGATATTCTCTTTATTCAATTTTGGTTGCGTCACTTGAGTTTGCGCTTAGCTTACCTACAAAAAAATAAAAGAAAGAAATCTAAGGAAAGCCCAGTGCTTTTCATGTTTTCTCATAGGTTATGCCGGGACGGAGGGTTGGGAAGAAAATGTATGAAGAAGTGGAGGTTAGCTTTGTTGGCTGGCCCTTGGGCTCTATGGGGTGAACGGAATAACCGATGCTTTCAAGATCTTTGTGGGTAGGCATCGGAGTTCTTAAGGAGGGCAAAACTAGCTGTTTTGGAGTGGGATGCTTGATTGTTTGGGTTTTGTTTGGTGTTTCTTTTCCTTTTTCCCAGGTTTGGGCTTCTTTGTATAGTTGCCCTTCGAGCTTTTCTTTTGATGAAATCTCATTACCTTACAAAAAAAATAAAGAAATGTAATGCCGTTGACAGAACCTAAATCCAAAATCTTTTCATTTCTCTAATTAAAGAAAGTAGAAAAGAAGGGATGGTGCAACCTATCTCAGAACCTCTCAATTGAAGAAAAAAACAGTTCTTCTAGATTTTGACTATGAAAAGGAAAAAAAAAAAAAACTTGAAATCCCAGAACACAGAAATTTCCAAACTTTAAATCCAACCTACAGTAGAAACCTCCCAATCAAAACGTCAAAGATTTAACAACAAAGCTTGAAATTACATATTTCTTTGACGACAATAATCCTCCTGAATACAGGGAAATATGGAAACCTTCAAAACTCATATCCCATCCAAAACCTCTCAATCAGAACCCACATATATCAAACCATTAAAGACTGGAAAGTAAAGATTTCTTCAACAACAACAACAACAAAAAAACCTCTCCTATCTAGAAACACAAAAACCTTGAAATCCAATCCAACCTAACTTGAAAACCACTCAATCAAAACCATACTAGATAAATTTCTTCAACAGTAAACCTCTGGAATAAAGAAACATAGAAACCTTCAAAATCCAATCCAGCCTAACATTTAAATTTTTCAATCAAAACCACCAAATATCAAATCAATGAATCCTCGAAATTACAAATTCCTTTGTAAACAGTAAAATCTGTAAGAAAATTAACAAAGAAAGCTTCAAACTTTGGGAGTCGGGACCAACCCAACCTAACACAAAAATTGCCGAATTGAAACAATTGAAGACAACAAATCCATAGATTTCTTCCCCCGCAAGAAATCTAAAAAATTGAGAAACACACATACGTTCGGAATTCAGATCCAATACAAACTAATTCAGTGCCTCACAATCAAAACCCAAACAAACGCACCTTGAAATTTTACAGATTTCTTCGCCAGCAAGAGGACTCTGGAAGATCGGGAAGCAGAAATACCTTCATGTCAAATCCAATTGAATCTACATTGAGAACCACTCAATCGAAGCCACCGAAGACCAAATCAACATAAAATCCTTGAACTTGCAGATTTTCATGCCAACAACAAATTCAAAGCTCGAATCAAATTCTTATCAAATCAATGCCGTGCAAAGAAAAATCTAGGCTTCCTCAATATCGATCGAGAGAGAGAAGCAATGAGAAATATAAGATTTCTTCTGCTGCGAGAGAAAACAAGGGCTAACGATTTTCTCTCCTCGATTGTGTATATATCCAGAGAGAGCAACGGGTGGAGGACGAGAAATCTAGGGCTTTTTCTGTTGGGAGAAAAAGCTAGGGTTAGGGTTTCGTTCCGTTCGTCTGGAAGGAGGAGGAGAGGATGAGAACGCGCGATGCGGAGAAGAAAACTGAAACGAGAAGAGGGAAATAAAAGGTCCAGACGAAAAGGAGAGAGGGAAAAAGAAAAATAAGAGGAAAAATACGAAAGCAAGACGAGGCTAGATTTTATAGGTTTTGGTGCTGACGTGTCGATCGTCCTATGTGGCAGAATACGGATACGTTGGGTTTGGGATCGAAGATTCCATGTCATTGATGACGTGGATGGTGGCTGATACTGTCACGTGGCAGTTTCGTAGCTTTTGATCGGTGGGAGTGCGCATGTGACCTTCCACCCTCTGTTTGTGGTGGAAATGATACTGGTTAAAGGGTGAGCCGTAAATGGTGGTGGAGCCATGGGTGCTGTGGAATCTAAACCGTCCATCTCGTTGGCCGTGCTATGGATGGACGGCCGTGTATAGAAGCCACTCCCAGTGGAGTATCGTGGCTGTCAATTTTCTTCATTTTTTTCTATACCTTTGGTTTGATAGTCACTGATAGGGTGTCCAGGATCTTCTGATCTGTGCATTTTTCAATCTTGGTCAAGTGATGTAGAATTCACTGGATGGACGGTCAAGATTCATACTTTCACCGCATTTGGACATGGACAGGAACTCTCCTACATTCTGGTTCAGAGGTCTCTGGTGTATCAATTTCCACCGTACACGTGACACCCTTTCGAGCAATTCTAGCGGTCAAATCGTGGCCCACTGCTATGGACACCAATGGGATGATTCCAACCATCTGATTAACTATAATCTTTGTAAACATCAATGGTCAATCCTTTGTATGGACTCTAATGGGATGATTCTAACCATCTGATTAACTATAAGCTTTGTAAACATCAATGGTCAATCCTTTGTAAGGACTCTAAAACCAGATGAAATTTATATCCCAACACCTAATTCCTCGTTCCAAACAGGCCCTAATCAGATCAGATGGTTAAGATTGTGCAATCAGTGTCGCTTGTGTGCTGTGCTCTGTCCATGTTGAGGGCCGCGATTTGGACGGTTGTGATTGACGTGCAATCAAGCTGTGTACACTGGATAACTACATGGTATTTTAGTTCCACATATGTATTATAAATAGCCATTATCAACTATCAGCATTAATATTTTAGCCTTGCTAGAAATGGATATGATTTATAATACATGGTTAAAATCAATCGAAATGAGATTAACTCTTTTTTTTTGCTCTCAAAATTTAATAAATGCATTAAAACTCATTTTTAATCATCTATCAAACGGATTGATTCAATGGACTGTAGGTGTGAGTTTGGAGAACAGAGTAATAACATTACATTAAACACAAAGAAGTGTGCATGTATTCACATTGCCAGGTCATGGGCACGTGAGTCATTCACATTGCCAAGTTTGATATTAAGTGTTACATGTATTTTTAAAAATTTTCTTTCTTACATTATTTTTAAATTACACGTGTTTTAGCAATGTTAGCATATTTTCGGAATGCACGGAGAGAGAGAGAGAGAACATGATTGATTGCACGGATCAATCTTATGCAAAAGAAGATAGTACTGTACGCATAACTTAGTGTGAATTCAAGTTAAAAGGTGTGATATTCTTTAGAAAAAAAAGAGAGTGAGAGAGAGAGAAACTTCTCACTTGCAACTACTACAACTCATTTTCTCAAGCACTTGAAAGTTTTTATTTCCACTTTTATCAAAAAAAATAAAAAAATTCAAGGTAAAGTTTTAAAAATGAGCGGCTGTTGAGGTTAACTTGCAACCAAAATATAAGCTCTAAAAATACATTAATACCATTTTATTTTTTTTATCATTTTGCCTCCTTTGTTTAGGGTTATCACTGGCCAAGTTTGTCTGGCAGGTTTTTAGGATGGGAGTATGAAGGCCAGGGGCTGAGCACATTTCTCAGGTAGGCCAGATTTAAGCTTAAAAGTTGAGCCAGATTCTAAAGTAGGGCAAGTTTTGGCTTAAAACTACAGCCTTTCTTGAGCAAGCCAAGTTTAGGGTTAAAACTAAGCGTGTTTCGCAGGTGGGACTGACTTGGACTTGGCTATCCAAAAGCCTGTCAGCGTAATTGACATGTTAGTTTTTTCAAAATGAAGTTCTCCCCGTTCTCGGAAAATCAAAAAATTCAAATTCCATGTTCTCTTTTATTTTCATATAAAAAGTAAAAACAATTTGAAAATTTTAACATATACTGTGTTTCCTTTTTGGATTTTTCTCTAGATGGAGAAAAATGGGAGAGAGAGGCGGGGGGTCTCAACTATCAATTCAGGTACAATATCTTTCTTTTCATACGATTTTGTCTTTCTTATGGGCTTTTTTTCAGCTAAAATTGTTCAATATTTCCATTGTAATTACCTCAAAAGTCATCTTCTTTCCTATTAATAACATATTCTTGTACATTTCTAATTGTCACCCTTTCAGGAATTCTCTCAATTTTTGATACACATTAATTGCAATCTTCCCAAACATAGGTTCTTCAACAGCTATGGAAGCACTGAGAATACTCGAAACCGTCAGAGCTTATAATTTCATTGGAGACCCCTACATCATGCCTTCCTCGTTAGCTTTAAGCATTGCATGCGCTGAGAATTCAATCACAGAGCTCTATATCATGGGAGAAAGGCCCGTCAAAGTTGGTACATTAGATGACTTTTCGATCTCAAATCAAACTCTATTACTGGATTTCTCAATATATTCTTTCATCACAGCTCTAACGAGGCTAACCAACTTGAGAGTCACTGGTTTGGTCTAGTTGGGTATATGAGGTCTTCTTATATATAGTATCTTTCTCTCACATGCTCGAGCTAGGCCGGGCTTGGATCTAGCCATGTCTAAATGTTTCAGTCGGGCTCAAGCTAGACTATTTTGGCCCATCACAGGCCTGAGTTAGATTTGGGCTTAGGTAGAATAATGTGAACCGGGCTTGTATAAATTTTGGCCAAGTCCTAACTTGACCCATTGGCATGTCCTACTTTCATGTGAGTCAACAATCTATGTATGTTCCTCTGCTTGAAGATTAAGAAAGTTTGCATATGGCAGAAGCAAAACAAATCAAATCATATCTATTTTGAAACATGTATGAATTATCACAAACTGAATACTAATTGTATCTTTTATGATGAATCAAAGACGATCAATTATCGTTGTCTTTTTCTTGTTTCTCACAAACCAGTCATTCTATTATTTTTATTACAATGATAAAACATTCGTAAAACATGTAACTTTGTGAAGCTTAATAAGATACTCTAACATATTTATAAGCTTATAAGTCTTCGCAGCCATATTTCCTTATTATAATGGAATTTCTCTGAAGCAATCATTGTATGTTACTTAACTACAAGTAACATTTATAATGTCTACTTAATCATGCAATAACTTTGCCCAAGCCAAACCTTTCGAAGTTTAGACATTTCTATGCATACATATCATTGATGTACATTCTTAGGGCTGAAAGTTAGGTGGGTTCAACCCGACCGACCTGACAATGGATTGAGCTTGGGCAGGATATATAGGGTTTGGTCTCAAGATTGGGCCATACAAACACCAACCCGATAAAACTCGGGTTGGGCTCGAGTTGAGGTCTCGAGTTGCCCGACCCAACCCAACCCAACCCAACCCAACCCAAACCAAATCAATATATAAGTTCCTTATAAAATAATTATAATTGAGTTTGATCATCTATGTTAAAGGCATAGGAAATTCCAATGCTGTTAGGTTTCATTGGTTCACGTCATTTTTTACGACTCAAGCTAAGAAGATACACTAGATTTCTCTCTCTCAAGTAGATTGTTTAATACACAATATGACTTTTAAAGGAGTAGTTGTCTTATATTTTAGCTTATTTATTTAGAAAAAATGTTCTTTATGATAAATAGCTACATATACAATTAATACAATTATAGGTATAAAAAATAAAACTTGTATTAAAAATATAATAGACTAATGTAATAATGAAAATATTAGCATATATCTACCTAACCAAACCTGGCCAACCCAACCGAACCCACTTGGGTTGGGCTTGGGTTGAGAATTCCCAACTCGAGCTTGGGTTGGTTTAGGTTAGGGTTGATGTATAGGAACCTTGGGTTAGGCTAGGGTTGAGCACCAACCCGACCCAACCCAACCCACCCGACTTTCAACCCTATACATGATCACCATGACTCATATTATTCTATAAATATTATTCTATACATTGCCTTATAACCCACCGTCATAAGTCCAGTATGTCCCTGAATCATGATTGCTCATGTATAAATAAAAATTAAACCATTGATTTAACAAATCAGTGTTACTAATGATTTCAAAATGAATTGTTTGCCGTATTTTTTTATATAAAGCTAAATTTATAAGGGATGTATTCCTTTATTGAAAATTATAGTCCTCATGAGAACATGATCAACCACCCAACTTGCCACGATTCACCTTAGAATCTCATCATATTGGTGAATCAAAGCAACTAATCAAATCCTCTTGGGACCGTAGGTTCTCTTAAGTATAAGAACATGTATAACAAACATAAGAAATACAAGCAAATACCAACTGGTTAAATTAAGCATGACTTCCTACATCCAATTAATATGTACATATGTGTGAGGACAACGTCTCGTGATAGAGACTCTCCATACACGTAACAATTATATTATGTATAGTGGCACATGGAATAAGTTATCTTATTTTATCTGTTGGCTATACTAATATTACATGCATATGAATGATTATACATATTAAACCCTATAGTGCACTGCACTTCGAACTTATCGTACTCTATTCTCTATGGAAACAAAGAACTTGATGGAATCTCTCAACAAATCAATCTTAATTATGTAGTAAACAATTTATCAATAAAAGAAAATATATATAATTTTATAATAAAATAAAGTACATTAAAAGAGATACCATCATTAGTACTTGAACTTAGTGCATACCCCACATGAGCAAGCATAATAACTTATTACGTTATCTAGCTGAAAGTACACTAACTCCCATAGTAATACGGATTCATGAGACTAAGTAAAATTTATTAGTTATCTAATATTATAGTTGTATATGACGCTTGGTACATGAGCATTATGATTGAGTTTTAATATAAAACTCATTCTATCATTGAGTTATAATTTGAAACCTAAATTGTAGAACTCACTATCATTGAGTCGTGATCTCAAACCCATACTAGTTTAACAATCATATGTTAAAATTTTAGTGTTTAAAACAATAGATAATAATTTAAAAAATTAAATATAAATATAAATATAAAGTAAAGAAGTAAAGAAGACTTGTATTTTTGAGTCAAAGCATCCTTGGGTTATGTCCCAAATACAACAAGAATTATAGGCAATTGGCTTACAGGATATAACGACTATGACTCGGTCTCAGTGGTACACTTGTCGTACAAGAGCTCGAAACAGCATACAAAAATTAAATCGAAGTGAGTTGACTCAGCAGTGAACTTGATTACATAAAAAGAAGACACCAGAGACTTGTTTGAAGAAGCATGGAGTAATGACAAATCCATTTATTATAAATAAAATTTGAATCACGGGCAAGTCTATTTAAAGACCTAGATTAGATTAGGTGTTTGTCATGACTCAACTTGGCGTGTGCACACGTGTGTGGTCTAAGGCTTACATTAGAGCCCCCCATCCATCTGACCAAATTCTCATAGCCCATGCAAGGGGTACATGAATTTTTATTTGCTCATTTTCGATGTGGGACAAAGAGAGTCACTAAAAGATAAAAGAGTTTTTGCATATCAAAAGAAATGAGGAGAAAATTTAAAGCCCACTTTTTTTAAAATTATATTTTAAACACAACAATCACTCACATTTTTTAAATTTAAAATATTTCGGTCTAAGATAGTAAAGTTATGTAATAGTTTTAATGTATATAAAACTTTAATCAACATTTAAAGTAAGCAATATGGGTTTATGAAAATCAAATGATTGTCGGTCTTTACCCTAACCCTTGAAGTGTAAATGACTATACATGTTACTCACACAACTTTTCCGTTACAGTTGGTTTCGTAGTTTGATGCATTTTTGTTATACATCTTTACCTGAATTTTATGAGTGTTTTAAAGAAATGACATATATATTATTATAAGAATCAACCTCACTTTTATACTCACATAGGTGAATTCCATCAAGTATACACGACAACTGGATACACCACCACATATGGTTATGGATTTATTGAGAATTCAAAACCTATCATTCATCATGTTGTTGTTTACACCGCCTACACCATAAAAAATGACATATTCTTTACATTGCTTCCTAGTTTGCTCGTGTCTTATTGTTTACCTACTAAATCTATCGCATGAGATCTCAACTTGTATATGTTGTGTTGCCAATATAATAACTCATTTGGTTTGGTCAAGTCTCATTCCCTTCGATGTTTTCATAACTATTCATTTAGATAGTCAATTTTTTCAGAAAATATATTGAATTCTTTTATGATCTCACAAAATCAATAGTTATGACTCCATCATCCAACATACATCTCACAATATTGTGTCAAAGTCCAATGTATCTACTTTTGTCATTGTATATTTTACTCTTGGCCCTAGCAATAGCTACTTAACACTTGCAATGAATAAGTACAACTAACACGGGTCATAGTTATGAAAGTATATATGTTAATAGATTTTTAAGTCGTTTAACCTCTAACACTTCATTTCATAAGATAATGAACTTAAATTTCATAGTAGACCAAGCAATACAAGTTTGTTTAGCAGACTTCCATGATATTGTACCTCCACCAATAGTAAAAACATATCTCCTTGTTGATTTTCTTTCATCTAAATCACTGATCCAATTGCATTATTAATCACATGATGATAACTTGTATAACAAATATTACATGCAACAATACCTTTCAAATATCTTAACATTTATTTAATACATTCCAATGATCATATACAAGATCATGTATATATTTACTTAGCCTACCTACTGTAAATGTAATATAAGGTCTAGTGTAGTTCATTAGATACATTTGGCTACAAATTACTTAATAATACTTAAGTTGATATATATCATTACATGCATTCTTCTTGATATGTATAGTATAATCACAAGGCGTTCTAACAGGTAAGCATTCAAAACGATCAAACATTTTTAATATTTTATCAAAGTTAATGAAATTGAGATTGAGTAAATTCGCAATAACATGTTTCTTAGATCTTTCATCTTCAATGATATATTTCTTTTTTAATGCAACAAATATGTCATCAACAGATTTATAAGAAATATAAAGTGTCCACTTCATTAGACAAAGTATTCATTATGTAATGTTTACAATGATTTCATATATAAGTTCATTTTTTGTTGCATGGATCAATTATAAATAAATAAAAAAATATGTAAAAAATCTTTCAAGTTTCTAACATAAAATTGATCTTTTGTTTCTATCTTTTGAAATATTGTTAAGAGAATGATTCAATTTTGGATAGTTCGATTGTAGGTTAACTGTAATGGTGGCCATTGATTATAGTTTTTGACAATTAAAATCTGGTTGCAATATAATTTTAAAGTAGTTTTAAAATGAAGTTTAAACACTAGTTACAAAGGTTCGAAGAAAAATATATTAATTTTTATTTTCGATTAGATAATTGAACTATACAAAATAAATGTTTAGTGTTTCCAAACAAATTTGTTTCAAGATTGTTGGAATTTTTGCGTTGAACATAATAGATTGTAATTCAATTTTTTTTAAAAAAATAAAATAAAGAAGTAAAGAAGATCTATAATTTTGAGTTGACATGTGATTGAGTCACTTGGCTTGAAATCAAATTTACCCTCTCTAGGACCATGTCCCAAGTATAATAGGAACCACAGACAATTAGTATCTAGGATACAACGACTATGACCCGGTCCCTACGATGCATTCATTATACGTGGGCTTGAACCAGCGTGCAAAACTTAAACCGAAGTGACTCAATAGTAAACTCAGTTTTGAAAAAAGAAGAAACCAAAAACTCGTTTAAAGAAGTATGGAATAATAAGAAATTCATTTATTGTAAATGAAATTCAGATTATGAGTATGTATATTTAAAAACTTTGATTTGGTGCTTAAAGCATCATTTTAAATGGGTTAAGTTGTTAAGTTTAAATCCAACTACTACGACCACTTGAACTGACGCATCTTTGACTTGAAAATGTGTAAAAACGACAATATGTGTGTACTATCAATCCGCATAAAGACCCAGACCCAAACCTGAGCCTAGTTAGGCACAATGCACGCGCGCACAGTCATGACCTAACCTGGCGCGACACGCGAGCGTGTGGTCTAACACATATTAGAGTTAATGGCATAGCCACCGTAAGACTAGATTCACATGCTTCTTGAAAATGGGCTCAAACCCCATACAAAATGCCCTTCTTATATACACTATTATTTTTTTTCATTTTTGATGGAAAATAAAAAGAGTCATTAAAAGTCAAATAAACTTTTGCAACTTAAACAAAATAATGTGAAATTTAAAAACACAATTTTATTTAAAAAATTATTTTAAATATATCATCTTAAACATTAATTCATGGACACTTGTTGAAGTGAGGCCATCGGATATTTTCATGTTTATTTGTTTAATAAATGTTTGCAATTTGTAGTTGAACAACCATACAAGCGTAAATTTAATTCTTGATACATCTAAGCTATAAATTGGGGAAATCACTATTACTGAGTTAAAATTTCAAACATATACTACTTCAATAATTATAAACCTTGATTTGTGGACACCTGCTGCTAGGGCCTAGAAAATGGCAATGCACTAAGGCATGAGCAACCTGCAAAACTAACGCGAATGGCACATGGGCGACGTGTAGAACGAAAAGACTAATGCGAAGGGCGACGTGTTGAGTAGCACATAGCCGATGCACATGAGCAACGCACACCATCAATAAGGAATAAGAAAGAAAGGCAAAAGATTGACTTGTGGGCCAACACACAAGTTTCAACGTCAATACATCAAAATGTCACTACCTCACCAGTGCGAAAGAAAGACATTAAAAAAAAGCGTCGTGCTGGTGTCATGCAAAGTAGACAGGACCATATTACGTCGCCCATTCCAATGTTGCGCTTGCCGATGCCCATTGAACGAGGTTGACACATGGTCGTTACTATAAATACACCACACAACGCACCACCTAGAGGACTCATTCACCTTGTTACAACCTCCTCACCTATAAATATTATGATTCGATTTATAAAGAGACTTTTGAAAGATTTAAAAACTTCATACTAGTGAATAAGAGAATGAACTAAATGATATCATTATAATTCTCTGCCACTAGAATCCCTTAGTCTAGTCATCAACAGGTTAAGAGCTAATTCTCAGGCAGTGAGATTGCTCTAAGTTCAATGCGTCAACCAAGTGTCACCGACATACAATGGGGGCATGGCACCCGTACGATGTGCAGTGATCGGATCTCGGTGACCCCACTAAAATGCAAAGTTAGCAGGCTTTGACTTAACCACGAGGGAAAGTTCTCCAGGCGCACCAGCCTGCTGGCTCCTGCGCTGTGGCTGCCTACTGACTCAGGTGCAGTGATGGCCATCGCATCCCAACGCTAACCTCCCACAATTGCGGAGCTGCTAAGTTTATATCTACGTCGGTTACTGCTCTTTCGCACTGGTCATAGTCCCTCCGTGGTTAGGGGTGTACATCAAACCGGTAGAACCATGGAATCGGACCAAACAGTCCGATTTTCATCCCGTTCTGGAGTGCACTGGTTCCGGTTCCAATAAATCAAAGAACCGTTTAGTTCGATTCGGTTCTTAGTTTGGGGGTACGTAGAACCGAAACAAATTGTGGATCCGAACCTTATTTTAAAAAATTAATTTTTTAAAAAGAATACTAAACCTTAAGTCCCTAATTAGACCCAACCTTGCTGCTTGCAGCTACCTTCTCTGTCACTGGTCCTCTCTCTCTCTGCTCATCTCTCTCTCATCGATCGCCCAGAACCGTGAAACCGATCCAGAATTGAACCGGTTTTCACGATCTGGTTTCAGTTCGGTTATGGGGTGCTAATGGTCCGGTTCTAGTTTCAAAAATCTTATAACCATTAGGAACGGTTTGGTTCCAGTTTCACCCCAGAACTGGACCGAACCGACCCGTGTGAACTCCTATCTGTGGTGGTGACGGTTCCTCTGCAACAGTCAAAACTACTTTGAATCGACGTCTCATGCTTGCGTAGGTATCTTCACTTTCTCATGCGACGACAGCCGCGCCCTTCGCAGTGGTGGACGAGTCTTCCGTGGTGGGCACATCAACACCGACCCTACTGCAGTAGTCTTTCAGACTATCGCACAAATGATGCCCGTTTACTATGAAAAGCTCATTAGGACTCCTTCCTGCACCTGTAGCATCTTAAGGATTATGATTGTATGAGTATCATGTGAATTGAGAGGGAAAATGACTTAATAAGTTTATATGTCAGTTGGGATATGCTAAAACTATAAACCTTTATTTTTCCAAATTGGTCAATCGAATGCTTATTTAAACATAAATCTCCATGTATCGGATTGTTTGAGTTCAAAGTTGTGGCTAGTCTTCCAAATTCTTCGTCCCAGAGACAGAGATCTAAGTCGCACTACCCGATCAGAGGCTCAATTATTTAGTTCAAATGAAAAAATAAACTGCCCTAAAGAGATAACCATGATTCGACGTTCAAAAACCCCAATCAAATATAGGTTCAACTCTTACTCAACACTAAAAACTAAATAAATAAGAATGAGTTGTCACCATATAACCAATCAATGATGACATTATCTGGAGAGTGAGCCTAATGGCTTGAACCGTGATTCGATATGACCTAGGTGGCCTTTCTCGGAATCAAAATCATACAACTTTTTCACCTTTTAATCATTGGTATTGTACATGATATAATTATGGACTTGTGCCAAACCACAATATATGATAAAATATATATTTTTACGCTATCTTCATGTTTGTTTGCTTATGTTTATTTATAAATGCATATGAAGTCTCATTCCCTTAATTAATAAAATACCCACGTTTCTCTTCTTGTTAATGCCTGCTTGTTGAAACGAGACAGTCAAATATTTTTATTTTTATTTGTCTAATAAATGTTTACAATTTGTAGTCAAACAACCATACAAACAAAATTTTAGTTTTTAATGCATCAAAGCTACTTACTTTAGATTGTTTAATTTAAATTACTTGTATGTCATATGTAGTTTTTAAGTAATTGCTAAGTGCATGCATGTCATCCACTAGAGTCGGCTGAAATATCAATGTGTTTCTCAATTTAAAAAAAGAATGGGCTTAACTAAACGATGGTCAATTAAATGTATAAAAAAATACATAAAAGTATAAATAGATTGTCATTTTTTAAAATTAAAAAGGAGAAAAAAATCCTACTTAATAAGAACCTTTATGAAAATGTTTAAAATGTAAATCTAAATAGAAAAAAAAAATGGATGTCGTGCATGATAATTAGATGCAACTTTCATTTTTTAGAAGTTGTGATTGCTCAATCACTAGTTTGAAATATTCAATTATTAGGTCCAGTATCGAAATGTTTATGGAAAAAAATCACATAATTGGATGATCATACTTTTCAATCAATTATTCTTTATTTCACTAGTTTGGAACATTCAATTGTTAGGTTCAGTCTTGAAATGCTCATGAAAAAAAAAACTCACATAATTAGATAATTATACTTTTCAATCAATTTTTTTTCAATATGGAGAATTACCTTCTTTTATTGTTTATTTTAAGGTTTTTTATCAAGAGCGAAAATTGTCTAGCCAACTTAACTAATTCTTAATCTACTCAGTTTAAGATAACGACAACTAAGTGGATGAGTGATGTCATATATATAACATGTATTTATTTTTGTCATACTATTATGTATAAAAGTTATGTTAGAGTACTTTTATGACTAAAATCACTATTTGAGGTTTTGGACATTCAATGAGACTGTAACAAAGTTTAAAAGTTTATAGTATAAAATAATTATTTAAAACTTTATTATAATAATCCTTCCAATGACATAAACCAAACATCAAAAAGCATTGAGCGTGTTTGTATATTAAGTTTGACACACACATACATATAGAGAGATTTCATGCTTTAGCTATATACCTGGCAGAGTAAAACTAATGTACATGTTAAATAGAGTTTTAAGCTAAATAAATTTTATTCTTTCCATACACATTTTCTATTTCTAATTTAAAAATAAGAAAAAAAGTTACATAAAAAAAAATGTATTGAAATTAGTTCCGATATTGTCATTGCATCGACATTCATAATGAACATATCCAGCATCTAAGAATAAAGCTTTGAAAGCATTATATGAAAATGCTGCGAATAATTATAAACTATGAAATAAGATTTAAAAAACAATCTCAAACAATGATGTTAGACTCTCTATAATGAGTATGTATTTAGATGTATCCCGAGTAATAAAGCAAATCAAGTATTATGGTAATTGATGATTATCTATTCAGTTATGCTTGGGTAGCTTGAGTAACGATAATTATATTAAATACGATGTCATTTTTTCTATTCCAAAATCTCATATACTTTTTTAAAAGCATTCAAATGCATTATAAAATAAAAACTATCTATTTCAAACCCTAATATTTCAAATTAATGATGATAAATATAAGATGTAAAGTCAAAAGTTTTTAAAACCATGTACAATTTTTTTCCAGATTATTTACAGAGGAACATCTACTCATAACTTATTACTTGAAATTTTGCCATGCATGTCAATCCTGACCGTCATACGAGATTTTTAATGAGAAAAAAGCATCGGTAAAAGTATAGTAGATGATTATAGACAAGTATATGCACCAAGTTAACATGCAATTAGTGGCAGGTTAATAATTTTTTTATGATGATATTTGAAGATATTTAAACACAAATTCTAATTCATTGATAGACAACGAGAAATTGAATAATGTAAAAATAAATCATTATAAAAATTTATGATTACATATTGATCTACTCAATCATCTATTAATTATTATTTTAATTCAATTTAAGAAATAAATTATCTTAAATAAACCTATTTCCTTTCCCCCTTTCTTTGACTGCAAAATGGATAAAGAAATGAGTTAATTGGATTTTCAACTGAACAATTAAACATTATATTTTTATATAAAAGTTATTCATGGGCAAAACTAAATATCAATGTAATAAATACAACAATATTGAATTAATTTTTTTTTACCTCGAGTGAACCACTTCTTACGGCTCTCTTCTCTAGTTGCCCAACTACGTGAGAGAAGAGAGTGAAGGGAGTGCAGGAAGAAGAGGGGAAATAGGAGGGGGAGAAGAGGGTTTTGAGGTCAAGAGAAATTAAACCTACTTTGCATTTAGTTTAACTCACTGACTTACACAGCTAGATAGCAATAATGATAAGTGCATGTAACTTCTGATTCTTTTCTTTTTTGGTAGAATATAAACAGTTGTCCAAATGATTTTGCCACCACGATATCAATAAATATACATATGGAAGTGCGTGGCGTATAGCGAATCAAAATATATTTTTATAACGTTGTGTATATTTTCTAAATGAGGATGTTAATATTGACGATGTCACATTATTAGAAGTGCTCCAAAGCTTTTAAATACCACATAAGAAATTTAATTACTAATCTATACCATCAATTTAAGTCACATTATTATTGGCAATCCTTGATACTAAAAAAATACACTAAATAAACTATTTTAACATTTTGATCAATAAAAGAAGATATCAAGACAACTAATAAAAAGATAAGGAGAGAAATATGTCCAATCATCTCCTTAAAACATCAATTTCACAAGTACTATCGTAGTTGGTCTGTGATTTTAAACGAGCATCTCGATTAAATAATTATATTTCCTCTATAACTTACTAAAATGACTTGCTACAACAAATAACGATCATTCAAAATATCTTGGTTATCTAATTTGTATGATGTTTTATCATAATATGATTGTTATGGTATATAGTAAGTGGATATTTCAAATCAACTATTTATTGTCCCTATGCATCATTTAAAATATATCATGAAACATTGATAGAATTCTCCAAAGTTGTATCATCGTTTTATTTTAAGATTAATTAAGAATAAATAAATAGACTATAAAAAAATAGCCATTATCTTAAAACATCCATTAAATAAGTACTATCATGAACTAATGATTCAAATATTTTGCACAAATGATTATATCCATCTAATTTATGGCTCACTAAAATGGACAGTCATAACACAATAATAAACATTCAAATGGTTAAGATTATCTAATTTATATGAATTTTGCACCATGTCTTGCCTTTAGTGATCGGCAAGGTGTGGATAATTCAAGCTAATGATTAATTGCCTATGTATCTTTCAAAAAAGTTGTTGAGACATTACAAATATCCTCATAAAAAATGGGAGAGGAGCGAATTAGCTTTTCCCTTTGGGTTCATCTGGGGCCAATAAATAGGTCAAATGACATTTTCAAATGAATACTTGAAAATGAGAGGTCACTTTTTTAAAAAGTGATAAATTTCATATGAATTTGCTTGAAAATGACAAATTCATTCCATATTCCATGAAAAAAGGATTTTAATTCAAATTATCTATGATGCGGAAATCAACTATGACAATAACATAAGCACAAGCCCTAGGCTTGCCAATCATGTAATGGTTTACATTCATAATTATAAGCCTTAACTGTACAAAATTGATTGTGATAAGAAAAAGGTCCACCATTAATTCATATTATCTATCATATTTGGCTGACTATTAATCAGTAGTGCCCCCTCAGGATCACTTTGTCAACCAATCCTAACCATCCTTTTTAATGGTTTAAAAAAATGAATAGTGTTGATTGCTTGCATCGCGCCGATTAGATGACTGAAGTCATCTGATTATTGGCCAATGAAATGGATAGTCTCAGGTTACCATATTAGATAATATCATATAATTGATATGAACTATACATTATTTGAGATATGAGATTTGGATGGTTCAAGAAAATTGTATAATCAAGGCATCATATTGTTCTGAATTCCAATGTTGAAATCTTTCAGTGACTACTCTGATGATCAAACTCCCACCATTAAAAAATTGGACCAAAAACAGATGGTCTTTATTGATCGACGAGGAGAAGGTCCAGTTGTTGAACTAGACCACCCATCATGTGGGACCCACCTTTGACTACCCGGGCCTCTTAAGAATCACTTTGGTTGGATGATCCCAACCATCTACAATAAGTGGTTAAGAACATACAAGGTTCAAACCAATCACTTGAAGAACATTAATTAATCATAATATTTCCTCTTATGAGCTTGCTTCTCGTCTTATAAATGGACCAAAAAAATGATGGTCCTGATTGATTATATTGAAATAACCATTCATCGAATTGGACCGTCCATAATGTGGGCCCACCTTTGGCCGCCCTTGCCTCCCGGTAATGACTCTCATCAAATGTCCTTCATCTGGTATATGATTTGTCATGAGATATCTATGATAAATCCACACCGTCCATCAGTTTCACCAACTCATGTCACGACGTAAACAAAAAATGAGGTAGATTCAAAACTCTAGTGGGCTACACACTACAGGAAATAGCAGGAATGTAATGCCTACCAATGAAACAGTCTCAGGGCTCACCACAATGTTCATATGCCATTTAAACCGTTTATAAAGTCATTGTAACTGTGATGAACTAGAAATACAAATATTAGCCCGATCCAAAACTTAAGTGACCTGTCTATTTCAGAGTCATGTTTTCCATCAACCATGATAAGACCTAAACACCATAAAAATGCAAGGCAGGCATAATTTTTAGTTCTAGAAGTTAGCACCACGATCATCTATTCTGCCATGATAGATGGATGGTGATAAAAAAATCTGATGGAATTTTTTCCCCGTGCTCGACTGGTCGTGGGCTGGTGTTCGACCAGTCGTAGGTTCGAGTCGTGATACGACTCAAAGTCCAGCGAGTTTGGACTGATTTTCTTCGGGGTGCTCGATTGGTCGTGGGAGGTGCACGACCAGTCGTAGGTGGTGCTCGACCGGTTGTGGGTGGCGCATGACCAGTCATAGTTACGCAGATTCGTTCAGCGATTTTATGCGAATTTCATGTTGCAACTGGGATGCGGAAGGGAGTTTCCTAAAACTATAAAAAGGGGTCCCTAGGATTTTTCTAGGGTATGATGGTGATAGAAAAACAGAAGAGGGATATCAAAGGTGTGATAGAGAGAAAGCTTGTAGAAGGGAGGTTATGCTCGTGGAGGTGATCTGTTGTGCAATCAATATCTCAGTGCTTCTACGTCCTCGTAATCGGTGAGATCTCTTAGTTTTTCTTTGTTCTCTTACTGTTTATCCACTCTTACATGAGTGATGAAGGTTTGATCATAGCAAGGTGTGCTTGTGATCGGTTGTAACGTTATGCTTTATAGTGGATTGTTGATTTGGAAGAGGTCCCGTGGTTTTTACCTCTTTGAGGGTTTTTCACGTAAAAATCTCTTGTGTGGTGTGTGATTGTTGTTTTGATTGTCTTCATTACTTTTATTATCCCATAATTTTGGTTTGTTTGGGAGGCTAGATCTTGAAATTTTGTGCAAGGCCTCCAACAAAGTGATATCAAAGCTAAGTTCATTAAACGGGTAAGATCGGTTTGAATTATAGAAGGTGACTCATTAAAGATGATCAGCCTCAATGGTTCAAACTGGACCATATGGAAGGCTAAGATGGAGGACTTGCTTTATCGTAAAGACCTATATTCTTCAATTTTAGGCATATCAGCAAAATCTAAGAATATGTCTAATGATGATTGGAAGAAGATAGATCGGAAGGCGGTGGGGTTTATTAGACAATGACTGGATGATTCTGTGTTCCACCATGTGTCTACAGAAACCTTAGCTGCTAGCCTATGACTGAAACTAAAAGGGTTGTATAAGAGAGAGACATCCCGGTAATAAATTTTTTCTGATAAGGTGACTTGTGAATCTCAAGTTCAAGGATAGTAATTCTGTGGACGAGCACATGAATGAGGTCAGCAATATAGTGAATCAACTCTCCTCTACGAAGATGGTCCTGGATGATGAACTGCAAGCTTTGCTATTGCTTAGTTCATTGCCTGACAGTTAGGAGACATTAATAGTATCTCTAAGTAACTCCGCGCTAGACGGAAGGACATCCATGGAACAAGTGACTAACTGTCTCTTTAATGAAGAGACAAGGAGGAAGTCTCAAGGGTCTACTCAGCAAGAGACCCTTATAACACAGGAATGAGGAAGAGGAAAGAACATGAAGGGCGGGAAGGCTCGAGATAAATCAAGAGGCAAGTCGAGTAACAGAAAAGATATTGAATGCTGGAATTGTGACAAGAAGGGCCACTATAAGCATGAATATCGTAAGGCTAAGAATTACAAGAAAGGAAAAGGAAAGGAGAAAGAAGATTAATCAGATTCCACTATGGTCGCTTCAGATGACGACGTTGTAGTTATTCTTTTCTACAGATCATGATGTATGTCTCAGGGCTACGAGTCAGGATACCGACTGATGTGATAGACTCGAGAGCCTCTTTTCATGCGACTCCATGCAGAGACTTCTTCACAAACTACAAGTCAGGTGACTATTGGACTGTGAAGATGAGAAATTCTACCATATCGAAGATCGTAAGGGTCAGTGATATTTGTGTGAAGACTGATGTGGTCTGCACATTGGTTCTCAGGAATGTGAGGCATATCCTAGACCTTCGCCTCAACTTGATGTCAACGAGAAGGTTGGATGATGAAGATTATGAAAGTCGGTTTGCTGGTGGGCACTGGAAGCTCATCAAGTGTTCGTTGATCGCAACCAAAGGAAAGAAGTGTTGCACCTTTTACAAGGCATGTCTCACTGTGTGCAAGGGTGAGTTGAACGCAGTGAAAGATTCAACTATTGACATGTGGCACAGGCGTCTAGGCCACATGAGTGAAAAAAGGCTTTAGCTACTAGCGAGGAAGCAACTCTTTCCAGACGTGACAGGTACACCTCTCAAAACCTGTCTTGATTGTTTATCAATGAAACAACATAGAGTTTCATTCGTTAAAATTGTTTCTCATGTTAATAAAGTACATGCATTAGATTTGGTTTATTCTTATGTTTGTGGTCCTATGAGGACAAAAACCTTAGGTGGAGCATTGTATTTTGTTACTTTTATAGATGATGCGTATAGGAGGATTTGGGTTTATGCATTGAAATCCAAGGATGAGATCTTTGGTGTAAGACCCGTATCTTGGTCCGTACCTTTCCGTACACTTCCGCGGTCTTACCGGTCGAATTTCGGCAACTTTTGACCCTTAAACGATATCGACGCGCGACCCTGATTCACGTGCCGACAACTCGAGTCGACTCAACCCGAGACCAATACCATAGCGACCGCACCATCGCCGCGGTTTCGATACTGCGACTCGCGCCAATGCGATACCCTGGTCAAGAGATATGGGCCAACGTTCGGTGCGAGAAAACGTCGCGCGTTGCGAAAACTAAGAGAATCTCTATGATGTGTCACATCAATCACATCAATCCCATCAATCAATCACATGTCAAGTACACATCACTTCCATCTCTTTTCCCAAGCAACCACAAAAGTCTTCATCTCCCATACCTCTCTTACACAAAAGCCTCAAAAGTCAAGCTTTTCTTACACAACCATCACTCACCCATCCATCCATCACTCTCTCTCTCTCCCTTTACATCACTCTCTCTCTTTCTCTCTTTCCCATTTCAAAAAAATTCCAAAGCCAAAGAGTCCATACGTATGGAATTTGTAAGAGCTCCTAAGCTCCAAGTGGCCCACCTTCCTATCCCAAAATCTCTCATCTCAACCCTCCATTCTTCATCTTAACCATTGAAGTTGAAGATATGGTGCCAAGGAACCTCTAGGAGCAAGAAGATCGGACGGTGGGTGCCTCTATAGGGTAGTTTTACTTATTTTTATGGTGGACCAAGTGAGGCCCACCGATCAATGGTATGGATCTCACTTGGGACCCTAAAATGTGGCCGATGGACCACTTGGATCATCATGATCATTCCATGATGGGGCCATTCTCCATGGACCCCATCATGATGTTTATTTTCTTTAGAAAGGTCATCTAGACCATCCATATTGGTAGAGAAAGGATCCCCACCGTTGATCTTTAGTTTTGATGGTCATATGTGCAAAATGACCCACTTGATGTATGATTTCATGTAAGGGAGGGCCCATAATGTCGGGGTCCCTCCATCACAAGCCGTGTCCCACTCTCCATGTCTCTCTCTCTCTTTTATTTCTTTTATTCTATTTTATTTTATTTCATTTTATTTTATTAGGATTGTGTGGCCCACTGGAATGGATCCCACCCTAATGTAATTTTTATTCAAGTGGGGCCCACCTTGAACGTTGAACCCATGGCAACCATCGGTGGTGGCCCACTCCATCAGGGTCCACACACAAAAAAAAAAATATATATAAAAACTGTCAAGTAAAAGGAAAGGAGAGGAGAGGTTTTTGGGTGGTCCCTTAGTGTAGGCCCCACCTTGATGTATATGTTCGATCCAAGCCGTCCATCCCCTTACCCACATCGATTTAACCGTCAAGTAAAAGAATGGGATTAATCCGAACATCTGGTGGGCCATAGCATGGGAAACATTGACGGTTACCATTGAGAATTTTTTTGGTGTTTCTAGGCATAAAAAAAATTCAAACTTCGGACTCTTTTTGTCTGTTGCGAGCTGTAGAACGCTATGACTGTAGTAGATTTTCAGGAAGCGGGCCCCACACGTGATTTTTGGTGAAATCAGAAATTAAAGGAGAGAGAGGGGAGGAGTGAAGCAGCAAGGAAACTGCTGTTGCTGCCTGCGCTGACAGCGCGTGCCACGTTGACGCACGACTGGCGGTGGCGTCCAACAAGGGACCCATGGCTCCAGCTGTGGGCCCCACCTTGATGTTTGTTTGCCATCTGACCTGTTCATGAGGTGGGCCCCCTCCTCAGGTGGGTCCCCTCCAAATTTCAGGTCGATCCAAAACTCAGGTGGGCCACATCACATGAAACAGTGAGATTGAGCATCTACCATTGAAATCTTTCTGGGGCCCACAAAAGTGTTGAACCAAGCTGAAATTTGTACTTTTCCTTTAACCGGATCTGTTTGGCCTTATCAACGGGTTGGATGCCAAATAAATATTACAGTGGCCCCACATGGGACCCACAATGATGTATGTGCTAAGTCCACCGTCCAGATGGACGGTGGCACCCCCCACGGCTGCACACACTTGAGCATGAGTGGCCTCCACCGTCCAGCGGATGGTGGGGCCCCTTTGTGATGTATGTGTTCTACCCGCAATGTCCATTGGACAGTGGGACCCACCATGACGCACGTTATGCGTTCAGACCGTCCATCCGCTTGGTGAGATCATTTAAAGCATGAGTGGCGGATTGGGTGGGCCATTCATGTATGGGTTAGGCCCATTTGATTTATTTAAGGCCTATGGGTTAGGCCCATTTAATTTGAAAAAGGCCTATGGGAAAGGCCCATTTGATTCATGTAAAGGTTTTGGGCTTAGGCCCACTTGTTATGTTTCAAGTCCATTGGACTAGGCCCATTTGATGTATTCCAAGGCCCATGAAATTGGGCTCATTTGATATATATGTAAGGCCTAGGGATTTAGGCCCATCTGACTCATAAAAGGCCTATGGGCTAGGCCCATTCGAATTTCAAAAGGACTATGGGCTAGGCCCATTTGGTTTATGAAATGCTTATGGACTAGGCCCATTGAATTCGTTTTAGGCCTAAGAACTTAGGCTCATTTGATGTGTTGCAAGTCCATGGGAGTAGGCCCACTGGATTTATTTGAGACCCATGAGTTAGGCTCATTTTATTTGATTAAGGCCTAGGGGTTTAGGCCCATTTGACTCATGTTAGGCCTATGGGTTGAGTCTCTTTTTATGTACATGTGGGGGCCCAATTGGTGTGGCCCATTGGTCATATATTAGACTCATGAGACTAAGCTCATTTGATGCAATCCAAGGCCCACGGGTTTAACCCATTGCAATGCACATAAGACCCATTGATGTGGCCCATTTATGTGGCCCATCTGATGAATAAAAGGCCCATAGGATATGACCCATTTGATATATATATGTAAGGTCCAATGGGGACAACCTACAGTCCATTGCAATGTGTAAACCCATTACAGACTAAGTGTTGATGTTTACAAAGATCGTGCCTTGGGAGCAATGTTGGTTTAACGTCCACATTGCGAGTGTAATGTTGGTTGGATGTCCACATTACGACTCTCCTTAGGGCCCATTACTGGGCCGTACTTATCGTGTATAGGCCGTCCAGGTCCATCTGCATTGTAAGATAATTCATTTTATTATATCATGTTTAGTACAGTTTCATGACTCATGATCATACGCATCATATGTATGCTTGACGTTAGAGTTGTCTGATCATAGCATTTGCCTTCGGACAGGTTGTTTATGGGCTCTCGGTTAGGCGGTGTTGCCCTACATGAGTGCACGATATGCGCAGGATTGGTTGCATGACTGGATAACGTGATTCATGCATTACGCATTGTGTGACATGGTTATTGTACGCCCTAGCGACATCGGGGCCGTAGCCTCCACAGACAGATCGTGGTTGGCAGGACTGGATACCGAAAATCTTGTTCTACATGGGGTACTATAGATATCCCTGGGTGAAAGTCCCTAAACCCTTATGGTACCAAGAGGTTGCTCCAACGTCTAGACCGAGTGGGTAGATGAGCGTTGAGTGCCGATTACCAGACGGTTACGCTCTCCACTATGTCGTGGTCGGTTGGAAGGGGGTGCGGCCTTACCCGCCCGAGAGTAGGGGGCAATACTAGGCTGCGTTTGACCAGCTCGAGGAATGGGTCCGCTATCGACGAGTCGCGCCCGATATTTGGCAGACGGATAGTGAGGTCTCTTCCACTTACCTTATTGCGCGCGATGTGGCGGCAATCTGGTTTAGAGTGTACTAGACCCCGGTGATATCCTATATTTGAGCTGTATTGATGTGTGGACATAGATGAGGACCTGTATGCTTGAGTTGTATTGTACATCGCATGGCCTTGGGATGACCGCTACTTTCATGTCTGACATTGTATAGCCTTGGTATGGCTCATGATATCATGGTTCCATTTGCATATTCCGCATCACTCTGACATTGCATGTATATATTACTACCTTGCGCACACACTTTCACCACCCTCTAAGCTTTCTGTAAGCTTATGCATGACCGTTGCGTGCAGGTGACGTTGGATCGCAGCAGCGCTAAGGCAGGAGCACGTTGCTGATCATTTTGAAGTTTTTGGTTCTATACCATTGTATTTCCCTTTATACTCATTGTACTTGTAAAGATTTTGATCATAGTAAAAATGTAATGTATTTCTTGGTTGTTGTTTGTAGGTTATGCCTTTGGTTATGCTTATTACGAATCAAACTGATGTTGAAAAATCCTCCTCGTAGCATCTCAGGATCGAAACCTGGCGAATGGGAGCTAGGAGCCGAGAATGGGATTCTATGGAGGCTGTCGGCGCTGGATTCGGCGATCGAGAATTTTGTGAGCCCGGTTTCTGAGTTTGGGGCGTGACATTTGGTGTGTTTAAATTATTTCATGCTATGGTCGAGAGAGAGACAGATAGATCATTGAAGTGCATCCACACTGACAATAATGGTGAATACATCGGCGACTTTCATGAGTACTGCAAGTCCCTGGGTATACGGCATGAACAGACGGTTCCTAAGACCCCCCAGTATAATGGTGTAGCTGAGCGAATGAATCACACCATTGTTGAGAGAATCAGATGCATGTTATCCCATGCAAAGTTGCCCAAGACGTTCTGAGAAGAAGCAATGCACACGACAGTGTATCTAATAAACAGGTCTCCATCAGCCCCGTTGAATGGAGAAGTACTTAAGAAGGTGTGGACTGGACATGATCTATCGTACAGTCATCTTAGGGTGTTTGGATGTAGGGCATCCATTCACCTACCAAAGGACGAGAGATCCAAGCTCGATATGAAGATCAGGTAGTGTGTATTCTTGGGGTACAGTGATGAAAAGTTCGGTTATAGATTATAGGATCTGACCGAGAGGAAGCTCGTCAGGAGCAGAGATGTGATTTTTTTTAAAAATCAGTGTATAAAAGATATTAATAAGCCAGAGAAGAACCATCCTAGTTTAGGTGAGCTAGAGGACATGGATCTGATTATTCCTCTTGTGGTGCCTAATGATGGGGGAGTACAGTAAGGTGCAGAGGATGAGGGAATTCCTACAGAAGATGGACAGGGGGAGCAGCCCACCTGATCCACCTGTTGAGCCACAGGTGAGGAGGTTATCTAGGGACAGGCAGTCGTCCAAGATGTACTTGCCGCATGAGTACATTATGCTGACTGATGGGGGAGAATCAGAAGATTATTCTAAGGCCCTAGCCGATGAGCATAAGGGGGAGTGGTTAAAAGCTATGCAAGAGAAGATGAAATCCTTACATAAGAAGCATACCTATGATATGGTGAAACTGCCTAAGGGCAAGAAAGTTTTGACCAACAAGTGGGTGTTTAGAAAGAAGGTTGAGCAGAAAAATTCACAGACGAGGTTCAAGGCCAGACTTGTGGTAAAAGGGTTCGGTCAGAGGAAAGGCATAGACTTCGAAGAGATATTCTCACCAGTGGCGAAGATAACATCCATACGGGTGTTGCTTGGGTTGGTGGCTAGCATGAATTTAGAAATAGAACAGTTGGACGTTAAAACTGCTTTCCTCCGTGGTGACCTAGAAGAAGAGATCTACATGCATCAACCAGAAGGGTTCGAAGTCAAGAGCAAAGAGCATATAGTATGTAGGTTGAGGAAGAGCTTGTATGGGCTGAAACAAGCTCCACGGTTATGGTACAAGAAATTTGATTCGTTCATGTTACAGCATGGGTATGACAGAATGAAGTCAGACCACTGTGTGTTCACGCGTAAATTCTCAGATGGTGATTTTTTAGTTCTGTTGTTATACGTTGATGACATGCTCATCATGGGAAAAGACATCAAAAAGATCGACAGGCTAAAACAGGAGTTGGGTAATTTTTTTGCGATGAAAGACTTGGGCCCGGCTAAACAGATCCTAAGAATGGAGATAACCCGTGACAGAAGTAGCAGTAAGCTTTGGCTGTCACAAGAGCGGTATATTGAGCAAGTCCTAGAGCGGTTTAATATGAATACACCGAAGCCGGTCAATGCTCCACTGGATGGTCACTTTCAGATTGAGCGACAGGTAGTGTCCCAAGACGAAGGCAAAGGTGAAAGAGATGTAAAAAATACCCTGCGCGTCAGCCGTAAGAAGTTTGATGTATGTTATGGTGTGTACACGCCCAGACATATCATATGCGGTTGATGTTGTTAGCCGATATTTTGTCAATCCTGGCAAAGAACATTGGGCAGCGGTGAAGTGGATACCGCGGTATATAAGAGTCTCATCCAGGTTAAGCCTATGCTATGGTGACGGTAAACCTGTGCTAGAGGGCTACACAAATACAGGTATGGCAGGGGATGTAGACTTCAGAAAGTCTATATTGGGGTTCATGTTCACATTTGCAGGTGGAGCGGTTTCTTAGTAGAGCAAGTTATAGAGGGTTATAGCATTATCGACGACAGAGGCCGAATACATTGCAGTCACAGAAGCATTAGTCACGCCCCAAACTCGAAAATCGGATTCACAAGAATTCCGATCACCGAATCCGGTGCCGACAACCTCCGTAGTACCCCATTCTCGGCTCCTAGCATTCATATGCCAGATTTTCGATCCTGAGATCCTACAAGAAGGATTTTTTTTTGTACATTTAACTAGTAATAAGCATAACCACAAATTTACCCAAATCATAAAGGCAACATCATCATCACATATCCACTAATATAATCATTTGAATACAATGTTGAAAGGAAAATATATATGTCAAAATCAAAGCTCTAGAAAACAGCTACACGCTCCAAGCTCAATGCTACTGCAACCTAACATCACCTGCACGCATCTATCTTGCATAAGCTTATAGAAAGCTTAGAGGGTGGTGTAAGTGTGTGCACGAGATAAGTGCCAAGTATTCAATACAATATCATAATCATACAATACCGAAAATCTATTAATTCATAAACCATACAATGACTGAATAAGCAGAAACACTGATAAGAGCAGGAATTATCAGCGTAAACAGAAATACTGACAAGATTATAATCATGCGATAATAGAATAAGCGAAAGTATGAACAAGTCCATAAGTTAATCAATATCAGAATATGCAATATAGGACAGCTATGCAAATGATGAGTCATAGATAATCAAATGTCAAATGACAAGGATATAATATAATACACAATTCGAAAGAGCTAACAAATATCATCACTCTCATCTAAGTAATAGGAATACAGAAACATAACAACCCACAATGCCACACGCCGAAGATGTAATGGAATATGCAGTATATGGTGCTAATGGAATGACTATGCTGGAGTGTGATGTCGGGATGATAGTATGTAGTATCGCAGGCTACGGGGTCCACCACAAGGAACCTCTATTCAAACCAGTCCCATACTTAAATTTGGATAGTCTGACTCAACGTGGTAAACTCCTGATCTCAGGTTAGTCGCGCGCCCAACCGAAATCATTGCCATAACAAAGATACACAACAATTAGTTGCACACCACCAGCCTGAGTAGATAGTGAATAGATGAATGAATGAGTATACAACTCCTACTCAGTAGCTTGTCAGCATAGTAGCCTGTCAACCGCTGGTAGCTCGCCCAGTGTGGTAGCTCGCCCAGGCCTCAGCCCCGCCCACATCACACCCGCCCACATCAGCGTCCGCCCACGTGCACTCGCCCACATGCACAACAGTGACGGGGTGTCATAATATCATGTCAGTCCTCATATCAGTACAGTTCGTCTTTGGAAAAATCACCGGGGTCTATTACACTTCACACCACATGCCGCCCCAATCAAGCGCACAACTGGGTAAGTGGAAAAGACCTCACTATCCGCCTGTCAGTAGTCTGCCAATACCTACTCGGCTCACTGATAGCGGACTCATTTCTCGAGTTGGTCAAACTCAGCCTAGCCATGCCTACTCCCTAGGGCGGGTAAGGCCGCACCCCCTTCCAACCGACCACAACACAGTAAAGAGTGCAGCCATCTGGTAATCGACACTCAACGCTCATCTACCCACTCGGTCTAGACGTTAAAGCATCCTCTAGAACTAAGAGGGTGTTTACAGATTTTCACCCAGGGCCATCTATGGCGGCCCGATGCTCGAACAGATTTTCGGTGTCCCATCTGGCCATCCACGATATGCTTGTGGAGGCTACGACCCTGATTTCACTAGGGCGTACAGTAATCACAACACAATGCAAGATGCATGAGTCATACAATCCAATCATGCATCAATCCTGCGCATGTCATGTGCTCATGTGAGATAATCTCCACCTATCAGGGAGTCTCACATCATCCTGCCCAATGACATATGCAATGGTCAATCACATCTCATAATAAACATGTAGATGATGTGAATGGGCATGCATCATGATGTTATGATGTCACATACTCATAAACGGTATCAATAACCGGCGTCGACAATGTGGACTTTTAAACAACATTGTCCCCAAGGAATGGCCCACATAGATTCAAATATATAATGGATACATGGCCTCACACAAGGGCCAAATATACGAAACAGGTGGGCCCTAGTCATGGGCCTAACACATATCACAATGGGCCTTGCCTATAGGCCTCAAATACATCTGGATGGGTCGCACCCATGGACCTCAGATATATCACAATGGGCCTCAAATATACTTCACATGTGAGTCACATACCTGGGTCTAATACACATCAGTATGGGCTACATCACATAGGCCTAATATACATCACTATGGCCACAACCCATGGGCTTTAAATACACAATAGGTGGGCCCTACACATGGGCCTCAAATATATACCACGGGTGAGCCTCAATGGACAGGTCATCAATACAACAGGATGGGCCTAATGACATGGACCCCATAAATATATCGAATAGGCTGCACCAATTGGGCCTATATTGAGTCTAACTGTGTCGTGGTCGGTTGGAAGGGGGTGCAGCCTTACCCGCCTGAGTGTAGGGGACAATGCTAGGCTGAGTTTGACCAGCTCGAGGAATGGGTCCGCTATCGACGAGTCGCGCCCGATATTAGCAGATAGATAGTGAGGTCTCTTTCACTTACCTTATTTCGCGTGATGAAGTGGCGATCTGGTTTAGAGTGTACTAGACCCCGGTGATATCCCAGATTTGAGTTGTATTGATGTGTGGACATAGATGAGGATTTGTATGCATGAGTTGCATTTCACATCGCATGGCCTTGGGATGACCGATATCATTCATGTCTTGCATCGCATAGCCTTGGTACGGCTCATGATATTTATGGATCCATCTGCATATTCCGCATTACTCTGATATTGCATAATCATATTACTACCTTGCGCACACACTTTCAACACCCTCTAAGCTTTCTATAAGCTTATGCACGACTATTGCGTGCAGGTGACGTTGGGGCGCAGCAGCGTTGAGGCAAGAGCACTTTGCAGATCACTTTGAAGATTTTGATTTATCATCATTGTATTTCTCTTTATGCTCATTGTACTTGTAAAGTTTTTGATCATAGTGGAAATGTAATGGAGTTCTTGGTTGTTGTTTGTGGGTTATGCCTTTGGTTATGCTTATTATGAATCAAACTGACATTGAAAATCCTCCTCGTAGCATCCCAGGATCGGAACTTGGCGAATGGGAGATGAGAGCCGAGAATGGGGTTCTATGGAGGCTGTTGGCGCCGGATTCGGCGACCGAAAATTTTGTGAGCCCGATTTTTGAGTTTGGGGCGTGACAACGGGCCTCATACACATCAAGGTGGACCACAACAACAGGCCTCATGCATATCAAGGTGGGCCTCAACAACGGGTCTCATACACATCAAGGTGGGCCTCAACAATGGGCCTCATACACATCAAGGTGGGCCTCAACAATGGGCCTCATACACATCAAGGTGAGCCTCAACAACGGGCCTCATATATGGCCTTAGCAACAGGCCACAAATATATCAAGATGGGCCTAATCAATCAAATGGGCTAAATTAATCAAATGACCGATACGAGCAGGCCGATCAAATGGACCGATACAAATGGACTGTGCGTCATGGAGTTATACTAAGCATGTTATAAAGTAATGCCCTATCCTTACAACGCAGCTGACCTAGACGGCTTGCATACAACAAGTACGGGCCTACCAATGGGCCCTAGGGAGAGTCGCGATGCGGACATTTAACAAACATTATACTCGCAATGTGGACGTCAAATCAACATTGCTCCCAAGGTGTAGCCCGTAGTGAATAACATTACGTAAACCAGGTTGGGATCACACATTGCAATGGACCTTAGGTATACCTCATTGGGCCTTAAATACATCAAATGGGTCATGTCATATGGGCCTTTTACTCATTAAATGGGCCACCTCAATGGGCCGCACCAATGGGCCTTATGTGCATTGCAATGGGTCATAACCCGTGGGCCTTAGATTGCATCAAATGGTTCTCGACCCATGGGCCTTATACATATCAAATGGGCCTAATCCCATGGGCTTTAAAATACATGAAATGGGTCCAATCCCATGGACCTTGGAACACATCAAATGGATCCACTCTATGGGCCTTAAATTACATCAAATGGGCCTAATCCCATGGGCCTTGGAACACATCAAATGGGTCCACTCTATAGGCCTTAAATAGTTTAACAACTAGTTACATTCATGGACCCAATTAAATTCAACTATGGTGGGCTTCAAAAGTGCATTCATTAAGCCCAACATTTAAGGAACTAAAGGTATAAATTATTTCCTGTAAGATCTTTATAATATGGTGGGCCCCACTCCTCAAAATTTCAGCCCAAGGCCAGCATAATTATAACATGTTGCTGTCCTAAATTTGGGCACTCCATTGGAGTGGGTCCAAGGCCTCTAAAACTCTGAAAATTGAGGGCCAAGGTCCCTCATCATGCATACAATGAGAAGAAACCCAAAAAGGTGGCCCACTATCAGAAGAAATATTTTTAAATTATGATTTTTTATCAAGGCATATTGCTGGACTGCACAGCAGAAAAAATCTGGGAGTCCAACCATCTTGGCCCATTCTTTTGGATACCTAAACGGGGTCACTTGAGGCTGAAATTTCATAGAGTGATACTTCCATTAGTGAGTCACACCTCCACAAAATTTCATAATTTTTAGATATCTCTAAGTATTTTAATTAATTTAAACAAAACAGACTGTTCAGAAAAATCGAACAGACTTGGACGTCCTAACATGGTGGGCCAGTAAGGCTCTCACCACGGTGTGTACAGGGGTCCATTGGCCCTGAAATTTGGTAGGTGGGTTCTAACATAAGTGGACCACACTTCTAAAAAATTTTAGAATTTTTGGACATCTGTAAATATTTTAATTCATTTACATAAATCAATCTGTCTTGAAAATCGGACTGATCTGGACACCATATTATAATGGGCCGGTCCCGCCATCACTATGGTGTGTACAGGCGTCCATTGGCCCCAAAATTTTGTAGGTGGGTCCTACCATAAGTAGGCCACCCCCCCAAAAATTTTTATAATTTTTAAACACCCATAAGTATTTTAATAAATTTCAAAAATTTAACTGTCCATGGTGGAATGTTGCTGAAACAGTGCATAAAATCCAGACTGTCTACCTCACTTGGACCACACCTTTGGGACCCCAATGAAGGTCAGTTAGGGCTGAAATTTAGGGGACATCAAGATGAGATTGTCACCTTTCAGAAAAGTATATTTAATAGTTATGAATAGTCCCCTAAACAGTCTCAAAATCTGGTCCAAAAACTGTCCAGAAAATTCTGGACAGCAACATGTACTTAGATAAAATTTATTATATAAGTTAAATAAAAAGGGAATTACATTAATGGGCCACACACATCAGGAAATAAAATGAGGAAAAAGAGAGATAGAAGGACAATCCGGCCATAGGGAAAGGGGCTCCTCCACTATTGAGCCCTCCCAAGATCAATCACACCCGCACATCATACCTAGATTTACATTTACAACATGGATCTTGAATATGCACGACATATAATTAAAATGCATGGTGAGGATGCCATCCCCACCATGGTTATAAGGTCTAGATGACCTAAACATAATATGATATGAAATAAAACTACCATAATGGAGCCCATAGAGAAAGGCCCCATGCATGGATCATGCATGCATAAGGTAGGCCACTAGGCCACAACCATGGGATTGTGTGGGATCTCCACCATTGATTGGTGGGTCCTACACTTCCCTCATGAAAGAAAGAAAACATCTAGGCTATAGAAATAAGATTTTTTACATCTAGAAGAGCACCCACCGTTCGATCTTCTTGCTCCTATGAGTTCCTTAGCACCTTAGCTTTGATTCCAATGGAGGAGATGAGGAATGGATGGTTAGGATGGGAGATCATGGGGTAGGAAAGTGGGCCACACTTGAAGTTTTGAAAGAGAGGGAGAGGCTTGGAGAATTCTCATACGTATGGGATTTCTCTCCTTAGATTTTTTTTGAGTTTGAAAATGAGAAAGAGAGAGAGAGAGAGTTGTAAAGGGAGAGAGAGATGGGTGATGGATGTGGTGAGTGATGGGTGTAAAAAAATCTTAACTTTTGTGGCCATTTATGTAAGAAAAGCATGGGTGGTGTAAGAACTTTTTGACTTTGAGGGCTTTTGGTGTAAGAGAGGTATGGGCTTGTAAGAGATTCTTGACTTTTGTAGTTGCTTGAGAATGAGTGAAATATGATGTGTACTTAACATGTGATGGATTGATGGGCTTGATGTGACACCTTGTAGGGATTCTCTTGGGTTTTGCAACGCGCGACGTTTTCTTCGTACCGAATGTTGGCCCACATCTCTTGACCAGGGTATCGCCTCGGCGGGCAAGTCGCGGCATCGGAACCGCAGCGACGGCGCGGTCGCTATGATAAAGGTCTTGGGTTGAGTTGATACGGGTTGACGGCATACGAATCAGGGTCGCACATAAATATTGGTTAGGGGTCGAAGGTTGCCGAAATTCGACCGGTAAGACCGCGGAAGTCTATGGAACGGTACGGTATAGGATACGGGGCTTACAGCATGTAAAGAGATATTTTGGATGAAAAGGTTCCTATAGGAACTTAGCCTGAACAGGAGCAACACGTGGTCTATTGCTATAGTCAAAGTGTTATACACTTGAGTAAGAATCTAAGTTAGCATTACAAGTCGAAGCACATAGAGATTCGATATCACTGGATCATGGATACTTTGGAACAGAATGTGTTACAACTTAAGAAGGTCCACACGAATGATAATGGGTTAGACATGATGACCAAGGTTTTGCTCAAGGGCAAGTTTGAGGTTTGTAGAAACCAGGCTGGTAGGGTAAAAAAGAGAGATTTGATGGAGTTTTTTTTCCGTGCTCGACTGGTCGTCAGTCCTGCTCGAACGGTCGTGGGCTGGTGCTCGACTAGTAGTAGGTTCGAGTCATGACACGACTCAAAGTCCAGCGAGTTTGGACTGATTTTCTTCGAGGTGCTCGACCGGTCGTGGGAGGTCCACTACCGGTCGTAGGTGGCGCTCGATAGGCTATGGGTGACGCACGACCAGTCGTAGTTACGTAGATTCGTTATGCGATTTTACCGAATTTCGTGTCGTAAGTCCTTTTGCAATTGGGATGCGAAAGAGAGTTTTTTAAAACTATAAAAAGGGGTCCCTACGATTTTTCTAGGGTATGATGGTGATAGAAAAACACAAGAGGGATATCAAAGGTGTGAGAGAGAGAGAAAGAGAGAGGGAAAGCTTGTAGAAGGGTGGTTATGCTCGCAGAGGTGATCTGCCGTGCAATCAATATTTCAGTGCTTCTACGTCATCGTAATCGGTCAGATCTCTCAATTTTTCTTTGTTCTCTTACTGTTTATCCACTCTTGCGTGAGTGATGAAGGTTTGATTATAGCAAGGTGTGCTTGTTATCAGTTGTAACGTTCTGCTTTATAGTGGATTGTTGATTTGGACGAGGTCCCGTGGTTTTTACCTCTTTGAGGGTTTTCTACGTAAAAATCTCTTGTGTGGTGTTTGATTATTGCTTTGATTGTCTTCATTGCTTTTATTATCTCATAATTTTGATTTGTTCGAGAGACTAGATTTTGAAGTTTTGTGCAAGACCCCCAACAAAATCTCCATCAAGATTGGAAATGAGTTGGGCCACCGGATATGTAGACTAGAGCATTGGCCCCTTTACTTGGCCCAAGGTCTGGGCATGGGCTTGAAATCTAGGCCTGGCGTTCAAGTTTGCCTTTGTCAGCAATTGAGTTGTGAGATATAATCTAGAAAATCTTACTACAAAATGTTGAAATATTCGTTACGGATTAATAAATAAATTTAAAACATCAATATATAAAATTCTCAAATGTTTTTCATTAAAAACTGGATAATTTTTAATTGAAACTCAAAACCTATATTTTGAAAATCAGACAATATTACAACCAAAGTATGAAATAAGTGAATAACAACTCCTTTTTGAAATATAAGCCATCCTTGTTTGGTATTAGCAGGTGGACCACTCAGACTTACGCACTACTTTGCTGCGTTTAGTGAGAAATATGGCTCGACCAATTATCATTCTTCCACAAGTAGCCCACCAGATTTCCTGCCCAATGATTTTGGGTGGGATCCACTGTGATGTTTGTGAGAAATTCAACCCGTCCATCCACTTTTCAAGATCATTTTAGGACATGCGACCAAATATAATGCAGATCTAAAACTCAAATGGGCCACACGAGAGGAAACTGTGAGAATTTAGTGATCACCGTTGAAATATTTATATGGCCACAAAAGTTTTGTATTGGTCTAAGTTTTTGGTGTTTTCACTTCATTCCAATGAAAATGACCTTATAAACGGTTTGGATGGCATATAAACATCAAGGTAGAGCCTAGGAAGGTTCCAACTGTAAGAAATCATTCCCCACTGTTTCATCTTGTATGGCTCATTTGAATTTTGAGTTTCGGATACTCCTTATGTTTTTGTCGCATGTGCTAAAATGCGTTCAAAAAAATTGGATGGACGGTTTGGATTTATAACAAACATCACAGTGGGCCCACCCATAATCCTTGCGCAGGAACTTCCTGCCAACGGCGTCCACCAATCTCCGCCAGACGCTCACGATTAATCACCACCGTTTTGTAATATACGGACTGCCCAAATTGTGGGCCACATTCTACACACCATATCTGGAAAATCACATTCATCATGCAATCCTAACCATCCAATCAATCTATCAACTGGATGGTGAAAGGTGAATTAGTGACTGGTCCAAATTATAAGGGAAAAATCAGACGGTTGCTGTTCTTTCTGTATTGGGCTACGCTCCATTCACAATTGGATCAGCAAATTAGATGGTCTGGATCACATTCAACGGTGAACTGTTTGGACAGGCCCCCAATCAGCCCCATTGACAGATTTATTCCAGTGATACCAGTACTACAGTAAGCTAGAGTGGCACCGTGAAAATGTGGGGCCCACGTGATGCATGAATGGACACGTGCATTTTACTTCCTGATTGTCATGTGCGCCACACCAATCTATGCAAGTTGGGAAAGAGCACCCACCCTTGATTCGTGTGGATGGCCCACCACATTGTTTATATTGAATTTAGGCCGTTCCTACCCATCATCTCGACTGGATGAAATGCCAAGCCAAACCTCAGGTTGTTTTCCAATTCAGGTGGGCCATGTACAAATCAAGGGTGAGCATCCTCTCTCACATTGTTCCATGTTTTGTGGCCCACCTGAGTGTTGGGTCGTCTGATGGACTGGTTGGATGACCTGCATACATTAGGTAGGCCCTACATTTGCCGGATACCACTGTAAGTTTACTGTGGCACCGGAACCACTGCAGTTCGCCAGTTTTTAAAACGGTGGTGATTATGCATATGTAGAGACGTTGATAAATGGTGCGATCAGAACCGTTCGTATTCTATTTCCCCCCTTGAAGGACAACAGTACGGAGATTATGCTGAAATGATCAATCTGGACAATGATGATGTGCGGAGTTGATTGACGTTTGAAAACAAAATTCAATTTGCTGACAAAAACTTCATAAATCAACGGTTAGGATCATTCCTTTAGGGTGATTATTATATGATCGTCTATTCATGGTAGTGTGCAGAGATGAACGGTTCAAATCACATGGACAAAGAGATACTAGCATGTGGGCCCTGTGTAGTGACACATTTGGTAACGTGGCCATTCATGGAAAATCGCTTGAAAAGGATGTCAGACAGTCGGTAAAAGCAGTGCGCTCTGCGGTGGCGACCTTAACAAGGGAAACGGATTGGCTACTCCCCCTGCCACCAGCCCCGTGGCTGATGGTCGGTGCTCTTTTGGCCCCAAAAATGATGTGTGTGCTTCATCCATTCCGTTCATACATTTTTAAAAATCATTTTATGGCTCGAAATAAAAAATTAGAGGTATATAAATCTCAGGTGGATCACACCACATGAAAACAATAGTGATTAGATATCTACCATTAAAATCCTCCTAAGGCCCACTGTACTGTTTATTTGAAATCCAATTGATTAGGTCATACAGACCTAGATAAAGGGAAAAGACAAAGATCAGTTTGATCCAAAACTTTTATGGCCCCAAAATTTTTTTAATGGTCGACGCTCATTCAACACTCTTTCCTGTGACGTGGTCCACTTGAGATTGGGATATACCTCACTTTTTGTCTTATACTGAAAATGATCTAGAAAAATAGATGTACGGTATGGATCATGGTGGGGCCCACATAGCACTGACCATCAGCCATTGTCTGGGGCCAGGGGGAGTAGCCAATCCGTTTCCCTTATCAAGAAACCGTACAGATGTGGGGCCCACGTGATGTATTCACACCATCCAATCCATACATCAGATGCGTCACCTGAAAAAACGAAGGGCTGATACCAAACCGGATCCAATAGCAAAGAGGCTTACGGAAAAAGGAAACAAGTTAGGAGTAAACGTCCACCCTTGAATTTAGGGATAAACTTGAGTCGAAAGACAATCCGACTTTCGGCATGGAACTCCATATGAAATATATTAGAAGTCTGAACGGTCTGGATTCTACATATATAGCATGATAGCCCACCAATCTAATAAACAGTGACGGTTCCCTCTCGGAATGTTCCGTGGCCAACCTGAGTCTTCGATGTGGCTGAATTTTGGGAAAAGGGATTATTTTGTGGTGCAGCAGCTGATGAACGGATCAGATCGTGTGAAGAATATAACATGGGTCGCACATCTAGCCTGTCCCGTGCGCGTGTACAGGTCAGCAAGCACACGCCAACACATGCAGTGTGGCCAATCAATGCCGAGAAATTTACAACTGTAAGCCCCACCTTTTACCCACCATCTTTTCAAAGCACTCCCAAACTTTACTTTTCTAAATTAAACCATTATGTTCGGAGATACTATTTGTAGATGAAAATACCCTTGATTCCTATAGCTAGGGTAACCATAGCCATTCGAAAACATGAAACTCAAGGAAACATGAAATTCACTTTGTGTCCCTTTCATGATTTCCTATGGCTACGGGTATAATTCGTAGCCATATATCAAGGATATTTTCATCTAAAAATAATATGTCCGTACAGAATGGCTTCATTTGAAAAGATAAAGTTTGGGACGTTTAAAAAAAACAGTGGGTAAAAGGTTGGAAATACGGCCGTAAATTTCTCATCAACGCCATATCCAAGCCGGTGTTACCCGAATAACAGTTTAGTGGGTGTTACTCCTACTGTATGGCCCACCTTGATAATATGTTGTATATCCACTCTGTCCATCCATCTTTACAACCCATTTTAGGACACAATCTCAAAAAGTAAGCATAACTAAATCTCTGGTGGACCACACCACAATAAATATTGATGATTGATTGCTTGCCATTAAAAACTTCCCAAGGCCCACTGTAAGTAGACCAGTAATGTTTATTTTCCATACAACTCTTTGATAAGGTCAACCAAAATTGGATAAAATACAAAGATTAGCTTGATAAAAAACTTTTGTGGCGGAAAAAAGTTTTTAATGGTCATTCACCACTTTTTCCGGTGGTGTGGTACACACAGTAAGGGTTACATTCACTTAAGAGAAAATGACCACGGTAGACAAAACCTTTTACCCAGCGGTTTTTATCGACGAATACAAACTTAAGTTACCAACTTAGACTAGCACGTGCGGACAACGACTTTGAGGACGGAACTACCCCTCCTTTTTACTGTCGTTGCTTTTCCTCTCCCTCCATTTTTTTTTAAAAAAAGGATGAAAATTCTACTGCTACATCTGTTGGTTGGATTGCACCACGCTTTAGCTGGATCCCACCCTCTTTATTCATCAACATTATCTCGTTTTTCCTGAAAATGGTCCCTTCACGAAAGAAAGTACGCATGACAGGTATGATATACATTTACCTAAACGGCATAAATTTTTTGTGGGCTATTAAAATGCCGAATGAAGCTCCCATCTTGGTTTTTGGTTCATCCATGCGAAAATCATCCTATGAACATGATGGATTACAAGTAAAACATCATTATAGGGGCATAACAAGGTTTCTACGGTGGAAACACTGTTTCCTGTGGTGTGATCCACTTGATATTTCAATATGCCACCATTTTGGGTTGAAACCCTTGCTTTAGATGGAAAAATGGATGAACGTCATGGATAGTCCACATACATTCAAGGTGGGCCCAACTCAATATATATATATATATATTTTTAATATTTTACTATTAATTATTTTTTTTTTAAGTTTTTTTAGGTTAGCTTGTTAGTACACACCCATGTCAATACACACACTCCATGTTAGCCACCCCCGCTAGGAATCGATACCAGGACCTCAAGTGTTGACATGAGGTATCTCTACTTAGTCTGCCAATTGAGCTATGGATCTGGGTGTGCCCAACTTAGTTAACTCAGCACTATAAGTGCGTACTGAAAATTTTATGAACCGCTCGGTCAATTTCATTAATTGCTCGATCAAATTCACCGAAGAGAATTTCATGTAAATCTCGTTCAATTTCATTAACTGATCGGTCAAATTCAACAAAGCAAATTGTTAGGCTAGGTCAATTACATTTAAAGTTCATTCCAATTCATGTTAGCCTCTCCCAATTTCAAGCTTGCCTCGATCAAATTGATGTTTTCCTTGCTCAATTTCTCGGTTGCCTCATTGAATTTTTTCGTTACCTTGCTCAACTCCTAGGTTCCCTCGCTCAATTTCTAGGTTTTCTTGCTTAATCCTCGCTCCAATTTCTACGTTACTTCACTCGCCTCGCTCAATTTCTAGCTTCCCTCGTTCAATTCTTAAGTTGTCTCACTCCCATTTCGGTGTTCCCTCGCTCAAATCCTAGGTTGCCTCGCTCAATTTCTAGCTTCTTCGCTCAATTTCTAGCTTCTTCGCTCAATTCGTAGGTTGCCTCGCTCAATTTCTAGGTTCCCTCGTACAATTTGTAGCTTCCCTCGCCTCGCTCAAATCCTAGGTTGTCTTGCTGAATTTCTTAGTTCCCTTGCTCAATAACTAGAATTCCTTGCTGAATTTCTACGTTGCCTCGCTCAATTCCTAGCTTCTTTCGCTCAATCCCTACGTTGCCTCGCTCAATTTCTAGGCCGCATCGCTCAAATCCTAGGTTCCCTCGCTCAAATCCTAGGATTCCTCGCTCAATTCCTATGTTGCCTCGCTCAATTCCTAGGTTCCCTAGCTCAATTTGTAGGTTTCCTTGCTCAATTTCTAGCTTTCCTCGCTCAAATCATAGGTTGCCTTGCTCAAATGCTAGGTTGCCTCGCTCAATTTCTAGCTTCCCTCGCTCAATTCGTAGGTTACCTTGTTGAATTCCTACGTTGCCTCACTCAATTCCTAGGTTGCCTCGCTCAATTTCTAGGTTCCCTTGCTCAATTTCTAGCTTTCCTCGCTCAAATCCTAGGTTACCTTGCTCAATTTCTAGCTTCCCTCGCTTAAATCCTAGGATTCCTAGCTCAATTCCTACGTTGCCTCGCTCAATTCCTAGGTTGCGTCACTCAATTTCTAAGTTCCCTCGCTCAATTTCTAACATTTCTTGCTCAAATCCTTGCTTCCCTCGCTCAATTCCTAGGTTACCTCATTGAATTCCTACGTTGCCTCGCTCAATTCCTAGGTTGCCTCACTCAATTCCTACGCTGTCTCGCTCAATTTTTAGGTTCCCTCGCTCAATTTCTAGCTTTCTCGCTCAAATCCTAGGTTGCCTCGCTCAAATCCTAGGTTGTCTCGCTCAATTTCTAGCTTCCCTCGCTCAATTCTTAGGTTACCTCGCTAAATTCCTACGTTGCCTTGCTCAATTTCTAGGTTCCCTCGCTCAATTTCTAGCTTTCCTCGCTCAAATCCTACGTTGCCTCGCTCAAATGCTAGGTTGCCTCGCTCAATTTCTAGGTTCCCTCACTAAATTCTTAGGTTACCTTGTTGAATTTCTACGTTGCCTCACTCAATTCCTAGGTTGCCTCGCTCAATTTTTAAGTTCCCTGGCTCAATTTCTAGGTTTCCTAGCTCAAATCCTACGTTGCCTCGCTCAAATCCTAGGTTGTCTCGCTCAATTTCTAGCTTTCCTTGCTCAAATCTTAGGATTCCTCGCTCAATTCCTACGTTGTCTCGCTCAATTCCTAAGTTGCCTCGCTCAATTCCTAGGTTCCCTCGCTCAATTTCTAGCATTCCTCGCTCAAATCATAGGTTGCCTCGCTCAAATCCTAGCTTCCCTCGCTCAATTCCTACGTTGCCTCGCTCAATTCCTACGTTGCCTCGCTCAATTTCTAGTACTTTGCCTCGCTCAATTTCTAGGTTCCCTCGCTCAATTTCTAGCTTTCCTCGCTCAAATCGTAGGTTACCTCGCTCAAATCGTAGGTTGTCTCACTCAATTTCTACCTTCCCTCGCTCAATTCTTAGGTTACCTCGCTAAATTCTAACGTTGTCTCGCTCAATTCCTAGGTTGCCTCGCTCAATTTCTAGGTTCCTTCGCTCAATTTCTAGCTTTCCTCGCTCAAATCCTACGTTGCCTCGCTCAAATGTTAGGTTGTCTCGCTTAATTTCTAGTTTCCCTCGCTCAATTCCTAGGTTACCTTGCTGAATTCCTACGTTGCCTCGCTCAATTTCTAGGTTCCCTCGCTCAATTTCTAGGTTTCCTCGCTCAAATCCTACGTTGTCTCGCTCAAATCCTAGGTTATTTTTGGCCAGACCTCCTACACCACCCCCTTTTTATATATCCTAAAAGACAATGCCCATGAAGATATAATAAAGATCTCCCAACTATTGTATTGATTTCAGATCAATCTAGTTTATTTAAGATAATAACAATCTCCAAAGATTTGGCCTAAAATCGAAAAATGCACCAAACATCCCAAAATCTTCAATAATGTTTTACAACAGCCCATAATTCAGCTAATGGTATTGCTTGCTTTCCTCACTCTATTCTTGATCATTTGAAAATTGTGGATTAAAGAGGTTGTAGAATGGTGTAATGGGAACTTCACTTTGTTGTTAGTGCTTGAAATCATAGAAGATGTCCTGTGTTTTACATATAATTGGCTGCTTCATAGTTAGTTTTCTCCTCCAAATGGGCCTGTGTAGACTAGGAATGCAATACTTGATCATTTGGGCCATGTATCAACGAATTGAACCGTTGGAATACTTTCCAAATACATTCAAATGTTTATGGATGTGTTAGTGAAATACATGATTTCTTATTAAGCACAGTAAGCACTGTTACCTTCATCAATTAACTTCTCTTGTCACTGACATGGTCATGGTGCAGTTCCTTTATTGATTACTTAAGCATGATGGTTATGCGCATTCTTTCAAGTGGATGTTGCATGTGGGAGGATCGGAGCTGCATATTTCAGATTCAAGCATCTGGTACGTCTCTTGTCAAGAAAGTACATGATTGGAGTGGCCTGACCATTTGGACAGGCCGTATTTATATATTTGCTCGAAATTGATGGAGCAGACCCGGATGTGCGTCGGATCTATCCGAAAAAGCGGGGGTCCCTAGAAGGTGGGAACCGCTGTTATGACCATGATGAAGCTGTCCATTTCCTATGGATGACATTGGAGGGGCCTGACCATTTGGACAGGTCGTATTTATGTATTTGCTCAAAATTAATGGAGCAGATCCGGATGTGCGTCGAAGCTATCTGGATGAGCGGAGGTCACTGGAAGGTGGGAACCGCTATTATGACCATGATGAAGCTGTCCATTTTCTATGGACGGCATTTGAAGGGCCTGGCCATTTGGACAGGCCGTGTTTATATTTATATTTGCAGGGACCACACCCTTAACCTAAACCCGAACCCATTCTCAAATATAAAAACCTATAACATACACCTAAACCTTAATCTAAACCTTAACCTAAACCAATAACCTATAACCTAAATCAAAACCAAAACCTAAACCTATAACCTATAACCTAGATCAAAACCTATAACCAAAACCTAAACCTATAACTTATAACCTAAATCAAAACCAAAACCTAAACCTATAACCTATAACCTAAATCAAAACCTATAACCTAAACCAAAACCAAAATCTATAACCTAAACTTGAACCCATTCTCAAATCCTATAACCTATAACCTAAACTTAAACCTATAACCTATAACCTAAACTAAAACCTATAACCTAAACCAAAACCAAAACCAAAACCTATAGCCTAAACCCGAACCCATTCTCAAATCCAAAAACCTAAAACCTAAACCTAAACCTTAACCTAAACCGTTAACCTATAACCTAAACCGAAACCTATAACCAAAACCAAAACCAAAACCTATAAACCTAAATCCGAACACATTCTCAAATCCCAAAACCTATAACTAAAACCAAAACCAAAACCTATAACCTAAACCCGAACCCATTCTCAAATCCCAAAACATATAACCTAAGCCTAAACCTAAACCTTATCCTAAACCTATATAACCTATAACTTAAACCTAAACCTATAACCTATAACCTAGACCAAAACGTATAACCTAAACCAAACCAAAACCTATAACCTAAACCTAAACCCATTCTCAAATCCCAAAACCTATAACCTAAACCAAAACCAAAACCTATAACCTAAACCCGAACCCATTCTCAAATTCCAAAACCTATAACCTAAACCCGAACCCATTCTCAAATCCCAAAACCCAAATCCAAACCTAAACCTAAACCTAAAACCTAAACCAAAACCTATAACCTAAACTCAAATCCCTAAACCAAAACCAAAACCAAAACTTATAACCTAAACTCGAATCCATTCTCAAATCCCAGAACCTATAACATAAACCAAAACCTATAACCTAAACCCGAACCCATTCTCAAATCCCAAAACCTATAACCTAACCTAAACCTATACTTATAACCTAAAACTATTCCCAAATCCTAAAACCTACAACCTAAACCTAAACGTATAACCTATAACCTTAACCAAAACCTATAACCAAAACCAAAACCAACACCTATAACCTAAACCCGAACCCATTCTCAAATTCCAAAACCTATAACCTAAACCAAAACCAAAACCTATAACCTAAACCCGAACCCATTCTCAAATTTCAAAACCTGTAACCTAAACCCAAACCCATTCTCAAATCCCAAAACCCAAATCCAAACCTAAACCTAAACCTAAAACCTAAACCTAAACCTATAACTTAAACTCAAATCCCTAAACCAAAACCTAAAACCTAAACCCGATTCCATTCTCAAATCCCAGAACCTATAACCTAAACCAAAACCTAAAACCTAAACCCGAACCCATTCTCAAATCCCAAAACCTATAACCTAACCTAAACCTATACTTATAACCTAAAACTATTCCCAGATCCCAAAACCTATAACCTTATCCTAAACCTAAAACCTAAACCTAAACCTATAACCTATAACCAAAACTAAAACCTATAACCTAAACCAAAACCAAAACCTATAACCTAAACCCAAACCCATTCTCAAATCCCAAAACCTATAACCTAAACCAAAACCAAAACCTATAACTTAACCCGAACCCATTCTCAAATCCCAAAACCTATACTTATAACCTAAAACTATTCCAAAATCTCAAAACCTATAACCTTATCTTAAACCTATAACCTAAACCTAAACCTATAACTTATAACCTAAACCAAAACTAAAAATTATAACCTAAACTCGAACCCATTCTCAAATCCCAAAACATATAACCAAAACCAAAACCAAAACCTATAACCTAAACCCGAACCCATTCTCAAATTCCAAAACCTATAACCTAAACCCAAACCCATTCTCAAATCCCAAAACCTAAACCCAAACCTAAACCTAAACCTAAAACCTAAACCAAAACCTATAACCAAAACCAAAACCAAAACCTATAACCTAAACCCGAACCCATTCTCAAATCCCAAAACCTATAACCTAAACCAAAACTATAACCTATAACCTAAACCCTAACTCATTCTCAAATTCCAAAACCTATAACCTAAACCCGAACCCATTCTCAAATCCCAAAACCCAAACCCAAACCTAAACCTAAACCTAAAACCTAAAACCTAAACCTAAACCTATAATCTAAACTTAAATCTCTAAACTAAAACCTATAACCTAAACCCGAATCCATTCTCAAATCCCAGAACCTATAACCTAAACCAAAACCTATAACCTAAACCCGAACCCATTCTTAAATCCCAAAACCTATAACCTAATCTAAACCTATACTTATAACCTAAAACTATTCCCAAATCCTAAAACCTATAACCTTATCCTAAACCTATAGCCTAAACCTAAACCTATAACCTATAACCTTAACCAAAAGTAAAACCTATAACTTAAACCCGAACCTATTCTCAAATCCCAAAACCTATAACCTAAACCAAAACCAAAACCTATAACCTAAATCCGAACCCATTCTCAAATTTTAAAACCTGTAACCTAAACCCAAACCCATTCTCAAATCCCAAAACCCAAACCCAAACTTAAACCAAAACCTAAAACCAAAACCTAAACCTATAACCTAAACTCAAATCCCTAAACCAAAACCAAAACCAAAACCTATAACCTAAACCCGAATCCATTATCAAATCCCAAAATCTATAACTTAAACCCGAACCCATTCTCAAATCCCAAAACCTATAACCTAACCTAAACCTATACTTGTAACCTAAAACTATTCCCAAATCCCAAAACCTATAACCTTATCCTAAACCTATAACCTAAACTTAAACCTATAACCTATAACCTTAACCAAAACCAAAACCTATAACCTAAACCCGAACCCATTATTAAATCCCAAAACCTATAACCTAATCTAAATCTATACTTATAACCTAAAACTATTCCCGAATCCCAAAACCTATAACCTTATCCTAAACCTATAATCTAAACCTAAACCTATAACCTATAACCTTAACCAAAACCTATAACCAAAACCTATAATCTAAACCCGAACCCATTCTCAAATCCCAAAACCTATACCTTAAACCAAAACCAAAACCTATAATCTAACCTGAACCCATTCTCAAATCCTAAAATCTATAACCTAACCTAAACCTATACTTATAACCTAAAACTATTCCCAAATCTCAAAACCTATAACCTTATCCTAAACCTATAACTTATAACGAAAACCAAAACCAAAACCAAAACCTATAACCTAAACCCGAACCCATTCTCGAATACCAAAACCTATAACCTATCCCTAAACCTTAACTTTTAATCTAACCTAAACCTATACTTATAACTTAAAACTATTCCTAAATCCCAAAACCTATAACCTAAACCTAACCTTTCCCTAAACCTATAAGCTAAACTCAATTCCCTAAAGTGAAACCTACACCTAATCCTAATCTCAACTCCCTAACCTAAATGTAAACCTAAACTTAAAAATCCAAACTTAAACCCAATCCCGAACTTGAACCCGATTTCCTAAACCTAAACCATAACCCATTCTCAAGTCCAAAAACCTATAACCTAAACTAAAACCAAAACCAAAACCTATAACCGAAACCCGAACCCATTCTCAAATCCCAAAACCTATAACCTAAACTCGAACCCATTCTCAAATCCAAAAACCTATAACCTAAACTGAAACCTATAACCTAAACTTGAACCCATTCTCAAATCCAAAAAACTATAACCTTAACCTAAACCTATAACCTATAACCTAAATCAAAACTAAAACCTATAACCTAAACCAAAACCAAAACCTACAACCTACCCATTCTCAAATCCAAAAATTATATTGACGCAATTATAGCTACGGTTATAATCCGTAGCTAAAGTGTATCAAAAATTATTATCTATAACTAACGTCGATATATCGATGATATGTAGATAATATCTACAACTTACGTCGATATATCGATGATATGTAGATAATATCTACAATTTATGTCAATAATATCTACGATATGTAGATAATATCAACGTTTGCATCTTTTGTAAATATATTTTTTTGCGTTTTTTTTTAGATTTAGGTTTAGGGATTTGAGAATACATTTAGGTTTTAGGTTTAGGTTATAAGTGTCGGTTATATGTTAAGGTTTAGGGAACTGAGAATAGGTTAAGGTTTAGGTTTATGAAATCGAGTTCGGGACCAGGTTTAGGTTTGAGTTTTCAAGTTTAGGTTTAGATTAAAGAGTTGATATTAGGATTAGGTGTAGGTTTAGGTTTAGGGATTTGAGAATACATTTAGGTTATAGGTTTAGGTTTAGGTTATAAGTGTCGGTTATATGTTAAGGTTTAGGGAACTGAGAATAAGTTAAGGTTTAGGTTTAGGAAATCGGGTTCGGGACTAGGTTTAGGTTTGGGTTTTCAAGTTTATGTTTAGATTAAAGAGTTGATATTAGGATTATGTGTAGGTTTAGGTTTAGGGATTTGAGAATACATTTAGGTTTTAGGTTTAGGTTATAAGTGTCGGTTATATGTTAAGGTTTAGGGAACTGAGAATAGGTTAAGGTTTAGGTTTAGGAAATCGGATTCGGGACTGGGTTTAGGTTTGGGTTTTCAAGTTTAAGTTTAGGTTAAGGAGTTGATATTAGGATTAGGTGTAGGTTTAGGTTTAGGGATTTGAGAATACATTTAGGTTTTAGGTTTAGGTTGTAAGTGTTGGTTATATGTTAAGGTTTAGGGAACTGAGAATAGGTTAAGGTTTAGGTTTAGGAAATCGAGTTCGGGACCAGGTTTAGGTTTGGGTTTTCAAGTTTAGGTTTAGGTAAAAGAGTTGATATTAGAATTAGGTATAGGTTTAGGTTTAGGAATTTGAGAATACATTTAGGTTTTAGGTTATAAGTGTAGGTTATAGGTTATAGGTTAAGGTTTAGGGAATTGAGAATAGGTTAATGTTTAGGTTTAGGGATTTGAGAATACATTTAGGTTTTAGGTTACAAGTGTACGATATAGGTTTTGGTTTAAGTTAGATTATACGTTAAGTTTTGGGGAATTGAGAATAAGTTAAGGTTTAGGTTTAGGTTTAGGGATTTGAGAATACATTTAGGTTTTAGGTTACAAGTGTACGATATAGGTTTTGGTTTAAGTTAGATTATAGGTTAAGGTTTAGGGAATTAAGAATAAGTTAAGGTTTAGGTTTAGGGATTTGAGAATCATTTAGCCCTAAAAGGGTTTCAATGGTAGGCGTTCAATTCCCCACTGCCTTTTACAGTGTGATCCACTTGATAGTTAGATCTATCTTATTTTTCATCTCGAGCCTTAATATGAGCTCGTAACATATATGGACAGTTTGGATATAACACATACATCATGATGGGACCCACAAAAGAAAAAAAAAAATAAATTCAGTTTGCCCCGCTCAATTGAGTGGGGCAAACTAGAAATTAAGCAGGGAAAACTAGATATTGAGCGAGGCAAAATGATCTTTTTTTTTTGCTATGTTGCTTTTGTGGGTCCCATCATGATGTATGTGTTATATCCAAACCGTCCATATATGAGCGGGGCAAACTGAAAATTAAGCGGGGCAAAGTAGAAATTGAGCAGGGCAAACTGAAAATTGAGCGGGGCAAACTAAACATTGAGCGGGACAAACATGAAATTGACCCCACTGTCAAAATCTAGTTTGCCCACCTTTTATCCAGCTATTTTTATGAAAGAATACAAACTTACTTTTGTAACTTAGACCTCCACGTGTGGAGACCCAATTCCAAGATGAAAATACCCCTCCTTTTCACTATTGTCCACTTTTCCTCTCCCTTTTCACTATTTAATTTTCATCTCCCTTTTCAAGATAAGGTTTAGGTTTAGGTTTGGGTTTAAGTTTGAGTTTTTAAGTTTAGGTTAGAGAGTTGAGATTAGGATTATGTGTATATTTTGCTATAGAGAATTGAGTTTAGGTTATAGGTTTAGAGAAAGGTTAGGTTTAGGTTATAGGTTTTGGGATTTGGGAATAGTTTTAGGTTATAAATATAGGTTTAGGTTAGGTTATAGGTTAAGGTTTAAGGATAGGTTATAGGTTTTGGGATTTGAGAATGGGTTCGGGTTTAGGTTTAGGTTTTGGTTTAAGTTATAAGTTATAGGTTTTGGGATTTGAGAATGGGTTCGGGTTTAGGTTATAGGTTTTGGTATTGGTTTAGGTTATAGGTTTTGGTTAAGGTTATAGGTTATAGGTTTATGTTTAAGTTAAGGTTAGGTTTAAGTTATAGGTTTTGGGATTTGATAATGGGTTCGGGTTTAGGTTATAGGTTTTGGTTTAGGTTATAGGTTATAGGTTTAGGATAAGGTTTAGGTTATAGGTTTTGGGATTTGAGAATGGGTTCGGGTTTAGGTTATAGGTTTTGGTATTGGTTTAGGTTATAGGTTTTGGTTAAGGTTATAGGTTATAGTTTTAGGTTTAGGTTTAGGTTAGGTTTATAGGTTTTGGGATTTGATAATGGGTTCGGGTTTAGGTTATAGGTTTTAGTTTTGGTTTAGGTTATAGGTTATAGGTTCAGGATAAAGTTTAGGTTTAGGAAAAGGTTTAGGTTATAAGTTTTGGGATTTGGGAATAGTTTTAGGTTATAACTATAGGTTTAGGTTAGGTTATAGGTTAAGGTTTAAGGATAGGTTATAGGTTTTGGGATTTGAGAATGAGTTCGGGTTTAGGTTATAGGTTTTGGTTAAGGTTATAGGTTATAGGTTTATGTTTAGGTTAAGGTTAGGTTTAGGTTATAGGTTTTGAGATTTGATAATGGGTTCGGGTTTACGTTATAGGTTTTGGTTTTGGTTTAGGTTATAAGTTATAGGTTTAGGATAAGGTTTAGGTTTATGTTTAGGTTATAGGTTTTGGGATTTGAGAATGGGTTCGGGTTTAGGTCATAGGTTTTGGTTTTGGTTTAGTTTATAGGTTTAGGGATTTGGGAATGGGTTCGGGTTTAGGTTATAGGTTTTGGTTTTGGTTAAGGTTATAGGTTATAGGTTTAGGTTATAGGTTTTGGGATTTGAAAATAGTTTTAGGTTATAAGTATAGAACTCTCAATTTCCTAACAAATACGACCCTTTTGATCATTTTTTCACATGTACACTCCCGAAAAGGACATTATATGGACTAGATTAGAAGGATCAGTCATCCTAAATTAGGATGCATTTTTTATCTCAAATATTCACTTGTAGCATACCATATCTCAACAGATTGACGTAAGTTTTTTTACTGTGTATACATTCCCATAGTGATGGTGCTTTTCTAAAATCAAACTTCGTTGTTCAACATCTATTTCATAACCATTTTTCTAGGGACCACATGTTCTTCACCTACCTCTGCTTCACATTTTATCACTTGAAGCACGAAGGAGAAGAAGTCTACAAGCAGAAGTAGAGAGCAGCCACAACTCTACTTCCATTTGATGATGATGGTAAGGAAAGAGGGGAGGGGGGATTATGTGCCTCTTCAATTTATTCCCTTACTACAGGGCTCTTACTTGCCTCGATCCTTAGCCAATGAGATTAGGGCAATTTAAGTGAGTACACGAAGATCACATAAAACTCCAGAAGCACATTTCCATTTCTTCCACCTTGCCCGAATTCTATGCGCAACATCTTTCTCAATCTATGCACTCTCATGAATTGTCAATCCAAGTAAGCAATCTTGACTAATTCCTCATTCTCATTCTTATTATTACTAAAATTACACTCCATATACTCTATTTTAGTCTTGACCAGGTTTAGGTTTGAGTTTTCAAGTTTAGGTTTAGGTTAAGGAGTTGATATTAGAATTAGATGTAAGTTTAGGTTTAAGGATTTGAGAATACATTTAGGTTTTAGGTTATAAGTGAAGGTTATAGGTTTAGGTTTAAGTTAGGTTATACGTTAAGGTTTAGGGAATTGAAATTAGGTTAAGGTTTAGGTTTAGGGATTTGAGAATACATTTAGGTTTTAGGTTATAAGTGTACAATATAGGTTTTGGTTTAAGTTAGATTATAGATTAAGGTTTAGGGAATTGAGAATAAGTTAAGGTTTAAGTTTAAGGATTTGAGAATACATTTAGGTTTTAGGTTTAGGTTTAGGTTTAGGTTTAAGTTTTGAGCAGGGCCAAACATGAAATTGAGTGGGGGTAAACTAGAAAATTAGCAGGGCAAACATGAAATTGAGCTGGGGAAACATGAAATTGAGTGGGGCAAACCAGAAATTGAGCGGAGAAAACATGAAAAATGAATGGTGCTTGTTTAATTTTGTGACACTATCTATCATGCCATTGATCGAGGGGAGCATTATCAGTTTGAGCGGGGCACACATGAAATTTAACAGGACAACCTGAAAATTGAGCGGGTCAAAATAGAAATTCAATGGGGAAAACAAGAAATTCAACAGGAGTAACATGAAATTGAGTGGGGCAAACTAGAAAACGAGCGGGGTAAGCATAAAATTGAGTAGGAAAAACTAGGAAAAGAGCGGGGTAAGCATGAAATTAAGCGGAAAAACCTAAGAAATGAGCAGGTCAAGCATGAAATTAAGCGGGGCAAACATGAAATTGAGCGGGGCAGACTAGAAAATGAGTGGGGCAAATTTAAATTTTGAGCAGGGGAAACTCGAATTGATGGATTTAAATGATGGATATCTAATCACTATTGTTTTCCTGTAGCATGGTACATCTAAGATTTATATCCCTCTTATTTTTAGGATGAAGCCCTGAAATGATCTTTACAAATGGATGAAACACATACATCATGGTGGGGCCCACATAGCACTGACCACTAGCCATGGGGTTGGTGTCAGGGGGAGTAGCTAATCCGTTTCCTATACTACATACATTTAATGTGGGCCCAACTGATGCGTGATTTCTTCTCTCGACTGACCATTTTTGAAAGAAGATAAAATGCTAATAAGGGGGGCCCACAAAATGAGTTTTTTTCATCTTTCTCGTGAAACCGGAGGGTGGAAAGGGAGGTGAAAGCAACGTGAAAGCAGCAGTGAAAAGGGAGATAAAAATTAAACAGTGAAAGAGAGAGAAAAAGTGGACAACAGTGAAAAGGAGGAGTATTTTCGTCCTGGAATTGGGTCTCCGCACGTGGAGGTCTAAGTTGTAAAAGTAAGTCTGAATTCTTTCATAAAAATAGCTGGATAAAAGGTGGGCAAACTAGATTTTGATAGTGGGGTCAATTTCATGTTTGCCCCGCTCAATTTCTAGTTTGCCCCGCTCAATTTTCAGTTTGCCCCGCTCAATTTCTAGTTTGCCCCGCTTAATTTTCAGTTTACCCCGCTCAATTTTCAGTTTACCCCGCTCATATATGGACGGTTTGGATATAACACATACATCATGATGGGACCCACAAAAGCAACATAGTAAAAAAAAAAAATTCAGTTTGCCCCGCTTAATTTCCAGTTTGCCCCACTCAATTGGAAATTGAGCGAGGCAAACTAGAAATTGAGCGGGGCAAACTGAAATATTATTTTTTTTTTACTTTTATGGGTCCCATCATGATGTATGTGTTATATCCAAACCGTCCATATATTTTATGAGCTCATATTAAGGCTTGAGATGAAAAATAAGATAGATCTAACTATCAAGTGGACCACACTGTAAAAGGTAGTGGGGAATTGAACGTCTACCATTGAAACCCTTTTAGGGGTTACAGAAGTTTTGGATCATTATGAAATTTTTTTCCCTCTTCATCCAGGTCTTTTTGACCATATGAATGAACTTAGACAAGGAGGATTTCTCACAAACATCACAGTGGGCCCCTTAAAGGTTTCTAATGGTTGACGCTCATTCAACACTGTTTCCTGTAATGTGGTACACTTGAGAACTGGATATATCTCATTTTTGGTCTCATACCATAAAATGATCTGGAAAAATATATGGACGGCATGGATGAACAGCACACATCAAGGTGGGGCCCACATATGGACGGCTGGTGGCAGGCGGAGTACCCAATCCGTTTCCTTGACAGGAGGGGTATTTTCGTCCTAAAATTCTGAATCCGCACGTGTGGGTCTAAGTTGCAAAACAAAGTTTGTATTCCTCTATAAAAATAACTGGCTAAAAGGTGGGGTCCACAGTCCTAAATTTCTCGATTGTCTTAAGATCCATTGGATTGCAACATCCCGGGAACCAAAACCTATAACCAAAACCCGAACCCATTCTCAAATCCCAAAACCTATAACCTAAACCCGAACCCATTCTCAAATCTAAAAACCTATAACCTAAACCTGAACCCATTCTCAAATCCAAAAACATATAACCTTAACCTAAACCTATAACTTATAACCTAAATCAAAACCAAAACCTATAACCTAAGCCAAAACCAAAACCTATAACCTATAACCCTAACCCATTCTCAAATCCAAAAATATATAACCAAAACCAAAACCAAAACCAAAACCTATAACTTAAACCCGAACCCATTCTCAAATCCAAAAAACCTATAACCTAAACCTAAACCTTAACCTAAACCTATAACCTAAATCAAAACCAAAACCTATAACCTAAACCAAAACCAAAACCTATAACCTAAACCCGAACCCATTCTCAAATCCAAACACTTATACCTTAAACCTAACATAAATCAAAACCTATAACCTAAACCCTTAACCTATTCTCAATTCCCTAAAGCTATAACCTATAACCTATTACCTATTACCTACACCTAAACCTATAACCTTAAGCTAAACCTAAACCTAAAATCTAAATGTATTTTCAAATCCTTAAACCTAAACCTACACCTAATCCTAATCTCAATTCCGTAACCTAAACTTAAACTTGAAAACCCAAACTAAACTCGATCTCAAACCCGAACCCGATTTCCTAAACCTAAACCTTAACTTATTCTCACTCATTTTCATATTTGCCTCACTTAATTTCTAATTTGACCATGAAGTGATTGAAATTGACCGTGAAGTGATTGAAATTTCCTATGTTATGATGGGCCTTACAAAATTTTTTACGGTGAATTCACAGCTGCTCTTTGTGGTGTGGTCCATTGATGTACGGATATGATTTTTTTTTTTGGATAATGCTCCGAAATGATTTTGAAATATGGATGAACGTTGTGGATATGATAAATATATAGCTGTGGGGCCATGTAACTTTGATCTCTCCTAAGCCGTTCGTACAACTCTCAGTTGGAGGAGCGTCAGCTCTCGTCTTCGCAGAGGGGTAGTTTCGTCCTTAAAGTTGCTGTCCGCACGTGCTAGTCTAAGTTGGTAACTAGGTTTGTATTCTTCGATAAAAACCGCTGGATAAAAGGTTTTGCCTACAGTGGTCATTTTCTCTTCACTTAAGTTGTTACCTAGGCAATAACTGGTCCGCTCCCATCCATTGAAGTTACCTTGCTGTGGATCTCATCACACAAGTAGGCAGTTCTGGTAGTGAGTAATTGGTAACTTTTTTATCAAAAATTTAACATAAGCCTTTTTTTAAGCTGTCCACCTATTTCTAAAATCATCGCACACCTACTAAATGAACCATCTTTATCTCTTGGCATTAACATTTATAATGTGAAGTCCACTCATGACCGGCTTAGATATTTCGCCTCTTACATTGGCTTATACAGGGCCTGTGCATTGGCTGACTCGTAGGCACCGTGCTTAGCAAAGCTTAGGAGAAAAGGAAAAAGAAAAACAAAGAAAATAAAAGAAGAGTTTGCTGCTGCTTTTTCTTCTTCTTCTTCTTCTTCTTCTTCTTTTTTTTCTACATACACTGACACCCTACCCCACACACTCATGCACACCCACCCTACAAGAGATGATCAAACTCGTGATCTTATGTGGAAACTCTAGAGAGTCTACTGCTGAGCCATGGCAACAGGTGTAAGAAGAGTTTGCTCAACTACATTCAAACTTGTTGCAGCGCAGTAATACGGGGCGGCTTTGACCTTTGAATATAGGCTATTCAAAACTTTGGATAATCATATATATGACAAGCCTGTGTAAGATACAAAGATAATAAATGAAAGTTCTATATTAGATTATTTCAAACGTTACCATCTATTTGGATTGGTGGAAAGCATGGGAAAGAAAGATAGTATTTATTGAAAAAGGAACTCTTGTTTTCCTTATTTATTTTTCGACGATATTTCTTAAGAATTGATAATGTGTTTTCAAATTTGTTATTTAGCAAAATAAAAATGTTATTAAGAAATAGTTTTAATAATTTTACTCTCAAACTTAGTCTTAAGAACTTTGTTTGTCATATGGTAAAATTGCAATTAAAAATATGGTTGCTTGGTAAGTAACGGTTCATATTTTACTACACAAGGCGCCATGATTGCTTCCTTCCACTTCTTTTGAGCATGTAGCCCACATGACCTTTGTATGCAGCATGCATGAATCGTTTATATAGGGAGTTCATCTGATAAACTCTGCAAGGCACACCTTAATTATTACATGGCATGGACATTATACATCTTTTGTGTTGGCTAAAAAAATGTGAGGAAAAAACTGCGTTGGGAATTCAAGTGGCCATAACAAGGGATGAAGTAAATCTCTCTTCCTTGTCTATCTCTATTCCCTTCATGTTTTTCATGTGCATAAGTACATCACATGTGCTGTATTCCTAATAATTTATATTACAATAGCTAAATTAGATCATCTCTCTTATCTAAAATAGAGTTAATAAGCTGGAGGAGCCTTGCTTATCCTTGGTAAACTTGAAACACAAGTGTAATATACAGTCCAAGCATCAAGTTGGGAATGCAATAATGCCTCTCGTTAGGGGAGGAACGGAAGTTGATTGCGTCCTACTCCCACCCGTCTTTAGCTGGGAACGGGCAATTCCGTGTAGGGGCCCACCACGAAGTACCTGTTTATCCACGTTGTCCATCTCTTTTCTCATATCATTTCAAGGTATAAGTACAAAAATGAGGTAGATCCACTGTTTAAGTGGACCACACTAAATAGTAAGCTTGGGTTGTATTAAATGCAATAGTCATCTATGGTGTGGTCCACTTGAGCGTCGGATCTACCTAATTTTTAGCTCGTCTCAAAATGATATGAGAAAAGGAATAGACAACATAGATTAACATATACATCACGGTGGGACTCCCAAGATCTGCCCATTCCTGCCTAGAGACGGGCACGGGTAGGACACAATCTGTGCGTATGCAATCCGCTTCCACAAGGGATATATATACTTTGAATGTAGACCAATGGTTTTTAATGCATACAACTTTTAACTAAAATTGTTGTTTGAGCAGATGATTGATATTCATTGATGAGGTGTTCACACTAGGACTCGGTAGGTCTAACCATGACTCTAACATGTGTGCAAAGTACACGGTCGATCGATTGCTCGCCTTTGCTTGTGCTACGTGAGCATGGTTGGAAGCAATGGGTGGGGCAATCCTACCTGGCTCACCCCACTCTTTGGAATTAAAACTGTGTGCATATTATTGGCACTCGATCACTCAATCAGTTTTCTACCACTTGTGTTTGCGAGTATGTTATAATTGAAATAGGGGCTCAATTCAAACCGAATCAACTTGACCCCATCCGCTGAAATAGGCAGATAGGTCGTGGGCGATCGTATATGACCTGAATTTGAGAAGATCAATCGCCTACCCAATCACTCGTAATAATGGTTATAAGATGATCAGATGTAGGGGTGCATTTTGAACCGTTGGATCCGTGTAATCGGACCAGAACTGTTGGATCGGTCCGGTTCTAAGATGCTAATGGTCCACTTCCCAAATTCGCAAAACCGTTGATTACGGATCGATTCCAGTTTAGGGCCCTGTAGAACTGAATCAAACTGTTGAACCGAACCATAGATCCCAACCGTGGATCCAAGCATTCGTTTAAAAATAAAAAAATAAAAAACCCTAAAGTTCCTTTGCCACCCCTCCCTCAGTCCCCCTGCCCTCTCTCTCTCTCTCTCTCTCTCTCTCTCTCTCTCTCTCTCTCTCTCTCTCCCTCTCTTGTCGTCCCAGACACCAGCAGCCGTGCGGCGCCCTCCCTTGACGGTTTGACCTCTCTCTCTCTCTCGAATGGAGTCTAATAATCTCTCTCTCTCTCTCTCTCTGTGGTGGACCGTTCATCAGGTACAAAGATTGATTTCTTTCTTCCTGTAGTAACAATGGATGAATTCTATGATACTTGGGCCCAGAATAGGTTTTCAGTTTGTACAGTGGGAGCCATGATTCAGTGATCTAAATTGTTCATCTGCTTCAATCTTCCGTGGATGGGGTATGATCCAAGAATCTCATCCATAGGATTTGGAACCTGTAACGGCCAAGAAGAGAAATATAACATGGGTTGCAATCACATGATTAGAAGGCCAGAGATTAGGAACCCATCCATGGTTGGCTGCATCAGAACTCCATCATTAGTGAAGTGTGGTCCCCACTTTTACCAAGTTACAAGCTGCTAGTTGAAAAACCCAAGTATCACTGTCACTGACTAAATAAATTTTTTGGGTTTCTATTCATTGACCCAACTGTGGATGGATCATGGCCCAAAAATCATGTTAAGATAGTAATAATCTGATTTTCCCTTCGAAACTAAACCACTCACAATATTACTTTTGACTAACCATTTGATAACCAAAACCATGGAACCGATCCGGAACCGAACCGTTTTTCATGGTCCGGTTCCGATCGGTTCTATGGTGTTAACGGTTCGGTTCCGGTTCGAAAAACTGTGGAATTGTTAGGAACGGTTTAGTTCCAGTTTCACCCCTGAACCAGACCAAATCGACCTGTGTGCACCCCTAATCAGACGATTGTCAAAGAGTAAAGTTCTTCCTCCGAAGATGAGTGGGGCTTTACCTTTCACGAGAAATGACTTCTTAGTATACCAGTGCAATCAAACAAATGGAAATGCTTATAGTAGGTCACAAATAACAGCTACAATAATGTTTCTTCTGAAAGAACCGCTTGCATTAGATAAAGATTGAGTCCAACGTATGAGCGTAGACTTGGGTTACAACTGAGGATTATTGCTACTGAATTATCACTACTCCTAAATTGGACTAAGATAACAGATAGATTTGTTTTGGTTGGTATGAGATGGACTTGCTATGTCGATTTCCTATGCTACTTATAGATATCTCCTATACCTTCCCTTTGAGCATTTATCTTTTTTATTGGATGGTTATGTTAGCTTAAGCATTACCATCTATATCATTCTCTTGTTATGTTTCTTGTGGATGTTTCCCTTTCCTTCAGTTAGCCTATGTTTTAATCATCTCGAGTACATATTGTCATTCGACCATGCCTTAAGCCTTTAAGCATCTTGGCCACATTTCTTCATTGTTCATTTGATAATGTGTAGCATCATCTCAGTGCCATAAATGATTATATAAAAAGTACACCAAATATATTTGAAGATCTTTTGCACACTATATCTCACATGCAATGTCAGATATTAATTTTCTATTGGCTATCTTTAAATTTGTCAGAAATATGTTAAACATTGCCCCCCCCCCCCCCCGCGTGTTACTTCATCTTTTGGTAAAAGGTGAAAGCGATGTTGCCCAATACAATCAATGTAATCAACCTCTCATCCAGATGTCGCATTCCTATTGATTATACTGGACTGAGGCAAAAATAAATGGTGGTTTTGCTGCATTCTATGACTGTCCTTACGACACCTTGCATGCAATCGTCTTGTACGAAAAGTCGTGATTATCCTTTCATTACTGTACACGTATCTCAACCAATATATAAACACCACATAGAGTCGGATTTACCTCTCTCACTTCTTGCATCACTAAATTTGCCTTTATCTTTCAATCAAACTCCTGTCTTTGCTCGAATTTCTTGCAATCACCATGGCTACCTCCTCCTCTACCACCACTTCAAATTTTGAGAAGGAAGTCTTTATGCAAAAATTTAATGTTATTTCTTTCAGGGTTGTTAGTGACCTTCTCTTTAATGCTCTCATTGAACCAAATAAAACATATCTCACACTTGGTCCAACTTTTCATCATGAAGTTACTCACGATCACCTTCATTTAATTGAGCCATGTTTTTCAAGGTGCCCTAGTGAAGTTCCGCTCATTCAATTTGATTATTTTACAGATGCTACCAATACATTTAAAGCTTCAAGATCATGGTCGAAGCTGATGAATGGTTGGGCATAATGACACACTTGTGTAGAAGAACAATATGTCGATACATGGAAACATGTTGGGACCTATGAGTGTATTAGCCTTTCTTTGCACGAATATCCAGCCAGTGTTTTTCTTTTCGCAGCAGCATCAACCTTTTAGAGTTTATCGATCAACATATTCCATTTTTTTATGCAGTTTTATGGGTCCAACAATCATGGATGTTTGTGCCTTTACCCATCTCTTACCTTACGATGAACCAATCTATCTTTGTTTTTCTTTAAAAGATAAACATCTCTCCGTTCTTTCATATAAAAACAACAAGGCCTAATTCATGTTAATGGCTCTTCAACGCAAATCTTGAGATTAAGTTGATGATAAAGAGCACATAGACTTCCCTCCTATGTGGATTTGATGATATTTGTTATGTGTGGGTACCCTTCAAATTACAAAGGAATACAGTCATTTGGTTAAGGCACTTGCTCAATGATGTTAGCTTACCATCGCCCCATTTGTGCTTGACCACTTGTACTGCAGTATGTTTGAAACAACTACCAAGGGTTTCCACCACGCGGGTGAACCTATTTGAATCATTCAGATGTGACCCTACGAATACTCTTGAGCAATTTTATCAAATCCATCCCCACTGATATTGATTATACCTATTTCGGTCATCGTAACATCATTTGCCCTAAAATCACTTATTCTTTTGCTGATTACATGAATTCATTCATTTCTCTTAGCCCCAGTAAATCTAATCATTATTTGTCCATTTAATGATAAATATTTCGATCTATCCTAATTCACATAAGAGTATGAATCAACTGATATTAAGGTGGCTAATCTTAGAGACAAATCTTGGAAAAGCTACTTGATTTATAGAGACCTTCTGTATAGTGGCATGGTGGAGATAGATGTTAATGCTAAGGTCAGCTGTTGAGGGTCGAATATTACATATTAGACCCCAGTTATTACCTACTTTTACGAACATGATACTGTTTAATGCCCTATTTTAATCGTGTTTGTGATGCAAGGTGTATTTATAAGCGTGAATTAAAAAAGGGCACTAAAAGCGTGGATTTAACGCTCTGAAATAACTAAGGTAAGGGACAGACTTTAGGGGAACAAGATTGATGAATTTACACGTTAAAGATCTAAGAAAATCGAGAAACTGAAGTTTAAGTGGCCTGAAAGTCATTCAAAATTCAAGATTACAGGGTTTCCACCGTTTAATTGGCTTAAAACTGTATATATGGACTGAGGATCATAAATTAACTATACACGCCAAAAATCAGCCATTAGATCTTTGTGTAAGTGGTCCAACATCAGATCAGCCCATGAATTGTTAATCTGGGGCCCACTTGAGATCTGGATATGCTTCAAATTTGTCTCATCCTGTTTTATGAGGTGAGAAAATAGATGGTCGGATAAGATTTCCCGTAAATGTCACAGTGGACCTCACCTGGCATGATGTGTACACCATGCACAAGTGCACTGGAGTTGCACTATAACGTAAGACGGGTCAAACCGACTTTGATCCATTTCCTCTTCTCTAAAAAGGGAATTGTCATGTTGCTACTGCATAACGAAAGGACCACGTCCATTTGCGGAAGACGGTGGGCCACCATCATGGCTCATGGGGGCGATCCGATTCATCTATCTTTTTGAGGAATTCGAGAAGGTCAAAACCACGTGGACCTCGCACACCTAGGCACACGCACGTACCTGCTACAATGGTCACAGGAAGATCATTTTGCAACGTCCAAAGAAATTACAACCCGATTACTTCAGTGGGATGCATCAAAGGATAGCTAAAACCAACTATCTCGCACTGAATTCTCACCACGAGTGCAATAGACGGTGTGAATTTCTCAACCGACCTCAATCATGGACCCCACCAATCAATCAACGCAAGCCGACGTACGCAGTCCCCCTGTTTTCACGTTCAGACATAGAACGGCTCTTGCGGGCTATTATGTGATCTCAATGACGACCAGATGCATGATCCAGACTATTTAGAGATTCGGTAGGGGGCCAATATCCCAACCATGGAGTTAGACTCCAAGGACAGGCCGCCTTCCGTTCCAAAACTCAGGCCGAATGCAACGCACTTAACGTTGTTGCGTAACGTTGGAAAGGAAATTGCTGCGTAAGGTGTTACGCACGTTATTGTGTGCATTCCGCACCGACTCCACTGTACCTTCTTCACCGCCCTCTCCTGCTATAAAAGAAAGAGAAGAAAGAGAGAGAGGGGCCGGTTGTGGACGTGAGGGAACAGAGAGGAGAGATTGCTCAAGAAGGGATTGCTCTAGAAGAGATTTCTTTTGCCGATGTTGGGGTTGACAGATTCATCTCAGATTGAAAGAAATCAGAGGATTGTGTAAGGGATGTGCTTCTTATCAATTATATTTTTTTTCTTTCCAATTGAATCTCTATTTCATTCTATGAATTTTTAATTTCTTAGCTAAGGCTGAGATGAAGCCCCTAATTTGAATGATTCTTGTTATTTGTTGATTTCATCCAGAATTAATCGATTTATTTATTTCTCTATTTTGATTAAATGAAAACTTCATACTTCTCCAATCTATGAGCTTACCCAAAGTCTAGAAGTGGATGTTGTCTAGAATCTTATTCTAGGTGTGCTTATGTCTGACCATGAACAGGTTCCCCTATAAAGAAAGAAATAGGAACTTACATCTATTCATGCCTAAACATGGATGGAAAGATGTGATCCTTGAGATTTTTTTTCAATTTCATCTTTTATGATTCATAATCAAGATATTAGATGGTGGATGTGGATTTAAGTGGTTTGGTTGATTCTTAATGTCTATATATACATGACAATTGATTTGCATGCATTAGGGACAATTGATGTTAAGGGAAAAGTCACTTGTTGTTCAAGGAAATTATACATCCTGTGTGCTTGAACAAGGACGCAGATCGTGCTTTATTTATTGAATATATATCAATCTGAATTAGGGTGAATCAACAGGTAAAACAAGGGTTACGATAATTAGGGATGGATTCAAAAGTCCTAGTGCTCTTCTTGAATGAATTTTTCTTCTTGTTCTTAGTTATTTTTCATTGATTTTTATTATTTTACTTAATAACCAACTAAACTATTTGTTGGATTAGTTAATAAGAATCATAAAATTTGAATTGTGACAACTAGTCCTCATGGGAATGATCTCGTAATACGTACCATGTCTACACCTGATTCGTATACTTATGAGTTTAAAATCAATTTAAATCAGGTTGGTTTAAATAAAACATCATCGGCCTCGAGCAATATTATCTTAATCTCCTTGCTCTTTAGTTTTGTTTAGCTCGAGGCATTCCTTATCTGTTTATTCATCAAACTTGCAATCAACCTTTAAATCATCAGCTAGGTTTGAATTTGGTTTATATCTTCTATAATAATTTTGGTACCATGAGCTCCACTTTTACACTTCCTCCTTTTTTCCAGTTGTCCTCAACATCTATATTTTTTTTACCATTGGTGAAAAGATTATTATGGGATTTAGTCACCGGGTCCCATGGATTAGAGCTGCGCATCGGTCCGGATCGGATCGGATTGGGTCCAACTCAACCTGATCCGCAGTCTTAATGGCTTTACTCGAACTTGATCCGATCCAGGACCGAATCTTGGTCACTTGACTCGGACCAATCCGATACATGGTTGGCCTGACTCGATCCAAGTCTGACTTGGTCAGGAAAACCGAGTCGGATCGGGTTCGGTAGGATTCAGATCGTATGAATTTAATTCAACTATTTCATGTGGTGTGGTCTATTTCAGCCTTTAATATACCGCCTTTTGTGCTCAAGGTCTAAAATGATATGTCAAAATGGATGAACGGCTTAGATAAAACATATACATCAAGGTGGGCCCCACATGGTTCTGAAAAAACTCTTCGTTACCGTATCCATGCTTTTACCAGACGTGTGTTGATGTACACTGCACGAAAGCACAGTGAGTGCTTTTCATGTAGGTGACTTGCTGTAACAATGTTAGCAAGTTTTGTGTCTCTGATAATGGGGTGTGTGTTATATCCAAACCGTCCATCTATTTAGCGAGCTCATCATAAGGCTTGAGACGAAAAATAAGATAAATCTAACTATTAAGTGGACCACACAAGATGTTTAACAGTGAAAATCATTCTCTGCTGCTTTTTGTGGTGTGGTCCGGATGATCTTTGGATATTATTCATTTTTTGGATAATACTCTACAATGATCTCTAAAAATATATGAACAATGCAGATATAATAAATATATCACTGTGGGGCCCATATAATTTTGATCTCCTTTGAACCGTTCATACAACTCGGAGCTCGAGGACCGTTAGTCTCATCTTCGCACGCCGTGCACCTAGCCAACAGCTGCCAGCTAGCCTAGGCTACGGAAGCAAATTGCATACTGAGTAAACTCTGTGGGGTCCACCGTGATTTGCATATTTTACCTACTCCGTCCATCCATTTTAACAGATAATTTTATGGTTTCATCCCAAAAATGAGATATATCCAAATCTCAAATGGACCTCACCATGGGAAATAGTGTGAATTGAAATTCTGCTGTTGAAAATTTCTTGGGGCCCACTGAAGTTTTGGATCAAGTTGATATTTGTTTTTTACCTTCATCCATGTTTGAGTAATCTTATGAACAAGTTGGATGACAAATAAAAATCATTGTGGGTCCTAACAAGGTTTTAATGGTGGAAGTCATTATTCGCATCGTTTCTTATAGTGTGGTCCACTTAAGCTTTGGGAATACTTCTATTTTAGACTCAACCATTAAAATGATCTCAAAAAATGGATGGACGACGTGGATAACCCACATACATTCATGGTAGGCCTAACTGAGTTTACTCAGTATGATAAAAGCGTAGTGAGTAACTTAGTATGCAATCCTATTTCCTACTACAACAATAGCTGCTAGTTGGTGTGTGGTACTGACGCTTGACGGATTGGCTACTCCTTGTATTCGGTGATCTGTGGGCCCCAACTTGATGTATGTATTTCATCGATGCCGTTCATTTATTTTTACAGATAATTTTAAGGCTTAATACAAAATATTAGAGGGATAAAAATCTCAGGTGGACCACACCACAGGAAAATAATAATAATTGGATATCCTCCATTAGAATCCTCCTAAGGCTCCGGACCGGGTCGGATCTGATCGGATCGGATCCATTTGGATTGGGTTTTGGATTGGATCGGTTCAGAATAACCACGATTCGATCCCGATCCGAAAATCATTCGGATCTGAAATACCTAACTCGATCTACACCGATCCAGGCCGTTGGTTCGGTTAGGATCGGGTCGAATCGGGTTTGATCAGATCGGATATGTTTTTCCAAGCTCTACCATGGATTAATTATTAGTCGATTCTCCAATTCATCCTCCATAGTAGAGAAACGTATGATTAAAAAGAAAAAAACAACAACAAATGATACTAAAAAGTCGATAGTGCTTTAGTCGTTTGTATCTCCCTTTTAAAGAAGATGATATTAGCCGCATCGACAATCTTATATCTAGCACCAATAGGGGCAGTTAAAACCAGTCATTATACGTTAATAAGAATGATTAAGCCAGCTTCACCTAAACCAAAGTGACGAAAGATTAAAGTCACGGGTCCAATTAAAGTTGTTCTAGCGGCTTCATCAATCCAATCATTTGTGGTGCTTATGACTAGTTTAAAGATTTTAGAGCTTAGACATCTTTCAGCTCTTCTTCCTACATCTTTTGCTGCTTATGATTGATCTACTTTGAAAACTTCATGTATTTCTTATTCGGCTAAAGCCTATCGCAACCTTTTAAAAATATTACAAAACCAAGTTTTAACTCGATATTCCTCTTTCAAAATACTATTAGAAAATGAAAGAGACATAAAAGACGTAAGGATACTCACATCAACAATGCATTTAATAAATAACAAATAGAAAATAAGAAATCGAATAATCCCAAACTTCATTTTGATCATTTTCTTAAACCATATCGACTCAATTCTCCTCATTTGTCACGTTCCAATCGACCTCCGGCTTTGGTCGTTGATTCCACCAACGGTCGACATATTTTTCTATCATCATGACTTCTTCTAATTCTTTTATTTTTATTTTTTATAATAATCGAGTAACCATGAGAAATAAAAATGAGAGAATTAGAAGAAGTCATGAAATACAAAAAATATTTAAATGAAAAAGAATATAAATAAATAGAGCGTATGATCTCAAAAACTAAAACTACTATCAATCGACAATAAATTGGGTGATCGAAGCTACGGGAAACGATTATCACTTTTTATTCTTTTAAATTTTGATACTTTTTAAATATTGTTATATTGGCCTATAGCTTTTTTCATTTTAATGTAATTGGCTAAGTTGTCTTCTTCCTTTCAATGCTTGCTATGCTTTCATTACTTAGTTTCTTTATCTTTTTTGCATGCTTAAAAAGAATAACTGTCTTTGTAACATAGTAAAAACATAAAAAGTCATGCACATATTCATTTTATCCTCATAGAAAAAGTTTCATACCATTAATGTGTACTTCAATGATCATGACGTCCCAACTTAGGGCACAATTAGCTTTCATGAGCCTTTTATAAAGGAGTCATTGGTTTTTTTTTCCTCTACGTACCCAATCATCTTTCCTGCTTCCAAATTTACAACTTTTATGCTTGTTATCATGACTATTGTATCCATTTTCCCTCTTGCTTAGGCTCGAGATTTCTTGAATGAAATATTTTCCCTTGAATCTGAGCCATTTGCCCATTCCAACATTCAATTTGAAATTTACTCTTTCGACCAATAGTTTTAAAATATTACGAAAACTAATGCTTTACTGAAGGATCTGCTGGAGGTTTGACCAAACTATAGCGCATCAGTAACGACTATTTCATTGTCAAAAATGATCTTGAGATACTAGATGCACACATAGACGAGTATGCCACCATTCAAAATGAGTCAAACATACTTTTATGTTCAATGTGACACGGCTTAGAATGATCGTATTCATTGGAATCCTTAACATCATAATTTCAATAAAGTGATGTCGCAGGTTTTTCAAGTTCAGCGCAAGGAAGTATATGATGATATTTAAGAGACTAAACGTCTATACCATGGGAGAAACTCCTACTATTTACAGACTTATATAAATTTCATAAACTCCTACAGTGATATCTATCAAGCTCGATCGAGTGAGAGCCATGAATAAAAGCATGAGGGAGAAGACAAGGTTAACATAGTTGGCTGCCATATTGATCAATTTTTACACTTCTTCGATAGTGTTTTAGAAAGTAGAGAATCTCAGAGGGCACAAAAGCAGATAAAGGAAACCATAAAAAATTGTACCTTTAAGGAATTTGAAGAAATAAATGCAGTCTATGCTTAAACCGCACCTCGGCCAGACTTGGTTGATATATATATATGTGTGTGTGTGTGTGTGTGTGTGTGTGTGTGTGTGTGTGTGTGTGTGTGTGTGTTTAGTTTGCCCCCCTTTATCTATGTAATTGGGCCATATCCTGTTTTGGTCTTCTCTTATCGGGCTAGTAATGAAATTTATATTTTATTACATTTATCTCTGATTCTTGATTGATTTCAACTTATTATTTATGATATGTGAATAATCTAGTTATCATTTGGTCTGGTCTTGCCATATCTCCCATAGACTTGTATGATACTTCTTTAAAATTTGACCATTGATATGCTTTTTTGGTACCCCGCCCCCCCACATATCGTGAAGCGCATAAATACCTCATCGGAATTATTTATTCATTTTTTAAAATAAACGGTTCGTCCCAAGTGGGTACCCATTTACAAAAGGCGGCATCCTTAGTTCCTAAAGGCAATATTACATTATAAACCAAATTGCTTTCTCCAAAAGCCTTTTTCACATTCTTGTTATAAGCTCGTACCACTCTAACTTTATTAAATACAATAAAGTTTAAAGCTTTCAGTCGTATTTCATCTAAGTCATCCAATTTGATTAGCATAGCCATTGCAAACTCAACTAATATGAGATTAACTTGATAAGCTATTCTTAAATACATCACAATTAATTACATCTGGATGTAACACAACATCATGCCCATATGTAAGCACGACAAGACTTACCCCTGTGCTTGTTCGAGGTGAGTCTTGATGAGCCTAGAGGGCTTTAGACAATTTAATATGTCATTCCCTGGGATTTCTATCTATCATATTGCACAATATATTTTTAATAACCTTGTTACTTTTCTCATGCGGGCCGTTAGTTCGAGCACAATAAATTGTGGAATACAACAGTTTAAGTTTATATTGATCGGCCATCGCCTTAACTTCTTTGGACGAGAAAGTTACACCTCAATCCAAAGTGATTGATTCAAGAATCTTGAATCGGTGGATTATATAGGTTTTAATAAATTTGATAATCACTTGATGGTCGATTCCTATCATAAGCTTTACTTCTACCCATTTAGTGAAGTAATCAATGACCACAATGATGAAACTATGATTCTTAGATGAATGATGATAAATTCTCCCTATTAAATCAATGACCCACTCTAAAAAAGGTCAATGTTTAACAACATGATATAACTCAGTAGCTGATACATGTTGTATTGGCTCATGTTTTTTTACATGCTTCACATCCTTTGGTGTATTGGATATTGTCACTGTCATTTTCACCAGAAATATCCATAACATCATAATATAAGCCCTCTTTTTCACCCAACTTGATACGTTCCACAGATTCCTTTACTCCCACTATATCTAGCATGACTTATTTCTTACTTAGGTATCGCAATAGTACACCCATCAACTCCTCTTCGACACAATTCATTACCAATTAGGTCATATTTTATAATCGTTCTTCTAAGGTCTCAATTGATTTTGGATAATTTGTAATTGAGACTTTCCAATCATTTTCATTCATTTGACCTAACAAATTTCCTCGGTCAATCCCTTTTGAAAAACTGAACGTAATGACTTATGAATATTTTTTGTTCAATTATCCCAACCCTGGGTGATATGAAGTTTCCCTGCCAATTGTGTTATCCCATTGATATTAGTGTTATTTTTTTGAATTATATGTTTTACTTTGTCTTCGTCAAATCTGTTTAGCAATTGAGTTACGAGAACATAATATAATGCAAAGCAATATTATTCTATGTAAATGACCTAACCAATTGGTTTATTATCAACATTTTCAAATCGATTATCAAATCCTCATATTCATCTTTATTGCTAGTATATTCAAACTCAAATTGTAATGTAAATTATGACTAAGAAGTAAATTGACTGATGTACCACGCACCATTGACATGACTAATGTGTTGATGTCACTAAGGTCTAAGCGTCCCATCACGAAGAACATATTATATCCTAATCATCCATCCATTCCATGGACTCATCACAAGGCTTGAGATGAAAAATAAGGCAGATCCAAGGATCAAGTGGACCACTGTAGAAAAGTAGAGGGGATTGAACATTTATCATTTTGGAGGTCACGAGACTCTTGGATCAATATAATATTTGTTTTTCCTATTCATAGATTAACCTGACATTACCAACAGATTCGATGGAAAATAAATATTATTACATGCCCTATGAATGTTTTAGGAGCTAAACTGCTAGATTCATTTTCCCAATTCTATCTATAGTCTGGTCCTCTTGAGATTTTGGATATGACACAATTTTAAGCTCTTGATTTAAAATAATCTCGCCAAATGGGTGAATCGGTGTGGATATAATAAATACATCGTTATGGCCACGTAACCGTTGGTACAACTCGAGGAGCAGCAGCGCTAGTCTTCGCACGACACGTACACACGCCAGTCAACGTTAAGGGGGTCCACCTTTTCACGTATAATCTTGCATGGTTCTTTTTATTTTCTGCTAACTTGTCACTTAAAACGGAACATCTCAGCCTTGAAAATGGTGGGCCATACCATGAAGGTCACCTGGAGCAAAAATTGGAGCAATCCACTCGTTAGGCAGACCACAAGCGTTCGATGAATCTCAGTGTCTAGTTCACCGTACAGTTGGATGCATGTAACGAAATCTGGATCAAACTCGAATTGAGCCCCATTGCTTGTTAGCATCGTACGAAATTTCACCGGAATTAAGCAATCTCAGCCATCTGATTTCTCTTGTTTAGTTTGGACCAATCGAAAATTTTATTTCCGACGGTTGAATTCACTTCAACAACCATTTGTATGGATAGGATCGTTCATGCCACTACGGACCTGAGATTTGGATCGCCTGGATTACTTTGGAAGCATTGGGTGCACGTCTGTGGGCAGTGAGTCAGCGGTTGATGGTGGTGGTGGACTAACACCATCGTCCTATCCTTCACCGCGGCCGCGGATTGGCAACTCCCCCTGCCACCAAACAATGGCTGGTGGTCGGTGCTATGTCGGCCCAACATGATATATGTGTTTCATCCATGCCGTTTATTTATTTTTTCATATCATTTTATGATATTACACCAAAATTAAGATATTATAAATCTCAATTGAACTACGTTATAGGAAATAATGCCGAACGAGTGCCGCCCATTAAAAACCTTTCCAGGCTATAAAAGTTTTGAATCAAGATGATATTTATTTGTTCTTTCATTTGTGCCTGTATGATCTAATTAATAGATTCGGTGTCAAATAAACAGTATAGGAGGGCTAAGGATGATTTTAATGGTGGATACCCAACCACTATTGTTTTCCGGTGATATGGTCCACCTAAGATTTATATCCCCCTAATTTTTATTCCAGTTACTAAAATGATCTTAAAAAATGAGTGAATGGAATAATGAAACAAATACATTATGGGCCCACATAGCATGGACTAACAGCCACGGGGCCAGTGGCAAGGGGGAGTAGCCAATCCTTTCCCATTCACCGCCCATCATAAATCAGGAATTATTCGATCCGCGTCCCAAGGACATGCATTCCAACTTCATTCCGCTCATTCTGGTGAAGTAAATATGTGATCCCGACCGTTGAAATGATGGAAGCCGATGTGGATGGATCATGCGCACAAATATCTTTTTTTTTTCCTTGAGTTAGCCTGTTAGCACACACCATGTCAGTACACACACTCCATGATCCCAGACCTCGAGTGTTTAAACGAGGTGTCCCTACTCAGTCTGCCAGTTTAGCTACGTACCTGGGTGTCGCCAAAAATATCTACATCTAGATATTGATAACAACCAATACGTCCAAGACAAATGGACCGTTGAGAAAAATAGGCAATTGTCCACATTCGACAGGAAAGAATGTAGTTCATTGGCGTCTTGGATGATCCAATCTAAAATAATTTTTTGAATCATGTTCTGGTGTCCGCACTCCATCAAATCAATGGACTTGATCGCGGCATCACAGCCCCACTTGTACGGAGACACTGCCCGAGCATTGTTTAAAATCCACGGGCCGAGGATCTTAATTCCTCCGGTGCAAATAAAGTAAAGGCCACGTCTCCCGTGCTAGTACTGCACTATTTAAAAAAGATGGCGACTCATCCTCCTCGCGTGCACTTACGTACGGATATCCAGACCACCCAAATTGTGGGCCCATTTCAGATGGACTAGATTTTTTTAATCAATCTGATCAATAAATCCCAACCAGCCATTAAATGGATGCTTAAATGTAAAATAATGAACCGTCTAAATTCGAAGAAAAAGATCATAAGGCTATTATTATCTTCACAGTCCATTTTTTCTGTTATGCTCCATCAGCAGTTCGGTCAGTGGTTTGGTTGGTCTGGGTTACGGTGCAACCTTGCCACTTGTGTTCTCAGTCAACACCATTTTATAAATGGTGCAAAACTAACATGGGAATTTTGGACTAACCGCCCAAGTGAAAGTAAAGTACTGATATTTACACGCCCTTTTACTGAAACATACACCCGCTTTTCTACCTTTTCCCACGAGACATCGACAAAAGAGAGGGCTACTTCGATATACTCTCGCAGAGCGCGATGGTACCCGTACGAATGACCGACACATCTGTATACCTTGCATTCATTTACTGCAATCAAACCGTCCAATTTATGGGACCTATTTTAGATTGATCATAACCTCAGAATCAGATTGATTGAACTTCCTAAATTCTCACCAAAGGATATCTCGTTGATTAATTTGAACCATAAACTATTTTTCATTCTGATCATTGAAAATATAATGCATTAGTTGGCATAAATTTTTATTTATAATCATAAATTTTATGTACCAAAAAATGGACGGTTATAGTTGAATTATGAGTACATTTTATGTAGAATTTCTAAATGCATGTGTATGAGCTATCGAAGTCTGCCAGAGTACGAATGTTTTCTCAGTGACTAGAATGGACAATTCTATCGCCGAAAGTAGAGAAAGGCGGTGTTTGTATCAAAAAGTAGGGAGTAAAAAATAAAACCCGATGCCAACTCCAGCAAGCGACAGTGTAGACCCATCCATGCGATTCTCCAGCTAATGCATGACGTGTCGCAATCTGATTTGGTAGCCGTACTTTCTCACATCTCATGTATGACCATCATCATGACAAGAGGAGGAGGGATAGGATATGGCTGGAAGAACCGGAATATGGTACACCCGTTTTTATTGGCAGTTGTGAAATATGATATCTCAGTCGGAACCGTTCAGACAGTGGGGTACATCTTGGATGGCCAGCATTTCAAAAATTGAATCGATCCTGACCATCAATTATCCTTCACTTACCCTCAATAAATATCTAACGTTCACTAAGTTTTGCTTCTACAAAGAGCTTGACGCCACTGATTGAATGGCGTCAATAACTGTACTAGTCTTTTTTCGAAAACGTTTCGTCAACTTTAGAGGGATCAACTAGATGGACGGTCTAGATCTACTCACGTCCATGCCACGTGTACAGAGATCCCAGCTCTATCGATTTCGACTGGTTCCACCGGATGATATTTGAAGAGAAGAGAGGCTGCCAAACGCCAGGAGTCTTCACATTCATTTCGCTTCCTTGCTCCGTCTGCTCGTTTTCCTCCTAACCCTTGAAATCGGAGAGAGAGAGTATATTCAAACCATCTCCTCCTCTCTCGTTGCCCTAGATTTTTGCAGAAAATCCATCATCTCTCTCTCTCTCTCTATCTCCGATCATCAGATCCTTCAAAGATGGTGAGCTTTTTGATTCCTCCTCTAATTTTTTTCCCACCTAGAGTATGATTTTTCTGATTTTTTTTTTCTCGATTTTTGGTGCTTGATCTGTTTTGATCTGAATCCATCTTATGCCTTTCGATTCCGAGAGATTTCGTTGGATTGTGATCCGATTCCCGCTCATGGATCTGTTTTGCTTTCGGATCCGATTATCTGAAGCTTTGGTTTTCGATTTTTGGTTTTGAGCCGATGATCTTTACATGTTGCCTTCCTTGGGATTCGTGCTTGTGATGGAAAATCTGTGATAATGTAGTGGTAGATGTTGTAGATCTTCTGGCACTAGTGATCGGTTGTGTTGTTTTCTCTGCATTTTTGGTATGGAATTTTAGATCCAGGGGGATCGGCGGCTGTGTTGCTTTTTCTGCATTTTTAGTTTGGAATTTTAGATCCTGGAGATATGATCTAAGGTTTTGCTCAAATCTCAGAGCAACTTTGATGGTTTCGATTGAATTGTTACAGATTTCTATGATAAAGTTGAGGTGACAGATCTGGTTTCCTTGTGATTCTGTTATTGAGCTGAAAACTGATCTTGTTATATGATTGTCTTTAGCTCGAGTTTTCCATTGGATTCATATGCTGGTGATGGGAAGTTTGTGATAATGTTGAGGTGGATCACTGACATGTCATAGATCTTCTGGTTTGTGTGAATTTTCATGGATGAATTATGGATTGTGTTATTTAAGGTTCTGTTGAAAGAAAACGTTTGTGTTTATGGATCTTGTATATTTCGTTCAAATTCATATCTGGCTTATGATTCATCAGTTCTTTTTGGGGATTCTTTTGGCTGAGAAAATTTCTCTCTGTAGATTCTAAGAATGTGATCTGATTACAATTCAGTGCTTTTTTCCCCCAGGTCAGAATTTCTTGTTCGATCTGTGTACTTGATGATTACTATTGATGGACCTGTGGTCATCATAGTCACCATTTAAGCCCTATCCCAACTAATTGGGTTCAGCTACATAAATCATTTTCCTTCATGCCACTCTATCAAGGGCCATAACTTCAATTAGATCATCCAGTCCTTTCGTACTACCTCCACCCATGTCCTTTTAAGCCTTCCCCTTGCCCTTTTCTTTGATCGTACAATCTTATTGAACAACTTTGACAACCAAAATAACCTAATTCCTCACCCATACACTTCCAAAACTTGATTGGTATACCATAAGGTCCAAGGGCCTTCTGTGTTTTCATTTGTCTCAAATTTACTTTAGATGACTGAATTCTATAGAAGTATCTATGGATGCCGGTGTTATATCAGTTTGTGGTTCCTTCGATATTTATGCTTTCAGAGTGATTACCATTTAGCAAGTTCTGAAAATAGCATCTCCACCTTTCATTGATTTCATTTTCATTGACTAGTACCCTCTAGTCATTGCTCTTAATGCATCTAACATGATCTCGGCCCTTACTCTTCCTCTCTCTCATTTTTGCGAGTTTGAAGACTTCTTTCTCACCTTCTCTTGTCCTTAATCTATTGTAAAGATCATCATAAGCCTGAAGTTTAAATTTTAGCTTCAATGCTTTCTTAGCAATCTTTTTGGCATTTCTATATTGTTTAAGATTTTCATTGTTTCTACATGTCTAGTCCCTTGTCAGGCTTTAAAACATGCATGTTTCTTATTAATAGCTGTTTTGTACAGCATACTTCCACCATCAAGTTTCTTCATATGGCTGGCTTTTCCCTTTAGATACCCCTAAGACTTCTTTTGCCACTTTCCTAATGCAATCAGCCGGCTCCTTCCACATAACGTTCCTTTCTTCCTCAACATCCCGCATTCCTTCTTCCATCAATATATTTTATAATAACATTGTTTTCTCCCCTTTTGAATTGCACCAACTAGTTTTGGACACATATTAATTTCATTCCCTTCTTTCATCTCTTAATGTAAACATCCATAACCATTAACCTATGTTGCGCAGTCAAACTCTATCCAGGTATCTCCTTCCAGTCCTTACATATTGATCATCCTGTCTTCGTAAGTGGGAAGAAATGTATTTAGCTTGTATATGATCCACTTTTTAAAGTTATTAAATGTTCATCTCTCTTCTTTAAGTATGTGTTTGCTAGGGTAGTCCCCCCCATCTCATCTCTCCTCCCAAAGCCATATCCCCTATGTACCCTTTCATATCTTCTACTTTCTTTTCCTACACGACTGTATAATTCTCCTCCCGCGAATTTCCTCTCTCCATTCATAATTTCTTGCATTAGTCAATCGATATCCTCTCAGATTTGTCTCTTGATTCTATCCTCTAACCCTTCCTGCAGCGCATATGCATCAATAACATTGATTATCTCCTCGCCTAACATGAGTTCTATTAATAAAATCCCATCACTTAACTCTCTTAATTAACCCTACCTAGTTTATTTTTCTGGATCTGTATTCTGAATGCTCCAAAACTGGGGCAAGCATGGAATGTGGAATCCTATTTCTACTCATGCACATCACTGGTTCATTGTTACTCAGTGATCACTGTACAAGTTGATATAGTGTTGGTAATCCAGAGAGCCCCCCCTCTGTGTATAGCTCATGGTTGAAAAACCATATGGATCATGCAATCCTAGCTGCCTGATCTGTGGCAATCAAATCAACTGCGGAAGATAGAAAATGGTCAATGTTTCACGATTGGAAAACTAGCATTGTCCAATGGGTGACGGTTTTTTTTTCCTTTTCTTTTCTTTTTGGGCTGACAGGCTATTTATGCCTAACAAGATGGACAGTGGGTTCAGCAAACCAACTGGAAACTCTTCTCACAGTTTCTCAGCTGTGCATTGCCCGATTGCAATTAGATTTGATTCTTTCAGATCTCACATTGTCTATGTTTACACTATCATATGTATGATATGGGTTTTGCTTAAATCTGTTCCCTTTCCTTCTTAGGCCAATGCAGCGTCAGGGATGGCTGTGGATGATGACTGCAAGCTTAAATTCTTGGAATTGAAGGCAAAGAGAACTTATCGTTTCATAGTTTTCAAGATAGATGAGAAGCTAAAGCAGGTTGTCGTTGAGAAGCTTGGGGAGCCTGCCCAGAGCTATGAGGATTTCACTGCAAGCCTTCCTGCAGAAGAGTGTCGATATGCTATCTACGACTTTGACTTTGTAACTGAGGAGAATTGCCAAAAAAGCAAAATTTTCTTCATCGCATGGTAACATTTCTTTTACCTAAAGAATTAATTTAGTTTCTTGATGTTCCAATCTTCAATTACACTGCTTGACTTTTGCTTCCTAAGGTCTCCGGATACAGCGAGGGTGAGGAGTAAGATGCTTTATGCAAGTTCCAAGGATCGATTCAAGAGGGAGCTTGATGGTATTCAGGTGGAGTTGCAAGCGACAGATCCTACTGAGATGGGCATTGATGTTATCAGAGGCCGTGCCACCTAAGTATGTATTCTTAGGGCTTGAAATGGAGATTTCCTCCATACTGTTTGTTTGCCTAAGTGAAATGTCTATAGTTTTCTGAGACAATGAATGTGGCTAGATATGATGTTGTCGTATCAGTCAGGTTCGGCACAGTTCTTCATCTGTTGCTCTAAAAATAACATTGATGCTTTCAAGTATATTTTGTGATTGGTTATTTGTGGAACCTATCCAATGAGTGTGTTTCCTTGTAGTACTCTGATGTCTACAAGCTAATGCTGTGTAACAGTTTGCGGTATTAGGCTGCATCTGTAGTTTGTTTCGAAAACTTTAAATGGATGGTTAACTCTTTTGTTGGTATTCTGATTTGGATTGCAGAAAAAGTTGAGCTTTTTTTATTGTCGCTCACCCGTCTGTTACATAGCTAATAATGTTCCTTAGATCAGAACATTGGCTATTTCTCTAATTGGATGTGATGTAGGGTGCTTAGGGCCATTGCTTGAGTGGCTTTGAATTATCTAGTACCCATGAAGAATATCTTGAAATCATCTGTTTTATTTTTTTGGGAGTATAGGATGCTTTTAAACATCTGCAGTGGGGGCGGTAGGCTATTGTTTGCACATTAATGGTTAGAATGAATTCTTTTGAGCTTTTCTTCTTCAAACATGTGATCTGTTAATCATCCAGTCCAACTGTCCGATCTGATTAGGTGGGCCCCAGATTTGAAACAAATGGATGGCTGACAAAGACTTGGCCAAGCTTTTCTAAGCCATCCATTGTATACAACATTTTGGCGCACATGATGTGTGGGCCTGGCTGATTATGGGTCGGGGCATCTGCATGACAGAGCGTATCTGGTGGATCTGTTGGATCTTGCACCTATCTGCCAAGTTGGCACGTGTTGGGCATGCATATTGGCTACCTTATGCACTTCTATAGGACATGTTCTACATAGGAGTGATCCACAATACCACCTGTGCTATCATGTAGGTCTAATTTCCGGAAAGTTTAGAAGCTAAGCTGCTTTTGCGGTGACTTGTGGTTGTATCAGACCACCCCTTTAGTCTGTACTTTCCATAAATGATCTGCTGTTGAAAATCAAGCTGATCTTAAAATTGTATCCATGTGGTCAGTGGGCTTTAAATGGAGTTGAGATGAAAAGGGTATTGAACAAGAAAAGTAGACGGCTATGTTAACCAATTAAGTGAAATGGAAATTAAGTGAAATGATTTTTTTAGTTATGGCTTGGGCATGGGCCTAAATTTCAAGTCTAGGCTCAGTTCTCTGGTCAAGTTTAGGGGTCCAATCCCTGGTCCTACAGGGCTAGGCCTAGCAGTCCGGCCCATTGCAATCCCTAAAGTCAATACCAATGTAAAGATCAATGCATGCAGGACACACATTCAAATTAAACCACAATGCTATTACAAGGTAATCTTTGGTGAGAGTAACAGACTCAGCTATCTTCACAGTTTGCAAACCAGGTGGGTCAACTCGGGCCTCTGCTAGGTCAACCTTTCCTGATCATGTGCATCGTCCTTGGGCTTGAAAGAGTAGGTGGCCATTAGCTTGAGCCTAGTTTTCTAGGTCAACCCGGGACTCAATTGAACGGTCATTGGGTTGGAAAAACCAGGTGGCAGATGCCTCAAACCTAGGTTTCCAGGTCGACTCAGAGCCCAGATAATAAGCTTGGTGTCAATGAGTCAACCAAGTTGGATTTATTTTTTTATTTGTATTTTTTTAGAAGAAGAGGAAGATGGCTTTGATAGTGGTGGTGATGGCAATGATGGCACTAATCGATGCCCAAAAATCTAGATTTGAAGAAGAGGAGGAAGAAGTATAACATAATAAAAATTGGCCTGGTGACTGACCAATTTTTGGTCTGCAAACTATGGTTATCACTCTTCGAGTTCCATGATGAATATGAGAAGAAATCGTAGTCACAAACTCATAATATAAAGAACACAACCTCAGTTATTTCTTACACAAGACTTGGTTAGTAGAACATAAGAGGACTATTTGATCAAATTTTACTTGCTATAGTAGCAGCATGTGAACCTTAAAAATAGCGGCATATGCGCCTATTTGTAAGATGGGATGGAGAAATGGCACAAATATGTTAACTAGGTAAATAGGGCCACGATGGCTTCAGAGAATATTTTGATGCTGGGTGATGATGTGGATGCACGCTTTTTCAAAAGTAAGCATGATGGAGTGTGTAAGAGTGGATGCGATGGAGGGCTGAAAAGAAGAGGATGGAGGTGACTTATGTCAGAAGTGCGACAATTTTTAATGAGTGGAATAAATAAATTTTCCTTTTTCTTTTGATGAGTGGGAATATCTTTCTGACAAGCAGGGATGTTTGGGAGAGGGTGGGGATTTGAACTCTAATGGATGAAGGCTTTAATCAAAGGCAAAGTTGGATTTATTTTTAATGTGCCAACATATACCGTGCCAAATTTTACCAAGAGATTTTTTACCGAACCATATTTGAAGGAACACTTCGTCGAGTTCTGTGCCTAAGCTAGATTGTTGAGACTTTGAGCTTGCTGTTGGCTAGTTTGTTAATATTGATGCTGGTGCTGATAACTAAATTGTTGAGCTCTATGCTCCTAATAAGGAAGTCAATTGGTGTTGTGGTGCCTTTGCCTTCCACATCATTTATAGACTTTTGATCTCCACCTCAGCTTTCTTGAAGAGCTCACAAAAGAAATATATTCCTTTAATATCCATTCTTGGTCCTTTTTCTTGGTATCATAGCATGGTCCAGTTAGTCAGCTTTCCTTTGTGAGCTCTCCCCTTATAGATGATATGTTGTTTTTTTTTTTCTCCCGCCCTATGAAGTTGGATTTTGATGATGTTCTTGTGCTCATTGTACTAGCACTTGCAGTTGTCTTCCAACGACCCTTTGCAGTGCATTACATGTGTATAGAATGAGTGTACTTGAAATTTTTGGGAGAAAACCATTTTTAATCAAGTTTTGGATGATTGATTTTCTTGGTGGTTTCCATGGTTCATATCGAAAGGATAATTGAAGAGAACGAAAATGGAAGGTGAATTCTCTTCATGATTTCAATTGCATCTCTTTTGGGATTACCGATAGAGGGATATCTTTATGCAATTTTTTGATACACAATTTGGATCTAAAGATGAAACACTCGAAAAGGGTTTCCTAATCTCAAATCAGAAGAGCATTGATTGTCAAGGTTGATCACATTGAGGTACATGAAGATATTTCAATCCATCCTAATCAAGATGAAATCTAAGAATCTGCGCATTCGATTAAAAAAAGATTGAAGTGCATGTTAAAAATGGTCTCCCTTACCGGCATTTGATGCATAGCGAGCAGGATTAAAACCTCTAGTCTGTAAAGGTATTATCATCTTATTAACTGCTAAAAGACACTGTAAGTTAACAGATGAAGTTCCTCCAGCACAGCCTAGATAGGTTTTTTTCAGTAGGGGAGAGTTTGTTTCACTGTATTTCTACACTTCACATTACGATCAGGGATATGTTGACCATGTGAATGAGAAACATATGGGTTAGACATGGTGAATGTACCATGGGGAGAACAATACTGTCAAGCCCCATATGGATGGAGAAAAGGCCAACGTGCCGGAGTCTTTCCAGAGAAGTCTTCGGAAACTGAAGCAGACTCTTAGAACTTGTCTAAAATCTTCAGAAGTGAAGCTTCTTATGAATTGGAAGCTAGAATACCCGGGAAAAATCATCTTCTGAACAAATCAAAGGTAGCCTATGATTGAGACAACGGGCCATGATGTCATCTTAGACATTAGTGGCAGAAGCCAAAGGGCTTCAATGATGTCTGTAGCTATGCTCTCTGCTGATAACTCTGCATGAGTTTTCAACTGCTAAAAGATGTGAGATAAGAATTATGGATATCTTGATGATAGATCATGTCAAAACAGATCCAGATTAAGATGCCCCAAAGAAACAATATGCCGCTGAATTATCTACTTTAGGAAAATTATCCACCACCCATAATCCACAATCATAATATTACCTTGAGCCATTATGAACTCGCTTTCTAAGTCTCCACATAGTGTCAAGTTGCCATTATAGGCAATATAGTTTGTGTGACTGATCTTTCTTGAATTGCGATAGCCTAGTCTTGGTGTGAGAGATTTGAGAGGGTGTATTCTTGCCATTATTGCTGCAGTTCCACGACTATATACTCGAATCCATGAAGAAAAAAGAAGTCAGAAAGTTGTACTTGCACGATTTGTCATTTATACCATAACTGAGTTTTGTGAGAAAGATGATACATGATCTTCCGCACCTTCACACCTTTACAATCTTGGATCTGTAAGGTTTTCCTTGCACTTGAGATTGTGAGAGGAGAGGGTACCAAGGCATTTCTTTTATAGAGCAATTGGTGGTGGAATCCTTCCCATCATCGGATTCCATGTTTGTTTTCGGTATTTACGCTCCTCTCTTGGGAGAGAAACCATAGCAGATTACATTTCTTTTAATAAGAAGTGATACAATACTCCAGTCTCCTGTTTAATTGTACACAACTATGTAAGTGTGTAGCTTACTTAGAAGTCATTTCATTGATCTTGAACTGTCCAAATCTATCATTTGAATGCTGATGTCATGTGTGGCCCATCACTTGGGCTAAATGCTAAAGTGACATGACACTTTGATCCATAAATCCAATCCAAGTGTCATATGGTGAATGTGTATTGGGAAGCAGATATATTACCACTCCTGTATGGGAGGAGAAAAGGCCTCTGCTTTCAGGATTCTTTTTTAGACAAGGTTTCATGGGCTGAAGCAGAAAATATTCTGAAATGAAGGTTCCTATTGCTAGAAGTTCTGAGGTATGAGTTAAGGATATCTTGATGGCAAGATTCACGTCAGATCAGATTCTTCCCTAAACAACATGCAATCGAGTGGAAGGATATGCTATTGCTTCTCTCTTTTGGGGCGCTTCAAGAATTTCAGTGCTTGTTTGGATTCATGGAAAGCATAGGGAAGGAAAGTTTGGATTCACGGAAAGCGTACGGAAGGAAATAGTGTTTCTTAGGAAACCTTATTTCTAGGAAATTATGGGAAACAAGGAAACATTGTTTCCTTGTTTGTTTTTTCAGCAAGATTTTACTAGAAATTTAAGATCTATTTTCAAATTTCCTGTTTAGCTAAATAAAAAATTGCTCAGAAAAAAGTTCTAGGCAGTCCCTAGCACTTACCTGGCACATGGCACATGCAGGATGCTTGAAGATGGACAGCACCACACGTGGCACACACATGATGGTTAGGTGTTCGAAGCTGAATTGTGGCACATGTGAAGTGCTCAAAGATTTATGGTGGCACATGACACATTTGATACATGCGGACACTTGAAGCTAGAGGGAGCACCTACGAATATTGTCACAGCAGCACATTTGGCATAGGGGCACAGACTCATTGGTGCATGCGAGGTGCTTTGCACATGTGATGGGCAAGAGAAGATGAATGGTGGTACATGTGGCACATTAGTACATGTGGGGCACAAGGGAGATTGATGGTGGCACATTAGCTCATGTGGGGCATGAGAAGATGGCTGGTGGCACGTGGCATGGTGTTGTGTAATGGAAGATAGGACGTTAGCTCATGGCGGCAGATGTGAGAGAATGGAAGATGTATGGTGGCACATTTGGGTTTTAACTCTTGAGAAACCCATTTCCCTTTTATCATGGAAAAATGCGTTTCTTAAGGATGAAAATAGGAAAATAATTTATTTTCCAACTAAGCGAGGAATGGTGTTTCCCACAAAGGGGTTCACAAACAATAGAAAGTGGACCTTTCAAAGAAAATAGTGAAACAAGAGAGTGAATTATCCAAGCAAAATCTCTGATAAGGAATTGTATGCATTGTAGAGTTGTTATTGGACCTGAGTGGCTCCCCGTTCAACCTCTGGACTTGGCCCAGGCTAGGGCTGTCATATCAGGCCGAGGTTGGGCCTGGTTTTGGGTTGGGTCTGTATTAAAGTCAATCGGCATGACCCAAGCCACCCCATTTAGGGATTTGGAAGGATATTATTGGTAATGATATCATGGATTTTAAAATTTTATCATCCATTCAATCAAATAAATATGATGATTCCAAGGAACTTTCAGTTTGAAAAAAATAAGAACGGTGGTTAAAGGTCATGCCTCAAGTTGTCACTGGTGCAGGAGATCCTCCTATTTTAAAGTCACCCCAGTACATCCTCAGGTATGCAATAAGATAAGTTGGCACTGGCCGTTGGATGTGTATATTTTTTTCTTCCTTCGATGATCCATACCGTTTATCTTGTGACCCCGTCATGCCAAACCTTCGGATTGGATATCTCGACCCTTTGATTATACAAAGGTTATTGTGACTGGTTTCGTACTGAGCAAAAATTGCCAAAATATCAAGGGCTGAAATAATCCAATTGAAAGCTTCTAATTGTTGGTTTTCCACCATACAGGCTCTCCTCATATAAACAGTTTGGACCATTGATGACCCAGATTCAAAAGTCTAAAGTCGGATGTGTAAAATTTCAACTTGTGGGCATGTGCTTGAGCAAATCTCTTTTGTAGACATTTCCTCTCTATGATTTGTCTTCGTTATTTTTTTCATCCATAATGGCCATGGCCATTTGTTATGCCTGGCCCCATTATTGAATGGCTTAAAACCTTCCGTCATTGCTGTGAACTGACACATACCCAACGGCCTGTATCGGAAAGTGATTTTCAGATATGGCACATCCCCAATTGGTGAGGAAGAAGTAGAAGAGACCACCGAAATTATTGTTACAGGATACCTTGGTGAAGCCCCCCACTCTTATATGATCTAGAACATCCGACCGCTTCTGGGCCCATATGCTTTCAGCACGTTACAGAGCCAGGCTGGGCTCAGGCCTAGTTTTACTTTGTTGGGGCTAAGCTCGGACAGACATAGGCACAACCCAGTGCAGCTCTACAACCCACACGGCCTTGTGTGCAATAGAGCAAATGTATTTGTGACTCTTGCCAGCATGGCACATAGGTGCGAGATCTAATCCATCCATCAGGTTGGACCATCATCCTTTTGTATGTTGGAAATCTTGTGCACAGCATGAGAGAACCCTGATGTTAGATACGGACGCGGATTACATACCGAGTTACTCAGCACACTAGGCTACAGCGTACTGAGTAAACTGTGGGGCCCACTGATGTATGTGATTATCCACGCCGTCCATCCATTCTTCCAGCTCATTTTCTGGCATGAGCCCATAATTGAAGCATATTTTTGGATCAAGCTGATAGGAAGCGGATTGCGACTCTGTACCATTTAATCTGTGGGGCCCAACATGGATGTATGTCTTCTCCATGCTGCCCATCCGTTTTTGGATCAAGCTGATAGGAAGCTGATAATTGCGTACTTATCATCCACACACTCACGCGCCTTAGTGGGATTTCACTACCTATGGATGCTCGAACCCTCGACCGGTTGTTGAAACTCCAGAGAGCCTACAACCTACTGTTGAAACCTTACTAGGGCCCACATTGATGTTTATTTGTCATCCAACCTTTTTGGTAAGGTCGCACGGAAAAGGACTGAGGTCAAATAAAAATTTTCAACAATAGGTGTTCAATTTATGCTGTTTCTTACGGTGTAGTCCACTTGAACCTTGGATATGTTTCAATTTTAGGCTCATGTCCTAAAGTTAGCTGATAAAATGGATAAGACATACATCACGATGGGCCCCACTGAGTTTACTCAATGTACAATCTGCTTCCAAGAAGAAATGAGTGTATTGTTTTATTTTATTTTTTAAATCCTTCACCCATGCCTCTGTGACCTTATATGAATCCCCACTTCTTCCTTTGGTGGGGTCCACTTGAGCTTCGGATATGCTTCAATTTTGGGTCCATGCCATAAAATGGTTGGCCGGCCCTAGGAAGGTCTCAACGGCGGGCATCATTGTCACCTGTGCGGGCCACTTGATGTTTGGATCTGCCTCAATTTTGTGCTTATGCGGTAAAAGGATATGGCAAAAATGTATGGACGATGTGGATATAACACATACATCATGATGGGGCCCACAGGACCTTGTAATCTGCTTCGGATGCTAGGCTGCTTGGCTTTGGGAACATACTTCTCTACTCAAATCTTGGCCGAGTAACTGAGAAACTTTCCGTTGAAAGAGACCGTATGTTAACGCTGAATTTTTGCACTTAAGGCAGTATTATTGAAAAAATGTTCCATGTTTAGTGGTGTTTGTTAGCGCGTTAATTAACGTAGAAGAAGGAAAGCGCCTGTGATAGGAGTCCGGCTTAATGGTGAATGCAGAATGACGGTAAAATTTTCATTAAACAAAAATTTTTGCTTTCAAAATTACCCCTTTTCACGTTGCTACATCAATTTTTTATCTTTAAATTGTTTGCCCAATACATAATTAACTTTTAACCCGTGAAACTTCTCTATGCCCCACCATGATGCATGTGTTTCATCCATTCCATTCATCCATTTTTAAAGATCATTTTAGGGCTTGATACCAAAAATGAGAGGAATATAAATCTCAGGTGGACCATACCACAGGAAAACAAGAGTGATTGGATATCCACCATTAAAATTCTCCTATGGCCCAATGCACTGTTTATTTGACATCCAATCTATTGATTAGGTCATATAGACCTAGATGAATGGAAAAGACAGATCAGCTTGATCCAAAACTTTTATGGCCCCCAAAAAGTTTTCAATGATCTACGTTCATTCAACACTGTTTTCCCGTAATGTCGTCCAATTGAGATTAGGATATATCTTATTTTTGGTCTCATACCATACAATGATCTAGAAACATAGATGGACAGCATGGATGAAACATGTACATCATGGTGGGGCCCACATAGCACCAACCATCAGCCAATTGGCTGGTGGCAGGGGTGTAGCCAATCTGTTTCTGCGGACGCAGATTGGATACTACTGGTTGAGTAGCGAGACTTGCTAATCACCAAGTTATGTGGGCCCTATCATGATGTATGTTTTGTATCCACGTTGTCCATCCATTTGAAAATATAATTTTAGGTAAATATCCAAAAAATGAGTCAAATCCAAAGACCTCACCATAGAAAACACAGTGGGGAGAGTGACACCCACTGTTGAAAACTTAAATATGCCACAAAATTTTTTTATCAAGCTAATATGGATTTTGAATAAAAATCACGATGAGCCTTCGGAAGGTTTCAACGGCACTGTTTTTGGTGGTGGGGTCAACTACATATTTGGATCAGCCTCAAGAGCAAGGCTAGCCGGCCTTTTACTAAAATGGCTGCTTTCCCACTTTAAAGTACATACATCATAGTGGGCCCATGGAACTTGATGATAGAGTTGCTGTATTGTAGTCAGCAAGCTCTGTGGGTCCCATCATGAGATATGTGTTATATCCAAACCATCCATCCATTTGGAGAGATTGTCTTAAGGCTTGAGAAGAAAAATAAGACAGATCTAACTATTAAGTGGACCACACTATAAAAAGCAGTGGGAGATTGAACGTCTACCATTGAAACCCTTTTTGGAGTCACAAAAGTTATGAATCAATATGATTTTTTTTTTCCCTCTTCATATGGGTATTTGTGATATTATAAACATGTTAGATGAAAAATAAACTTAAATAGGCCACAAAAGTTTTGTATGAAGCTATATTTTAGGTGTTTTCACTTCATTCAATTGGGAAATGATCTTATAAACGGTTTGGATAACATATAAATATAAGGTGGGCATTCTTTGAAGGTTTTGTTGCTATTGGTGTTCAATCCTATACAACACATAGTGACAATCTTCCCTGTAAGAGGAATTGAGAGCCTTATGATGATATTTTAGTTTTTTATTAAGTATTTTAGTTTATTTGAATTAAATAAAATGATTTTATTTTCATTTAATAAAAAAAATTTCTTTATAATGTAAATACATTTCCAAATGAGAGATAGGGGCAAATGTGTCAAATTAACATATTTCAAACATTTAAGATGTTTATTAACAAACACTTTATTTTAGATTCAGTACTTAATTTTTAGACTTCAGCCATAATTATCAAACAAGTTTTTTTTTACTTTAGATTCCAGATTCAGGCCTTAGATTTCAGATTCAGGCTTCAGATTTAACAAATGGGGCCTTAGTTCTCGCCGTTGAGTTGGCTTACCAGCTCAGTCATCTTGACACGAGTTGTCAGGACTCAAATGACATTTTATTAAAAACAAATCTAAGAGCCCATTTGGACGGGATCTCCAAAGGGGGGTTTAAAGCATGCATTTTTCAGTCAACTCAGCATGTTTACACCTATTTTCTGGACTGGGAGATTTGAGCTTGGGGGGTTTTGCAAAGTGCATCCAAACACATAACATCAACTGACATTTGGATCAAAACACCATTTAGCCGTCAAGCACCCATTTCGATCAAAACTCCATGAGCTTTTGCTGAGCCCAAATCTGCCAACTGCTGCCAATTAAAATAAATAAATAAATACAAAAAATCCACCCACCGAAACAGCCAGAACATAATGTCTCAGGTAATAGTTAGGAGGAAAGATAATAATGAAGGGCTCGTTCCAATTCCCATCTTACAGACAAAGATCATGTCCATCCAGTACTCCCCCAAATCACATTTCCAAAAAGCTGCAATTCCTTTACCTTCTTTCTCATCATGGAACATGTAAACCGTCTTCCAAAAACAAATCAGCCCGCATTCCAGCCATTGATTAATGGTGGCATTTCATACGAAGCTTCCAAGAATCCATACGTCTCTCAAGTTATTCCTTATTTCAGATTTCCATCAAATCTTGCACAAAGGCCTACTGAGTAGACCGAGTCACCAGACTACAACCCACACAACTCCTAAAGAAACTCTGCAGTTTTCATGTACAGGGAGTCCAGTCTGTCTTCATCTCCCATTTCTTGGGAGATTCTCGGATTTTTACATTTCCTTGCGATATTATCAGGAAAATCAATCTGAAATAAAATAGTAAAAAGTATTTATCGTAAATTAATAAATAATTTTAAAAATGTTAAAATATGGGTAAAAATATATGAATTTAAAATTTTAAATACTTTTTTAGTTAATATAATGAAAAATTAAAAACTGGCAAGATTTTGAAAATATTGCATTACCATCATTTGATGGATCTTCCAAGAAAATAATATCGCCAAGATTGATTTTCAAAATCTCGGCAATATTTCAAGTTCAATACATCACATCTTCTGTCAACTCTAGTACAAGGTCTCCAGATGAAGTGATAATGATTATCAAATAAATTCTACGACTTCCTGGTAGACAGCAGCCATTGATTGATGCTCAGAGAGCCCTCACCCAAAATCTATCAACTAGTGGAGAGAAGGGACTCTTCTTAAAAAGGCCCGAGTAGAACAGCTTCAGTGGCTTGAAGGTGGTTGGTTCCCCAGCCAGGGGTTTGGGGCTTTCTACGACTCTCTGCTTGGTGATCTAATCTCAACAAATTCATGCAAATCTGAAGAAGTTATCATGGACAAGCCACATGCAGGAAAACATGACGTGTGGTAAGACCTAGGGCTATTTCAATAGGTCCAGAACAGCTTCAGTGGCTTGAAGGTGGTTGGTTCCCCAGCCAGGGGTTTGGGGCTTTCTACGACTCTCTGGTAGGTGATCTAATCTCAATGAATTCATGCAAATCTGAAGAAGTTATCACAGACAAGCCACATGCAGGAAAACATGACGTGTGGTAAGACCTAGGGCTATTTCAATAGGTCCAACAGTCTATTCCTTCTCCCAGATCATTGATTTCCAAGTTGATTAGGTTAGTCGTTTGAGGATGATCTGTTTTATCAATAGGGATACACTTTCTCATCTTCTAGTCCCACTGAAGTCCTAACCCACTAAGGGCCTGTTTGGTGCATCCCAGCAGCCTGGCCAATGTGGAAGAAGATCTCTTTGGCACATCTTGCAAAATGCAGAGGCCACTATCCATTAACTGCTCCCATAGGCAGTACACCCCAGAACGAGAAAGTGGCGATAACTGATCAGGCTCATTACCATCACATTTTCATTTGATGGGGTGGATGCACACTCCTGTCCACACCAAACGGACATCCGAAACTACCTTTAACTTACGCGGTTCGTCATCTCATGATTGTTGTCCCCTAAATGAAACACGTCCTTCTGTTCAACCCATCAAACAAGTTCCATGAAGAAGAGCATTATCTAAAACTAAATTCGGTTCTGAAACCCTTCTCTATCTTGATGCAACCGGATGCACTGGAATGCTTAAAAAAATAGGAAGTTTCAAAACTTGATTCCACCAGTTGGAAGACCAAAACTTTTTCGAATCAAAGTCTCAAAATTTTCAGATATGATGGTAGCTTTCAATGGTTCAATGCAAAGAAAACAAGGGATGAAGGGAAATATCTAGCAACACATGATTAGATCTAAGTCAACGGATGCTAGGTAGGCTTATTTATATCCTATAAACAAAAGCAACACCCTTTGAAACCGGAAATGACTAAACTGTCTTGCAATCTTAAAAAAAAAGGTAACTAGCACAACTCTTCTGTGTGCCCTAGTCAACACGTGTGACCACATGTTTGCTCAAGTGGGGTCCACACATGGGGCTGGATATTTGCTTGCATCAATTCCCTGTCATCAAAAGAACTCTTCCTCAAATTGCACAATAGAGAGGGTCCTCTAAGCTTTATGAGACGATCCACCCCATCTTGCCATTGCTTGCAATGTCCTTGATTGTCATGTCAACAGTCTCCATCCCTTCCCTCTGTGCATGAAATTGTAGGCGTTAGCAAACCCACAATGCTGCACACTACAACCACACATTCATATGGACAACCAAGAGGTGACAAGCTCTCATTGAGACCACATCACACAACATCGACTCAGTGTGACATTTCCCCAATGAACAAAAGTCACAAGATATTGATGGGTCACCCATATAGTCTCAACGCATGTTCTTCGGGCTATTGAAACTTCTCCACTTGCAGTTGTAACTGATCAACTACTCTCTACAAAGCAATATTCAAATTGTTGTCATTTTCTATGATGATTTTGATAAACTTTCCTTCACATATACCCCGTGCCTGGAAAACACTGGCCCACAACTAGTTCCCCTTCATCTTGTCCTCAGGTACTGTCTCAATCTGTTTAGTCATGTGCAAAAGATAAAAATTCTTTGCCTCTGACATTTTCTCCTCCATCTGTGTTGGTGAACTAAATATGTCGGCTCATCATCCTCTGACTTGTCTTCTTTAAGAGAACCATCACAGAAGGTGAGACTTTTAGTAGGACACTTCTGTGACATGTCCTCTACACCCACATTTATAGCAAGAAATACTCCATGGTATTCTTGGATGCTTCTCCTGTTTCACAAATTATCTTAGGCCACTAGCATGCACGGCCTTGTGGCTATCACTATCTATGTTCGTTCTTAGTCATTGGGACTCCACAGGCATTGGATTATTTTGAGAGGTGAAGCTACTTGCAGTGGGACGGGAAGGTGGTTGCCCCGACTTTGGAAGTACTGTGTTAAGCCATTGTATTTTTGTTATGCTCCTGCACTTTCTGCACCATTTGGTATGCCTCATCAACATTGTTGGGCCCACCTGATGGATGGATTAGATGGTGCACAAATGTGCCACTTTGACACTTGCACAGTGTGTAAATGGGCTCTCTTACATGTGTGTGGCTTAGGAAACCTTGTTTTGTTGCTAAAATCATCAACTCACACACACACAATTGTACCATAAAAAAGCAACAGGACCCAACCCAACTTTCACTGGGTCCATGTGATGGACCCGACCCAAAACCGGATCCAAAGACGTGAGACTTGAACCCAACCCAAATTCTTAACGGGTCCAAAAGATGGGACCCAGACCCACTAAAATAAGGTCTGGTCTATTGGGTAACCGTGGGTCTGAAAAGAAAGGAGAAAACAAGAGAACAGATTTTTGCACAGCTCACACAATTCAAAGACTGAATTTTTAGGGTTTTCTCCCTCACTGAGAGGATGTTCTCTCTCAACTCTCACTTTTTTTCCTGTGTCTAACCAACTCTCCTATACATATGAATTTAGAGATCTTTATACAGAGCTAACAAAAGATAAAGATCTAAAGGCACCTTTCAAATCTAGATTTTTTAAAATTATTTTTGGACTAACCTATGACATAATAAAATCGCTAAAAGATTTGACACAGGATGGTCTCCTACAAAAACTAGATAATGGGTTCTAAATCCCATAAAAGATTCTCTAAAATGTCCAAATGTCCTGCATACGGGCTGTTTTACATCCAGCCCACACAATCAAAGTAGGGACCATTCTTGGTCCCCTTTTAACACAGATATGATCAATCAACAATCGGGATGCATCAGGCTCGCTTTGCGAAAACTATTTCACCAATCAATCCTGTCTATGGCCCATCCCGGATAAGTAAACAAGCGTTCATATCCCCTCTCCCTGCCATAATCCAAGTCCCTTTAGGCCTTCCTCTCATCCACTTTTCAGGCCCCTTCAACTCTAATCAATGTCCCCTCCAGAGTTCTCCAGTCTTCATTGCACATGATCAAATCATCTTAATAAGTTCTCCATCAATTTATATCTTATTACAACTGCTCATAAGTTGTTTTGATGATCTCATTCTTAATTATATCGTCCCCAACCTTCCCAAACATCCATCTCAACACTCCTTATCTCTGCAGTCTGCAACTCTCAATCTTTTGTCTTGTTTGCCTTTGCAACCATCCATCCATCTTGCCCCCATATCCAGTCAAATATTTGCCTTGAAAAATTTTCCCTTAAGTTTCATAGGCATGTGACAGTCATGCAACACTGCAGAGGCATATTTCCATTTCATCCACCCAGCTTTAATTCCATTGGCATCTTGGCAATCTCCCTAAAATTTTTAATAATAGAGTGAAGGTAACAAAATGCATCGTTTTGAGGAACCTCTCGCCCATTGATTTTAACTGAAGTCTCTCCTAAAGTTGCATTTCAAGTACTGTCACAGATCTGCTAATTTTAAGCCTGTTAACTCTAGAGCCTACATCCAAATCTTGGCCAATATCAACCATAACGGCCGATATTTTGCAGGCCCAATATAGCATGCCCATATTGTACCAAGGGTGCCTCAAAACTGATATTAACCTGATATTTCAGCATTATAACATCAATATGCAAATGATAGTTCAAACTGAATTATATTAAATCAATTAAACCAGTATAATGGAAGAGATTTAAAGACAATTCTGTTAAGAACTTGCTGATCTGGGATAAGATAATGCCGGAACAATGATGCAAATTCAGAAAACAATATGTAATTAAAATAAGGGATAATGACCAAATACCTCCTCTCAATTATACTTCTCGGACCAACCACCCAAGCCTTTCATTTATGTTCCAATCTAATACCCATGTTTCATAAGTAACCTCATCTAGCTCCTACTTTAAAGGAAGGGGCAAAACGGCATTACTACCTTTTCATTAAAAACACTAGTGTGACTTGCGTAGGCATACAAAACGCATGACTTTTGCTGAGGTGGATCAAATGACCAGATGTGGATGAGATCTACCCTGTCCATCAGGTGCACTACTCTGGGTTTGGACCAGGGCCCAAAAATCAGGCCAATTCAAAACTCAGGTGGACTACATGTGGAACAGTTGAGTTGGAGACACCCACCATTAAAATAGTCCAAATTGTGTGGGATCCACCGAGGTGCAGATATGCCGTCCAATCTATTCATCTAACATGCCCCTCAAGGATGAAGAGACACCCTGAAAATCAGGACAATCCAAGACTCACGTGGGCCACACCAGGTGAACTTAGAGACTTTAAGCATAGTTTTACACCATTTCCTATGATTTGCCCACCTAATTATTGGGTTGGGCTGATGTTTACTATCCATGGTGAAGATGTGGCGAGGCACTTGATGGATCGTTTGAAACATGAACCAAGAATTCAAAGGTTGTATTCCCAAGGTAAAACAAAGCAAAACAAGATGTGATGTTTGCTTATTTCACATGCATGTGAAGATTCATTCGTACACAAGCAAGCATATATGTCTATATGGGACGTGTGCAAGATCTGAACCTTTCATCTAGTTGGAAATAACACTTGGATCTTCTAACTAAAAATTAAGCATTTTAATGTCTCAGGGGGGCCATCATGTACAGATTAAGCTTACCACTAATACAAATTGTATAGGAGTCCATTTATTTATTTTGGTGTTTTGTGGCCCGAATGATGTATGAAATGGTCTGATGTTTTAGGCTAGAAGATCTAAGCTGTGTAGCCCACCAAATGGAAAGCTCAGATTTAATAACATATTCCATCTTGGTATACATGACTGTTTATAGGTAGGTATCCCACTCTCCTGTGGAACATCAAACTCAAGCTTCCCTCTTAAGCCTGTTGGGAAGGCTAGTGAAACTGGAGCGTAACTACAGCTTAACGAGACCATGCGGGGTGCACATGCATGAAATCCATGCTGTCCCCAGGTGCGCTGCTGCCTCATGTCCGCCTCAGAAACCAAAAAATGGGTCACTCCAAAAGTCAGGTAGGCCACACAAATAAGGAAGAGTTGAGATGGGACACCACCGTTAGGTGTGTATGGGGCCCACTGTGGTTTATATATGCCATCCAATCCATTCATATGACTCTTCTCGCCAAGATGAAGGTACTCTCCAAAAATCAAACTATTCTAAAACTCAGGTGGAACACCACGTGAATTTAGAGGTTTAGGCAGATTTTATAATATTTCCATGGTGAGGTGTACTTGATTTTCACATCAGTGTGATGTTCAGGATCAAGGCCTAAAATGGTGTAGCACACCTGATGGACAGGGTGGATCTCATCCACATGAAGTCTTCCATCCATGTCAACAAATAGTTGGGGGATTTACGCCCTCATCTAACTATGCCTAGTTACGCAAGGGTTTTCAGGAACATAAAGGTAAAACTGTAAACAGATTGAAACTAACACTGCTTTTTCGAGGGGGTTATATGAGGATATTTATTAAACTTGGGGGGTGAGTCAGAATGAAAACAAGAAGAGGGGGCGACTAGTCTCAAAACCACAGGTCAAGGGGAGTTTGGTCCTTGTCCCTAAAATAAAAAAGAACGATTTGCTGGAACATTGACCTGATAAGATTAAAATCTAATGGCACAAATTATATAAACAAATCAATGATATGGAAAGGGGAAATATCAATAATCAATTACGGGAAAAATATTGAAGATGCATGAACATAATTGAATTGAATAATTGAAACTGTTGCATATCGACTGTGCAAGATGCTATGAAGAGCAGCATATTCAGAGAGAATTCGTATAGCGAATTGCAACTGTAAGGGAAGCATGCAGGGGAAGAAGGCTTTATGCGATATGTTAAGTGAAATGAGCACATAAAAACAAATTGAAACAAGCAGAAAACTTCGAGTTTGAAATTATTTGGAAAAATAAAAAATAAATTGTAGATGCATAAAGAATGGTTACAACAATATAGAACAAACATATCCACTAGAAACTACTTAACACTGAACCTCCTATTCTCAATCACATTCACCTGTGTCGAGAAATAGATGGTTGAAGGTAGGTTGAAGAGAGGCATGAACACGTGTGAAAATTCTCCAACTGATCACTGCTTCCTCTGCTAAAACAAATTTAAGAAATCATTAGAGAGAGAGAGAGAGAGAGAGAGAGAGAGAGAGAGAGTTACATACCAAAATCATTCTAAAAACTGCAGAGTTGGGCTCTTTTAACTCCTGTGCCGTTGCCATACGCCTCACTCCTCGCCTCAACAATTTGGAGTGGTGGTCAAAATCCAACAACACCGCCCTTTAGTTTTTCCTCAGTGGTTTTCTTTTCTCTCTTTAATTGTTGTTCCTTCCCATCTTAAGGAAGTGAAGACGTGTTGAGGAAGAAGAGTGCAGTAAATTGAAACCCTTGGCAAATTAAAGGATCACTGAGTAAATGAGATCCGTAGTAGTTACCACACAAATAGCCCTCATATTACATCCCCTGCCATTTCGAAGCAATTAATCAGTAACTAGAACTCCTGCAGGTTTATTGATTATTTTTAATGAGAACAAAAAATAGGAAGTGCAGTTGGAGAAACTTCTTTGCTCTTTTTCTTTGTAATTGCCCTAAATTTAATACTACATGTCAGAAAATTCCCTTGTTGTTTGCTTTAGGAGTTGAAATAGACTTATAGGCGGATAAAAATAATCCCTAAGAACAAAGAAAACGTGCAATGACAAAAGATTGGCAATCTTAAAGAAATTTCACAATTTTTCATGCACCACACCTGGTATTGTTTTGTGGCATCATGTTCTCAGAAAGCATGCTGCTCTTTTCGCAATCTCACATTTGCCATCACTTCTTGCACTAAAAGGTCCTAAATAAAGTGACCATGCTTGTCAGAGAAGCTTAGCCCCTTCTCAAACACACAACAACTGCAATTAGCACTGAGAGGACGATCTTCATCATATATCCAGCAGTAATGATTCCATGTTCTCTGCATGGATGCACTTCACCTCATCTTTTAGTTCCACTTCACATTCCAACCCAGTAAAGACCTGGTTGGATATAACACACAGCACCATTTTGCAGAAGCAGAGCTATCTGGCCATCCCAAAAATAGCAGAAGACAAAATACACTAAATTCGCCCATCTGCAAAATCCGCCCCATGATGAGAATGCCACTGTAATGGGTTGGGCATGTTATCATCGCAGTCTCATTCAAATTTGTAGGATGCAATCTGCCCACTGCATTGCGAGGCATTCCAGAGTCGAGAAAGTATTTGTAACTGCAATAAGCGCACTTTTCATGATTTCCATCCAGTAGACAAGACAGATCTTTCCATACTACCCATCAAACAAGTTCCGTGGAGAAGAGCATTATATGTAACCCAGTTTGGTTTTGAGCCACTTGCTATCATATCATCGTGCAATTGAAAAGCCTTTGTTAGTGCTCCACTAATACAGCATCCATATATCAAAAAATTATATGCCAGCATATCAGGCTTGAGCCCCATATTTAGCATCTCTTTCCACAGCTTTAAAGCTGCATGTAAGTCACCCCTTCTGCAGTTCTCATAAATAAGTATCGAATAACTGATGCAATCAGGCGACCTGCCATCATTAATCATTTCACCCAGGAGTGCAGTTGCATCCTGGATTCTGCCTGATTTACAGAAACCATTGATCAACATATTGTAAGTCACAGAGTTTGCTAAAAGCCCTCCTACCATTGCCTTATGCAGCTCCACAGCCTTCTCCATATTTCCATCCTTGGTAAGCCGGTCAAGAAAACAACCATAAGTCATCTCATTAGGTAGGAAGCTTTTAACCAGCATTTCCTTACAAAGCAGCTCTGCCTTGTCTACAAACCCAGCCTTACACAATCCATTTATTAGCACAGTGTACGTTACAACATTAGGGATGCAGCCTTCTGTGATCATCTTATTCCAGAAACCAAATGCCTCTGTGAGGTTTCCTTGTTTGCAATATCTATCAATTACAGTAGTATAGATTACATTATCAGGCCTCAGGCCTCTATTGAGCATCTCCTTCAATATACAAAGTAATTCTATCTTATCTTGGTGTTTTAGAACTCCATAAATAAGTATACCATAGCAAATTAGATCCATTTCAACTCCTCTTTCCACCATCTCCTTGCAAACATTATAGACTTCATTTAGTCTACCTTCTTTACAGTATCCATGCATAAGTGCACTAAAACAAATCTCATTGAGTCTGCAATTTTCACGGTGAAGATCATCCATGAATTCTTTGGCTTCGGAGACTCTACCTGTCATGCAGAGTCCACTTATAAGGGGCCTATAAGTATATGTATCTGGCATAAGACCTTTTGCAATCATCTCGTCATATAATTCAAATGCTCGTACTGTGTTCCCTCCCCTGCAATACCCATCAATCATGACATTATACGTCACTTCATTGGGCACTACATTCTGTTCTACCATTTCATCAAACAGTTTTCTTGCTTCCACCATCATATTTGCATGACAAAGACCATTAATGAGAGCAGTAAATGTGTACGTATTCGGAGATATGCCTTTCCTCACCATCCCGTGATGGTACTCAAATGCCTTACCCAAATCCCCTTCCTTGCAAAATCCACTTATCATCGATGTGTAAGTTACAACATTTGGTACCGTTCCCCTTTGGACCATATCCTGAAACAATAACTCCGCATCATTCAATTTCCCCATTTTGCAATGCCCATTGATCAGAGCATTGTATGGATAAACACTACCCCTTATCCCTGCCTCTGTCATTTTACCAAACAGAATAAGCCCATCATTCAGCTTCCCATTCTTGCAATATGCATCAATCAGAATTGAAAAGGTAACATCATTTGGGAAAAGACCCTTGTCACCCATCTTCCTAAAAAGCAAGTCCGCCTCGTCCAACTTCCCAACTTTGCATAATGCATTAATCAATGCATTGTAAGCAAACAAGTTTGGTATTATACCAATCTTCCACAATCTACCCACCAAATCAAAAGCCTCATCAACCTTCCCATTCCACCTCAATGCCTCCACCATAGATGAGGAGGCAGCTTCGCTTGGAACAAACCCCAATCCAACCATCTCATCCATAAAACGCGCTGCCATTTCCACCTCTTCCACCTTACACAAGCCTAACACCAATGTACAGTAAGTAACAACATCTGCTCTCAGTCCTCTCCCCCACAGCCTGTTCTTAACTTCGATTGCCTCGAAAGCTCTCCGATTCTTGCACAAGCCATGAATCAACACATTGTAAGGCACAACACTCGAACCACACCCATTCTTCTCCATCTCAAAAACCATCTCCTTCGCTTTCGCAAAATCTCTTCTTTCACAAAAACAACGCACCATTGCAGTGTACACGTAAATGTCAGGGAGGGCCCCACATCTGACAATCTCATCAAACACATCCGATGCCAATTCGAAGTGCCGGATCTTCACCAATGCATTCAATACACTGCTTATGCTCCTAACCTCCGGAGCCAGCCCCTGACCAATCATCATCCTAACAATAGTAACCGCATCCAAAATGCACTTATTCTGAACGTACGATTGGATTAAAAAGTCGAAGCCCAGGCATGACAACACCCGGCATTCGTCACGAGCAGAAACCAAGCATTCAAAGATTTCGTTAGGATTCGATCGGGTGAAAATTAGGGTCTGTACAAGCGAGGATGCAGCCCATTTATGATCAGATCGGACCAAAGCATGGATCAAGATGCAAAAAGAGAGCGTCGAGTGATCGAAATTATGATGCAAGCCTAAGAAATTGAAGAATCTCAAGGCCAATTTGGGATCATCGAGGGTTTGGAGGAGGACCTTTTCAACGTGTCGAGGCTGGAGCCGGCACGAGATGAAGGCAGCGTCAAGGGAGGATTTCCACGTGTACGGCTTGGATCGGACGATCTGCCGCAGGATAGCGACAAAGCCTTCGTCACGGTCGGCGGAGAGATCAGATGGGGCGGCGGGTTTGGAAGAATTGCAGAGGGATCTGAGTTTTGTGGAGAGATTAGGGTTAGGGTTTGGCAGAGAGTGGTATGGTCGCCGGAGGAGGAGCTTCATTTGAAGTGGAGAGACAAAGGAAAAGGAGAAGCCGTAGAGCTCGGATATGGTAATTTAATGGTGGGAGGAATTATCGGATCCACGACCCAAGGCTTTGCGTGCGTTACGCGGGTTTTCTGTTCTGAGAGTGGGACCCGCTGTACGGTAATCCAGAACAATGTTGAGTTGGAGCGGATTATCGTGGGGCCCACCTTGACGTATGTATTCTGTATCCACACCGTCCATCCCCAAAAATAAAGGAGATCCAATTATCAGGTGGACCATAACATAGGAAACAGTGATCATTAACCATCGGTGGACCCCGGATCCATGGAGGTAGGTGGATCCCTGTTTGTGGGGCCCACTTTGGTGTATTTTACTTAAATCCACGCCATCCATTCATTTTAGAAGCTTGTTTTAGGTTGTGATTCCAAAAATGAAGAAGATCCAAATCTCCGTGGACCACACCACAGGAAACAGTGACGATTGACCATTAAAAACTTCCTGTGGGCCACAAAAGTTTTAGATCAAGCTGATATTTCTGTGATCCCTTTATCCAGATCTTTGTGACCTTATTAACAGGTTGGATGGAAAATAAAAATTACAGTGTCCCCCGAAAAGTTTTTAATGGTGGGTATTCAATCATTTATGTTTCAAGTGGTGTGGTACACCTAAGAAATGGATCTTCTTTAATTTTTTTATGATGGCCTAAAATGATCTTTCAAAAATGATGGACAGTGTGGATGTAAGTGACATGCATCACGTTGGGCCCCACAGTCAGGGATCCACCGAAGCCGATCCAAAACCCAGGATTTTGTGACACCATATACAACCGTACCGGCGCAAGATAGCAATCCAACCGAGTTGGTTAACAGTTATATATTCTTCCCTCCATTGTTTTTTTAAAAAAACCTGACTTCCAAAAATCCAGCTCAAGATTCAAGAACCTTCGATTCTCATTTTCTGCTTTCTACCTCTGCTATTCATCCATACCTTCACCTTACTACCATTTTCATCTCCAGATTCGTCTCCCTTTCCATTAGTTTCTGTATTTTCAATAAGCAATCCAAAATCCATTTGGGTTGAATTGAAATGGAGGCTCCTCTTACGGACAACTATGAAGTTTTTCCTTTTTTGGCATTCCCTACTGGGCAGCAATTCTACAGCTGCAACCCATGCGGTTTGCCTATTGTTTCAGCGGAGGAGGTTTCTCGCGGGGTATTTCCTCAGTCCAACCCTGTGTTTCCATTTCTTTTAATGTTGTTTATTTTAGATCTTTGATTATTTATTTCTTGAATCTTTATTGATTTTTTATTTTTTGGAGAGAGGAGCATAGTCACCCAGTCTCCTTTGTTTTTGTGAGTTGCCGGTCCTTGTAATTGGAGCCAATTTTCTTTTGCACTTGTAAATAGTTAAAAAACACTCCAGAAAAACAAAATGAGAAAGAAGGGATGATGAGTGATCACTGATTTCTAGAAACCTACACTTGCACCCCATGATCCTACAAAATACTCTGCGATAGCCAAGAAAAGCCTTGAGACCCAAGACCCACATATTGAATATATACATCCCTGATCAAATGCTGAATATATGGCATGAATCATTTGATGGTAACTTGGTAAATTTCAAATTCCAGTATTTCACCTATGATATTGGAAAACGTACAGCATCACTGTGAAAGATGAGGAAGTTGTCACCTCAATGTCCATGCGTGATGCCTTGGAATAGCACTAGCAAGCTTCAACATCCATCAAACTCCATGATGCACACCATATACCACATGATATTCTTCTCAACACATGGGACATCCTAATTTCAGTTTTTTACATTATATGCTGGAATTCAGGATGTTTAGAAACCCATAGGGAAAGTGTCATGCTGTTGCCGTACTTGGTTTTGGAACCGTGGGACTACTATGCTAGGTATGACCTGGGTAGACAATTGGGTGTGTAATAGGGATTGGCAATTCAATTGGATAGCAGAATATGTGATTTTTGTAGTGCATAACTGTTGCTGTATGATTGTCAAGATGTGAGTCATGTGATAACAAGATTCTTCAGATACAAAAAAGTTCTTTAGGAATTTGGTGGTCTTTCAAGAGGGGACTTTTTCTGGGATCGGATGAGGGCAATTAATTTAACGGTGGCACCTCCTAATGTATTTGGGGTCATGGTTTCAGGGTCAACATTTTATATCTTTGAAACAGGCCTATTCTAGGTTTGGCTGCTTGTCTCTGTAAGAGTGTAGCTGGCCTTGAGATGGCTTTTTGTGTAGTGCTGAGCGCATCACTCATTTTTGTTCTCTGTTGATTAGCTCCTTGAGAAGCCATGTGATTATTAGTGACTGTTGGTATATGACTTTGTTTCTGAAGATTTGGGTGATTCTATTCAGATGTTTATAATTCATGGCTCACGAGATGCAAACAATCTTTAATCATCATTATCTGATCAATTTTTACCCCAATGCATTAAGGTGCAGAATAATTAGAATAAGCGTTCACTGTGGTCCAATCTGAAAACTTTTAACTTAACTTTTACAGCATTTGTTGGTATAATTTTTTTTTCTTGGGACAGTTTAAGTGGTAGCAGGACTTCTGTAGATGAATCCAAATTAAGATACTTTGTATTTTGAATGAAAATTTGGTTGATGACCATCTTAGTCCTTTTTCTTTTCTTTTTTTAAAGATTGACAAAATTTTTTATTAAAGGAGCACCGAGAAAGTGCAAAGATTACAAGCAACGAAAAAAAATAATTTTGAAAGATTACAATCATCAATAGGTTTAATACAACAGGCCCATTCTAGCACAAAAGGATGAGCCTTCAAAAAGACCTCCTCCACCTTGGAAGCTTCATTTCAGAAGCATCTCCCATTTCTTTCTCCCCAAATATAGCCCACAGGGAAGCTAGAAGATTCAATCTCCATAGTCCATGATAATGAAGTGATCCATCCTAGCCCCACTCCATGCCAAATTAAGAACATGTACCCCACCGATTCGGGCAACCCAAGGGACAAGGCATTTAAACAATTATGAAGTGGTTATTCCATACTTCTCTAGTGAAAGAGCAATGGATGAAAAGGTGATCAAGACTTGGGACATAAATTATGATGTAATTTGTTCAATAATGGGGTGCATCTTTCACAGTATCCCTGGATTCCTTTAGTATGAGAACTATTTTAACAAACTAGGGATCCAACTTCATCCCTATGATGTTTGGGTAATTTAGAGTTTCTAGTTTTCGAATAGCTATTGAGGAGGCCTAACTGACATTGAGCAGATTGAAGTGTCTTGTTCTTATCCTTCAGGAAGGAAAAAAAAAAAAGTGGCTTGTTTTTTGAGAGGAAACAAGTAATGCTTCATTTTAACTAATCAACTTTATCTGAACAAATGTTGCAAATTTTTCTTGAGGTTTTCTCTCTGTTAACCCTCTGCTTTGATTCTATTCGATTCCTCACCTATGTCCCTTCTTTCAAATTATACCATATGATTGTTGTGTTCCAAGAAATCTTGATTGCCTTCCATTATTGAACAGCAGTTGGGATTTTCCTTTCTTTCCTTTTCTTTCCTTTTTTTTTTGGTGTCTTGGTGTTATTATTGAGAGAAGGTTTAAATGGTACCTCAAATATCTGTAAATTTTCAATTTGGCTTCCTCAAAATCATGATTTTCCACAATTTTCTCAACAACACTGAGATTTTCCTTGTTGCTCATATGGGTCTCTTCTTTTTAGTCTTAGGATAATGTTTCTAAGGTTTTCAATGGTGTCTAATAGCACATGCTTTCAGTAGAGATTAATGGGCAAAAGAATGAGAACAGAATCGGCTTGGGCTTAATAGAAATTGCATGATATGATTCCTTGAAAACTGATTATTCTCACTCTATCTAAACATAGTGAAGATTTTAATAGCTGCTCCTATGAATCTTGTTTGAATCAATGCCTAAAGTAGAATATAGGGACCTACCAATTACTACTATGGATAAGCGCTCCATAATTTTGATAATTTCCAATAAGTTGAATGTTTCAAGTTTTGCTTCTGTTTTTACCCTAATGCAGACTTAAAGAAGTTGTCCCATGTTTCTTCTTCGTCTTCTTCTGTTTGCTTTTATTTTTTTCTTGGGGGGAGTGACAAAGAGAGATGTGTCAAATGTAGAACTACTAGCAATGCTCAAAGTTCATTTATTCTGCCTTATGACTAACAATAAATAGAGACCAAAAACATTGGGTGTAAAACTCTCCAACTATTTAAATATGTTTGAATATGTTGTTACAACCATACAGTGATAAGTTTCCAAAGTAGTTGGGAAACTTTCAAACTTTGAAAAAAGAATATCTTTTACACTAAACATGATCCGTGGACAGACATCAATCTTGCTGGTCATTCCTTCTAGTTTTCAAATTTTGAATTGTGTGTTGCTTTGGAGATGTTGCCTGAAATTCAGACACATGGTGACTATCCCCATCACCATGTGTCAATAACTGAGTTTCCCCGATCCAAATAAAAATTTGGGCTTAGGAGTATGGCAAAGGCTCAGTTTGGGTTGAAGGGACTCAAAATATTGTTGTAGAATGCCTTAGGGAAGATATCTATAACTTGGTTCTTAGAGGAGACAAACCGAGCCACTAAAGAGCCAAGAGAAACTTTTTCATGAACAAGGTGCTAATCAATTTCAATATGCTTGGTCCTCGAGTGAAAAACCAGATTGGTGGTGAGATGAAGAACCGAGATGTTATCACATAAGAACATTGGGGACTGATCAAGGTGCACACCAATATCACGTAGAATAAATGGTAACTAAGTGAGCTCGACAGTAGCTGATGTAAGAACCTGGTTTTCTGCTTCAGCACTGAAACAGCCCATTGTGGGTTGTTTTTAGTAGGTAAAGGAGTGGAGACGGGCTTGCAGTCTTTCATTTGGGCTGTTTAATGAGATCTAAGGCATACTTCACTTAATTAAGGAAGGGAGTGCCAAAGAAATGGTGTATCTCTGTACCAATGAAATAATGGAGATCGCCAAGATCTTTCATGGCAAATTCCTTGCCTAATCGAGCAATGAACCAATTAAGGAAGGATGAGTTATCAACTGTCAAGCTTATATCATCAACATAGAGTAGCAATAGGATTGTGCCCTTGCAGTGCTGCAAAAGAACTCTAGTGAGACAATGAATGTGCTAAACCAATCAAACCAACCCCATGGAGCTTGATGCCAACCATAGAGAACATGACGGAGCCTGCAAACATGAGTGGGCCATGCAGGGTCTTTAAATCTAGGTGGTTGTTCCATGCATGAAGGAATGTGTTATTTATGCCTAGCTGGTGAACGGACCAATTATGAGTCAAAGTAACTAAAAGCATTGTGCGTATTGTACCAGATTTGATTTTACAGGTAAGAAAGTCTCTGCAAAATCAATTCCTAGTACTTGATAAAACCCTTCGGCGACAAGGAAAGATTTCAAGAACTCATGGAAACCATCCGCATGAACTGTAACCTTGTAGGCCCATTTACAAACGACTGCATTCATGTCCAGTGTATGTGGCACCAAATAATAAGAAATTTTTATTATTCATAAGCAAGATGACTATTGACTACCCTTTCACATTTAACTTCTCGTCGAATGTATTTCTGATAAAGAACATGAAGTCAAGAGCAATGATAGCAATGGGTAGTAGATGTAGTGACCTTTACGCTTTGCGACCAAAGAATGAGGTGATTTTCTCAAATAGATTTTGTGTAGGCACTAACGATGTGTGGCATCAACGACTTGGCCACCCTCATATGCCAATTGTTAATTATTTGAGAAGAAATAAACTCATTTGGAGCAATGAATGGTATGTAATGCAATTGTGCAATGTTCAACTAAGGAGTGGAAGTGAGGGACCTGAGAGGGACGGTAAAGAAACAGAGAAGGACTTCGATTAGTCCAAATTTTTGATATGACAAGATTTGAGGAATCAGTGGGCCATAAATCATACACTCGAATCAACTAGAGCAGCATGGATGTCGAGAAGAGATATGCTATTGTGGATGCTTGCAATGCAAGAATGATGAGAATGAGGGAGTGCAATGTCCAACTCAGGGGTGGGAATGAGGGATCGAAACACAAGTGACCCGCCAAACTCGTTTACTTGAGAGGGATGGAAAAGAAAAGTAAAAATATTTTGGTCAGTCCGAGTTTTTGATGCGGCAAGATCTGGGTAAACCTACAAGCTGCAAAGCATACACTTGGATAGATTAGAGAAGCAAGGGGGTTGAGGTGGGAATGAGGGTTGCGACTAATTATGAGCAAAGTAAAAGTAGTAAATGTACCATGTGAGATGACCAGTCAAATGAAGATGTGGAAGAGGGAAGAAGAGACTTGACACTCCTCGTAAAAGAGATGATCGAATATCCTCAACCTCGACTCTACTACACAAGATCTAAACCGTTGAGATGGGTTATATGGATTGGATGATTGCTTTAAACAGCTTGGATTGGCTTTATATATGGTCTAGGGCTTGGATTGACTAAATTCGGGTTTGGATGGTTTGAATGAGCTAAATAGGCTAGTTTAGTTGGGTAAAATGGGTTAGGTTGGGTGGTTACGATGAGCAAGATGGGCTAGGTTGGTTGGGAAGAATGGGTTGGGCATGGCTAAGCTTGAAGAGAGGTGGCTAAGTTGTAGGTGAGACCCCTCTCCCTCCTCTCCTCTTGGTGTGTTGGTGTGTTGAAATGAAAGGGTTGAGGGGTGATTATAGGTGGAATTAGTAGTATAGTGGTGATCTGGGGGCAAATGGAGGCTTGGAGGGTTGTGATTGGTTGAGGGAATGGGGGTGCCGTGTGGCAACTTCTCATTGGCTAAAGGGCTTGGTATGGGGTGCAAAAAAGGTGAAAATCCAAGAGTAAAATGGTGTTTCATGCTTGAGTGGTATAATCGATGTGGGGGTAAAAAACTCTCCTCATGTGGACCGCACCTTCAATTGCAAAATCATCCATGTGGCAGGCAGCTCATGATGTGCCACCCACCTCATTAATTACTCCCAAATTTCACACCTAAAGCGCACCTCGAATTGTGGAATCATCCACATGGCAGGCAACACGTGTCACCCGGAACATGGATTGACCCCAAATTTCATGGGGAGCTTTAGTGGGTTTTGTGGATGCCTTTGAGGTTCTTGGCTTGGACTAGAAATAGGTCCTGCGGGGCATGGGCTTAAATTTTGGGCCTAAATTTGGGTTGAATTTGTCTTGCATGTAGCCCGAATTCGGCTTGCATTTTGCCCGAATTTGGCTTGTATTTAGCTCAGGCTTAGGAATTTGGCTTGTATTTAGCTCAGGCTTAGGACTTATTTAAATGTAGATATTGATTATTAACATTGAGTTATGTAGAACCAATGTGAGTGATATCCAATGCTTCATCATTTCCAACAATTATTTTTTCTAGTCCAAAATATTTGGAGATGGTTTGAAGCTTATCAGGACCATACGTCATATGGGCCGAAGCACCTGTGTTTGGATACTGAGGAGTCTCCCGAGTGTTTAGCAAGAGTCATTGCAATGAGCTTGAAGGACGTCCTCAGGCTGGTAAGTTTGATTGAACATGTGCCAGCACTAGCCTTCCCACAGATTTGACAAATGGCTTCCTTTTCTCTTGATCAAAATGTTATGATCGATTGGTGGCCTAAGTTGTTTTCTCAGTTGGCCCAGTTTGAGCATTGCCATTCACTTAAAAACTTATCCAATTACCTTGATATCCAACCTGTGTAAAGCCTCTTCCTTTGGAGGTGAAACTGCCATTGTTTTTCCCTTCTTCCCTAATTGCCACCTTGTCCTTGGCCTATGAAAGTTGCATTGTGATTCATGTTGTCATGGTTTTTAGAGGCATGCATACTTCTAATTGTTTTGTGACTTTGCAAAAGGGGAAAAACCTCACAAAATGATGAGATCGGTGACCTCAAGTTTGTAGTCACAAACGACTCATAACCAGGTCCAATCCCTTTGAGAAGAGCAAAGACCTTGCTACGATCATTGACAAGTTTTCCTATGGCCGCCAATCCATTGTTGAAAATATAATTTGAAAATAAAAGATATTTGAGAAATGTCTAGAATGTTTCTAGAAAGTGTACTAGATTAGTCTAGAAAGTGTCTTTTGAGTTTCCTAGGTAATTAATGCTTATTGTAGAAAGTTGTAGTGCATTTACTCTTGTGTGTAGATTATTCCTCAAGAGTCTATAAAAAGGGACTTATGTACATGGGAGGAACAACAACAAAAAACAAAACAAGAAGGAAAATCCTCCCTTCCAACAATTCAAAGCATTGTAATATCTACTTTCATAATTCAAAATATTCAAAAGCATTCTACTTGCAATACTCCAAGTCCAAAAAAAATCTCTTCTTCCTCTCCTCTTCTCCAACAAATTTGGGATCAAAGCAAGGTTCAAGAGACATATGGCAGCAAGTTCCAGCAACACCATCTTCAATTATTCACAAAATATGGTGCCCATATTCGAAGGAGAAAGCTACGACTATTGGAGCATTCAAATGAAGACTCTCTTCATCTCACAAGACTTGTGGGAGTTGGTGGAAGATGACCATGAAGTACCAGAAAATGTAGCAGCATTAGCAACATGGACAGATGCAAGACAACAAGCATTCAAGGAGAACAAAAAGAATGATGCCAAAGCCCTACTTTACATCCAACAAGGAGTGAGAAAAAGCATCTTTCCTAGACTCCTTCCTGCAACAACTTCAAAAGAAGCATGAGAAATTTTGAAGAAAGAATTTCCAGGATCAGAAAAGGTGATCACTGTCAAACTTCAATATCTTTGGAGAGATTTCGATAATTTACAAATGAAGGAAGGTGCGTCAATTCAAACTTACTTCTCTCGTGTTGCTGGCATCATTAATCAAATCAGAAGTTATGGAGATACAATTCAAGATATAAAAAAAAAATCGTGAACAAGATTTTAAGAACTCTTCCGATATAATTTGATCATGTAGTAACTGCTATAGAAGAATCTAAAGATTTATGTAAGTTAAGTTTACATGAGCTGATGAGTTCTCTTCAAGCACATGAATAAAGGATGAGCAGGTTCATGGAGCAAATCATTGAACAACCCTTTCTGTCTAAAATAAATATATTGGAAAAGAAAAATATGCAAGTAGATAAGAGAAGTTAAGAGGCATATTCAAATCAAGAAGAGGTTGCGAGAGGACAAACTTTAACCATGGCCGTGGAAAAGGCAAAGGAATGTCTGATTTCGATTATCAAAGAATTCTAAGAGCTAACAAGCAAAATGATTCTCAATGCTCTATTTACAAAAAGTCTAATCATATTGACAATGATTGTTGGTACAACAAATGCAACAAATGCAAAAAAATCGGGCCACATAGATAAAGATTGTTGGTATAAGACGGAATGAAGCAAATTTTCTAAAAAGATAGAAAAATCAGAAGATTTATTTTCTTCATGTTTGAATACTCAAGAAGAATCAAATGATATTTCGTATTTAGATAGCAGTTGCAGAAACCATATGATAGGAAATCGGAGTTGTTTTGTTGATTTGAATGAAGGGGTACATTCTCAAGTAAAACTTGGAGATGAAAAGCTTCAAAATATTAAAGGGAGTCATAGCCATAAAAACGAAGGGAGGTAATTCTAAACTTATCCATGATGTTCTTTATGTTCCTGGCTTGGCTCAAAATTTGCTTGTTGGAAAATTAATTCAGAAAGGATATTCGGTCATTTTTTATAAAGATGAATGCATGATCTTGGATAAGAAGAATAAGAAAATCGTGGCAAAAGTAAAAAATGGCATCAAACAAGGTTTTCCCTCTCAACAAGCCACTAAAAAGAAATTTTGCATTAAAATTTGAAGATGTTGATGAAACTTGGCTATGACATTTGAGACACGGGTATTTAAATTTCAGAGGCCTAAAATTGCTAAAGTAGAAGAATATGGTGATTGGTCTACCTTTTATTAACAAAGAAGATAAAGTTTGTGAAGGTTGCATCTATGGTAAATTTTAGAGGCTTTCATTTATGAGTACGTCATGGAGAGAAAAAGCTCCTCTTGAACTTGTACATGCTGATATTTGTGGTCCTACGCAGACACCATCTCTTAATAAGAAGAGATATTTTCTACTTTTCATTGATGATTATAGCAGGATGATATGGATACAGTTTCTTGAACAAAAGTCAGAGACTTTCACCATTTTTCTTCAATTCAAAGCATTTGCAAAAAAACAAAGTGGCCGATTCTTGAAAGTTTTAAGGATAGATCGTGGAGGAGAATTCACATTAAAAGAATTTTGGAATTTTTGCGAGTCAAATGGCATCAAAGAGAGCTGAAGGCCAGACACACTCCTCAGCAAAATGGCATGGCGGAAAGAAAGAACTGGACAATTGTAGATATGGCTCGGAGAATGCTAAAAAGAAAAGGGCTTCCAAATGATTACTGAGCGGAAGTTGTGCACACAGCAGTTTATATCCTCAATAGATCTCTAATAGAAGCAGCAAGGAACATGACTCCATATGAAGCATGGCATCAGAAAAAGCCATTGGTAAAATATTTCAAAGTTTTTGGATGCATTGCATATGCTCACATTCCATCACAAAAAGCAAAAGAAAAGTTCGATGAAAAGGGAGAAAAATGCATAATTATAGGTTACAGTGAAGATTATAAAGCCGACCGTCTTTATAATCCCACTTCTGGTAAATTGGTGATCTCTAGAGATTTGGCAATTGATGAAATGACAGGATGGAAATGCGATGAGAAACAAAACCATGCTCCAAAGACATTTGAAGAATCTGAAATTATACCAAAGGTGACTACAGATCCATGTTCTTCTCCATAAAACCCCACTACACCAAATTCAAGCTCAAGCAATTCTTCAAGCCCATCAAGCAACTCTTCATCAGATTTTGATTCACCTCCAAGGAAGGTACGTTCTTTAAGAGAAATTTGTGATAAATGTGATGTTGCCTACTTTTCATGTGAGCCGTGGATATTTGAAGAAGCAATAAAACAAGAAGTTTGGATTAAGGCAATGAATGAAGAAATTGCAGTTATTGAGAAGAATTGCACACGGGAGTTGATTGATCTACCTAAAGGAAAAGATGTTATAGGCTTGAAATGGATTTACGAGACCAAGTATAATGAAGATGACTCGATCCAGAAGCACAAAGCTCGATTGGTGGCAAAAGGTTATTCTCAACAGCAAGGTATAGACTTTAATAAAACGTTTGCTCCTGTTGCTCGTATGGAAACTATAAGAATTGTTTTGGCATTTGCGGCTCAATTAAAGCTACAAGTCTTTCAATTTGATGTTAAATCGGCTTTTCTCAATGGAGAAATTGAAGAAGAAGTATATGTTGAGCAACCACAAGGATATGTGGTGAAAGGAAAAGAAGAAAAGGTATATCGACTCAAGAAAGCTCTATATGGGTTAAAGCAATCACCAAGAGCATGGAACAACAAGATGGACAATTACTTTCATCAAAACGACTTTAAAAGAAGTCCAAGTGAGCCATCCTTATATGTGAAGAAAGAAGATCTCGGCCTTATGGGATACTTCCTTGGCATTCAAGTAAGGCAAAAGACAATTGCGTATATTTCAGCTACTGGAGCAGCATGTGAAGCAATTTGGGTTAAAAAGATATTAGGCGATTTACAAAATGAACAAAAATCGCCTGCTACTATTTTCTGTGACAACATGTCGGCAATTGCCATGACAAGGAATCCAGTCTTCCATAATCAATCAAAGCACATCGAGCTTCGCCATCACTTCATCAAGGAGTTAGTTAAAGAAGGACAAATTGAGCTGAAGTTTTGCAAGTTAGAAGATCAACTCGCAGATATTTTCACCAAGGCCGTGACTATAGAAAAGTTCATCAAATTCAGAAAAATGATGGGAGTGTAAGATTTTCAAATTAAGGGGGAGTGTTGAAAATATAATTTAAAAATAAAAGATATTTGAGAAATGTCTAGAATTCTTCTAGAAAGTGTCTAAAAAGTATCTAGAATGTGTCTAGGAAATATCTAGAAAGTGTACTACATTAGTCTAGAAAGTGTCTTTTGAGTTTCCTAGATAATTAATGCTTATTGTAGAAAGTTGTAATGCATTTACTCTTGTGTGTAGATTATTCCTCAAGAGTCTATAAAAAGGGACTTATGTACATGGGAGGAACAACAACAAAAAACAAAACAAGAAGGAAAATCCTCCCTTCCAACAATTCGAAGCATTCTAATATCTACTTTCATAATTTAAAATATTCAAAAGCATTCTACTTGCAATACTCCAAGTCCAAAAAAAATCTCCTACAGGTACCTTTGGTGCATTTGTAGTTGTTGAAGAAGGAAAAACTCTCATTCTCTAGATTCTTGTGAGAATGAATCTTCAAGAGCTTGCCATACTTCGGAGTCATGTCAAGTCCAAACATGAACCCAAGTACTTCCTCATATCACATTCCCATAATCCAACCACGAAGCAACCTATCGGATAGTGTCCACACTAGGTGGTTGGGGTTATTGATTTCTCTTTTTTCATTTGTAGATTCAACATATGTGATGGTGAGATAGTGAGGTGGTGCAGGAGTCGTTCTTTTGATGAATCCATGTCTTGGCTTTTAATGAGACCCATTACTTGGGTTCTCCGTAATAGATAATTTGATTGAGTTAATTTGATTGAAATGAAGTTGCCTACATTGAGGGATGATGTGTAAGGGTAGGTCAAAGTGGATATTGTGGAGGAAGGCGAAGCCATTGAGATCTTGAAAATTAGAATAAACTAGAGATGAAAGTATAATCTCTCTCAAAACTCACCTAGGTATCAAATCTCTGATACCATAAAGACAAATGGGAGACCAAACACGTTGAGTGTAAAACTCTCCAACTCAAGGTGAGTGATGAGAGAGATATCTTAACTAGATTTAAAGATGTTTGAATATGATAAGGTTCCAAGATAGCTTAGAAACTTTGAAACAGTGAAAAAGGAAAATCTTTTAATTACACACGATCCTTGGATAGACATCAATCTTGTTGGTCATTCCCTCCAGTTTTCAAATTTTGAATTGCATGTTGCTCTTGATTTGTTGCATGAGATTCAGACACATGGTGACTATCTCACCACGTGTCAATAACTGAGTTTCCTCTACAATAAGTACAGCTACTAAATAGGAATTTCAAGCCAAAACCAGCTCGAAACCACATAGACATGGAAATATCCTTTGCTCGAATTTAACAGTTGTAAAAGTGAAAAAAGAAACACGAAGAAAAAGATGTAATTTACAAGTAAGTATAACATATAGGCACATTTTGATTTTATTTTCTGTAGCTTGCATCTGTAGGCTTTTTTCCCGAATAATGCATTCAGAAGTGATTGCAAAAGTTCAGAGCTACTAATTTCACTCAAAGTAATCGGAGCAAGAATAAATTATATTCAAAATGAAATGCAAGCTAGAGACGAGTTTTTTCAATCGATGCATATCTGTCCAGAAATTTTTATTTTTTTTTATTTTTATTTTTATTTTTATTTTATTTTTTTGAGGGGGGGTGGGGGGCAGCTTTGCAAAGGCAATTTATCTGGTTGAGTAGAAGTACAATTTGAAATAATTGTCAACAGTCCACAGTCAACATACATGTGTGGCCCACCAGATGCGCTGCTTGGATATCCCACACACATTTGCTTCTGTACCAAGCAAAAATCTCATTTTAGATACAAACCTAAGTGAGTGCGTATGAATGCGATTATTTAATAGAATATTTGAACTTGCTAAACTGGCATCTTATTGTTGTTTTCCATTGCATTTTGCAGACAATTCCTGGAGCAACTGTATACTATGTCCAAAATATGTGAGATCTGTTCTAAATCTCTGTCTCTTGATTCCTCGCATGCGGTCCAAAATATGTTGTTAGTTTGAAACCTAAATGACTCATCTTCTATCTGAACAAAAGGATAATCTTCACTTTAAGTTTTCAATTGCCCCTTTTTCCTACATTGTGACCGTAGCTACTACTGCAGTTTGCAAAACACCAAATGCAGTCTGCATGCAACAAATTATGCCAACCTGGCAGCCATGGACCCATGGGACTGATGGATCCAAAACTAGGCTGGTATGCCCTGCAAATGAGTGTGGGAAAATCTTTTTCAACTAATCGGGTTTCCCACATGAATGGAAACAATGGACAGTAGAAAAACTTGATGACTTGACCAGTCTATTTTTGGGCCAACCTGATTGAGTTATCAAGATGTCACTACCCTGCTATGGCAGTGTAGATCTGATGATTCAATACAGCTTGCTGTTGGAACTACACATGGCTACTATCTTAAAATTCCAACAGTTGTTTCAGATAATAGATGGTTGCCATTCAAAAATTATCCGTTGATGTGAATAATTGATTCAGGACAGTCTGATCAATAAAAGTGGTCCCATTGCTGGTCAATTGGCACAGAGACCATCAGATTGCAAATCAAACCCAAATCAGGCTCATCTGAGGGTCCTGTCAAACACCCAACACTCCAAATTGCATATCTAGACCACGGCAAGGGCTCAGATTAATCTGATGGAAGATCAATACCATATTAACGGTCCTGATAGGTACCCAAGATGAGATAGAGAGTCCTCAGTTTTTTTTTTTTGTTCCTGCTTACTTTTTGGGCCTCTTTCTGAGTACCAAACAAGTGCTTAAATAAAATGAAATTGGTCCTGTTTGCAAGCCGATAAAGTTAGCTTTGAAAAGGGCTGGAGATACTGTTTGTAAATCTCCGTCTCTTGATTAGCACTCTACACATAGCAACATGGGCCAACCTAGGAGCCACAGACATTCATGTGGGACCTAGGGCATTGATGGATCCAAAACTAGGCTGGTGTACCCTGCAAATGAGTGTCCTAGATCTTGGTTATCAATCACCGCATAACAACAATTACTTGTCCACACACCATCCAGTGAGAATGTGACAATCAGAACTCAGGCTATCGCCGTCAACCAGTCAACAGAGAAGAGAGGGGAAATCTTCTGCAAATTCTGCAGCGATTTCAAGGGATGGAAATGTGTAAGCCTTCTCTCTCACAATCATCTAACTTGGTTTGTTGTTACTGGAGAGCAGTATATCTCATCAGTAGTTCCTACAGGATCAGATGAACACACTGGATCAAGGTCAGCAGTCAATGGATGAAGGGGAACAGTCAATACCCAGCCACCGGTACCAGCTCATCAGGTTGGTCATCTTTTAAAATAACACGTTGGGTTTTGAGGGGCTATATTATAGAATGCTCAGGTTGAGAGTTTCTACACTATGCTTGGTCTTCAGTTTGTACAAGTTGGGCTATGGTTCACTGATCCAAACCATTGATATTAAAGCCCCACTATGGATGGCACATGCACCAAAAACGGATCAGGTATGGAAATTCTAACTGTTCAATATGCGGCCAAAAGAGAGAAGTATGAAAAACAACAGTCCACCTTCAACCAAAAAAGGCCTAGTATTCAATTGATATGATCTTCCAATCTGTGGGATTTTTTGGTGCATGAGCAATTCTGTGTTATGCCCATCCAAGAAGGCCAAGTATTTACTTGCTTGCTGTTAATTTAATTTTTTCTTTTCTTCTTCTTCTTTGTGATCTATCTGTAAGCAGGGAATCTGTGGAGTTTAAAGGCAACAAACCTCCATTACGGATGAGTGCCGGTTCGGGCAACAGCAACAGCTAAACTTTGAACACACAATGACATGGATTTGACAACCATGCTCTCTCTCTCTCTCTCTCTCTCTCTCTCTCTCTCTCTCTCTCTCTCTCTCTCTCTCTCTCTCTCTCTCTCTCTCTCTCTCGTCCAATGGCAGTTCGTTTTTTGCATTTCATGCTTTGCTGGCTTCTTAAGAACTCTAGAGAATGCTGTAGTAATCAACTGTTTGCGCCTCCGTTACAAAAGAGTGCCAGTTCGGGCAACAGCAACAGCTAAACTTTGAACACACAATGACATGGATTCAACAACCATGAACATGATTTTCTAAGTAGAACTACGGTTTTGGCATCTCTCTCTCTCTCTCTCTCTCTCTCTCTCTCTCTCTCTCTCTCTCTCTCTCTCTCTCTCTCTCTCTCTCTTCTTAAGCACTGTCGAGCATGCTGTAGTAATCAACTGTTTGCAAACATTGCTGGGTCAGCGCACAGTAGTTGTGCTAAGGTATATTTGTGTGTTCATGCTAAGTGGGCTCATCTGGAACCACTATTTGCAAGTCCCCTTTCCACTTTTGGTCCAATGTTGGTGTGTATGTGCCATTCATGCTTAGTGGGCTTTTTTAGTACTGCCACTATAGGTCCTTTGGTGGTCCAATGCTCAAGTCATCACCATTTCGCAAATCCCTTTTTTCTGGTCAAGTGCACAATAGTTGTTCTAACTCTGCATGTGATTCATTTTGGTAATCATGCATCTGTGGCTGGCTTGTAAATTGGATGTTGGATGTTTTTTTCATGCTTAGTGGTTTGCTTATAAATTGCTCCACTATGACCCTAAATTATTTGCATGACCTTCAGGCGTATATGTAATCGTTGTGTTTGGGGTCAGTATTGGGCAAGGTTCTGCATGATTTCCAAGAGCCCAGCTCACAGGAAGGTTGATGTCTGGTGACCTTTGCCAATCCACCATTTAAAACCTGACCCCAAATTGCAGGGAGAAACGCTAAGATGATAACAAGAACAACCTTAGGTGTTCAACCTAAGGGTGCACGCTCTGTATTCGAATTTCGGGGTGTGACAAGGTGTCTTTTACTAGACTAATAAATTAACGACTAAGATGGTTTGATACCCTTGATTTTTGGGCTTCAAATCATCAACGTTGTGGCCCACTTTATTAAAAATTCTAAGCAAATTAGACATACCGTCGATAAAGAAAGACTTGTTAACAAGCCTCTTAATCAATAAGGCCAAAATGTTCAGTTGAATCTCTTTGTTTCGATGATCACATCATAAACTTCAAAAGTAAAATAAACTTAAAAGCAAACACAATAAGAGTGGAGAATTCCTACTCCTTTTTGCAGTTGTAGAAATCCACCAAACAGGGTGAAAAAGGGTAGACATTCCCCGAGTGTAGTCCATTGTACTGTGGTTTTGAAACCCATACCTCCTCCAACTTCATGTCGTTGAGATTATAGGAAAGCACTGTGTCCCCCATTCCAAGGAAGACAACCTCAAGATCCGGATGAAAAGCCAGCACACTGAATTCTTTATGATAATAATGTTGAGAGGCTGCACCAGTTTCAACAATGATTCCGTCGTTAGCCAACCAAAACGGCAAGTGGCCGCCCTCACGAATCTCATAAAGATAGCAAAAGGCCTTGTATATAGCTGAAGAACAAATGGCTTGAGGATGTTTCTCTACTAAGCAATCAATCTTAGTCTTATGCTTCAAGGCCCATTTTCGCTCGTCATAATCCTCAAGAATCCAGATTTGCAATTGTACACCATCATGGTTTGCGTAATAGAGGTGTCCTCCAAACATGCCTAGGCATCTTTGTCTGCATTCTCGGCAGTCAGTTGGCATGGGCACAGGCAATGGAATCAACCGGAAACACTCTCCGTCAAGATCAAATCCCAGAATGGAATCGCCTTCAGATAGCATGTGGAGGGTACGATTAAACAAAACTGACATCGGCCCCGCCGATCGCCGCCAGTGTCGAATGACTAGTGGTTGTGGCACATTAGATTGGACCCACACACCCGTTTTCGATGAGAAAATATCGACGCCGGTAAATGAGCCCGAACAAATGAGAGTGTAGTGCGGGGAGATACGAGGATCGAATGCTAGCCTGTGGGTCGTGTGGGGACGTTCCTTAGGGGGTGCAGGAAGTTCTGCCCATTTCTTTGTAGCTGGATTTATTACATAGTAAACAGGTGTACTATAAATATCTTGGCGATGGAGGCCAAGCAGTAGGCCATTGCAACAATCGACGGTGTACAATTCACGATGGCGTGGAAAGAAACTAAGATTGCCAATGTCAATTGGAGAATTATTGCAAGTTGGGTGATTTTTCTCAGTGATAAATGTGTATTGAACTCTCTCTACTGGACAATTACTGCGATAGCGATCGCTGAAAATGAGGCCGGACATTGGTGTGGGTAGAATTCTTTGAAGAAAAGGGTCAGAGATCAAAACCTGCCATGCTTTGGAGACGCACTTGAATCGGATGAGAGATTTTAAGGGCAATCGAGAAAGGATATTGATCCACAAATCATCTGTCAGGTAAGCGATGTTGACGTTACCACGAACGGACTTACCACCAACGGACGGCCGATGAATCTTTGTAAAAGGAGCCATTGAATGGTATACAATCTCGTGCTTCCAATAATGATATGGAGATGACTATAGAGATGCTGATCAAACCAACGTTCTTTTTTCGATTTACAGCAAAAGAAGAAATAAATAAGAGCTCTCTTCACGACAGAAAACGAGCATCGCCCACCCACTTCCATTAGGAGTCTTGGACACGGATTTCCTGCGAAAGAAGTGAGTCTTGGACACGGATTTCCTGCGAAAGCCTTTCGCAGGAAGTTCCTACGCAAGGATGCTGGGTGGGGCCCACTGCAATGTACGTTATAAATCCATTCCGTCCATCCATTTTTCGAGCTCGTTTTAGTACATCCTACCAAAAATGAGGTGGATACAGCACTCAAGTAGGTCACACGAGAGGGAAAATTTGGGAAAGAAATTTCTACCGTTGAAACCTTACTGGGCTCCAACTTGATGTTTATATGATATCCAAACCTTTTACAAGGTCATTCCCATTGGGATGAAGTGAAAACACCAAAATTATATCCTGATACAAAACTTTAATGGCCATAAAAACACTTCAACGGTGCTCAGTGAATGCCTACTTTTTCCTCTTGTATGGCCCCCTTGAGTGTTGGATACACCTTATTTTTGGTCTAACATCCTAAAATGATCTCATAAAACGGATGGACGGGGTGGATTTCTAAAAAACATTTCGGTTGGCCCCACCCAGCATCCTTGCGTCCGCATCCCAGGACTCTCTCTCCTACCGACGTGGATTCGTCCTTCCCCGTCCGGGCAGGGATCCGTGGGGTCCACCGTTGTGTAATAGTTTTATCCGCATCGTTCATCGTTTTTCTAATATCATTTTAAGATACAGTCCAAAAAATGAGGTCGCTTCAAGGCTTACGTGGACCACAAAGTGGGGATTCAACGTCCACCATTAAAAACTTCTTGTGAGCCGGAGAAGCCACAGATCAAGTTGATATTTGTGTTTTCACTTCATCCACGTCTACATGACCTTATGAATAGGTTGGATGGTAAAAAACATCACGGTGGACCTTAGAAAGGTTTCAACGGTGGGTATCATTATCACTGCAGCTTCCTTTGATGTGGTCCACTGAATCTGTAGACTTGACTAATTTTTATTTTAATATCTTAAAATTATCTGAGAAAAGCGATGAACAGTATGGATAAAACACTTAAATCACGGTTGGTCCCACAGAGCCCTTTCCGGACGGATTATCCGCCGGGCGGGGTAGGACGCAATCCGCGTTACTCTCCTGCTGCCGGAGGATTTCTTCCGCGGATTGGGTACTCTATCACAAACGCGGATTTCCTGCTAAAGCACTCCGCGGGGAGTTCCTGCACTGGGAGCTTAGGTGGAGCCCACTGTAATGTTTGTGAGAAATCCTACCCGCCCATCCGTTTTGTGAGTTCATTTTAAAACATGTTGTCAAAATTGAATGGTATCCAAAGCTTGAGTGAGCCGTATTAAAGGAAAATGTAGTGAGGGAAATTTCTACTATTGAAACCTCCCTAGTTTCAACGGTTATGTTTAGATTCCAACAATACCGTTAATAACGTCATTTTTATTGGGATAAACTGAGAATAAAAATATTAGCATGAATCAAAACTCCTATCAGCTCACTTGAACTTTGGACACGGTGCATTTTTAGTAACATGCCCTAAAGCTCACTTGAACTTTGGATAAGGTTCATTTTCGATAACATGTCCTAATTTTCACGGTGGGCCCCACCTTAGGATTTCTCACAAAAATCCGTGTCCCTCTTTCACCGAGAGCGGAGGCAACGGATTGGCTACTCCCCCGCCACCATTCCAGTGGCTGATGGTCAGTGCTCTGTAGGCCCCACCATGATATATATGTTTCATCTATTCTGTTAATAAATTTTTAGAGATCATTTTAAGACTTGATCCCAAAATCTTGAGGGATATAAATCTAAGGTAGACCACAAAACAGGAAAACAATAGTGATTGGATATCCACCATTAAACTCCTCCTAAGGCACAATGTACTGTTTATTTGACATTCAAACTGTTGATTAGGTCATACAGACCCAGATGAAGGGAAAAAATAAAGTTCTTTCTGATCCAAAACTTTTATGGTCCCTAAAAAGTTTTTAATGGTTGAGACTCATTCAACACTGTTTCCTGTAATGTGGTTCACTTGAGATTGGGATATATCTCATTTTTAATTTCATACCACAAAATGATATGAAAAAATAGATGGACGGAATTGATGAAACACATACAATATAGTGAGGCCCACGGACTACCGACCAGTAGCCATTGGCAGGTGGCAGGGGCGTAGGGACGCGGATTGGATACTGACAAGTTCAGAAGCCAAATGTCTACGAAGTGACGTCATCAAGCTCTGTGGACCCTTACACGATGTATGTATTATATCCATACCGACCAACATTTTTAGAGATTATGGCATTACAATGAGAATGAGATAGATGTAAATTTCAAACCGGCCCACCACAGAAAACTGTGGGAGCTGTCACACCTGCTGTTGAAATATTTATAGGGCTTACGGTGATGTATTTTTGAGATCCATCCTATTCATAAGTTACCATAGCGATAAATGAAGTGAAAATAAAAATATCAACTTGATCGGAAACTACCGCGGCTCCTAAAAATTTTTGAGCGATGAATGTCACTGTCTCCACTATTTTTTATGGTGGGTCCACTTAACTTTATATCTATCTCATTCTCTTGAAATAATCTTTAAAAATGGTTAGACAGCATGGATACAACGCATGCTTCATGATGGGACTCAGAGAGCTCGGTGATGTCACTTTAGCAATTTCACTACTGACCTTGTCAGTATCGAATCCGCTCCCCCCGATGCGTTTCGGGATTTGATGGGACACGGATTTCCTGCCGAAGTCTTCCGTAGGAAGTTTCTGCGCTGGGAACTTAAGTGGGAATCACTACGATGTTCCTCAAGAATTTACACTGTCCATCTATTTGTAAGCTAATTTTAAAAGATTATGTTAAAATTGAACCGTATCCGATATTCAAGTGGGCCGTCCTAAATGAAAAAATAGTTAAGGAAATTCTTACCTTTGAAACTTTTCTGCATTCGGCCATAATGTTTACATACCATCCATACCATTAATAACGTTAACCTTATTGAGATGATCCGAAAACACAAATATTAGCATAATTCAAAACTTCTGTGGCCCCACGAATATTTCAACCATGGACTTTCAATTATCACATTTTCAGCCCACTTGAGCAATATATACGGTTCAATTTTGGCCTCATCTCTTAAAATGAACTCAAATAATGGATGGACGGTGAAGATTTCTCACAAACATCCCAATGTGCCTCGCAGCCTTTCACAGGAATTTCCCGCGCAAGGATGCTGGGTGGGGTTCACTGCAATTTATTTGAGATATCCATTCCGTCCATCTGTTCTAAGAGATCAATTCAAGATGTCACAATCAAAATGAGGTGGATACAAAACTCAAGTGGGTCACACAAGAGAGAAATTTGGGGATAGAAACTTGTACCGTTGAAACCTTTCCACGCCCAACTTTAATATTTATATTTCATATGACATACAAACCGTTTGTAAAGTCATTCCCAGTAGGATAAAGTGAAAACACGATAAATATAGTCTGATACAAAATTTTTATTGCCGTGAGAATGCTTCAATGGTACTTACTGAATGCCCACGGTTTACTCGTGTGGGCCACTTGACTGTTGTATACACCTCTTTTTCAGTATCACATCTTAAATTGAGCTCTTAAAACGGATGGACAGGGTGGATTTCTCACAAACATCTAGGTGGACCCCACCCAACATCCTTGGACAGGAAATCCACGTGGCCTCACCCATGACAGTGAGTCCCTTACCGCGGGGCCCACTTGATGGATGTATTATGTATCCATGCCGTCCATCCATTTTTACAGACTATTTTAGGGTAATACGAAAAATAGAGTTGATTAAATTATCAAGTAGACCATACCATAAGAAACAGTAGTTATTGACCATTAATGGGTCACAAAAGTTTTGGATCAAGCTGATATTTGTTTTTTCCCTTTACCTGATCTTATTAACAGATTGGATGATAAATAAATACTACCTAAACGTTAAGGTACTCCATAAGAAGTTTTTAATGATAGGTGTGTCAATCACCACTGTTTCTAACGGTATGGTTGACCTGATAATTATATTCTCTTCAGTGTTGGATAATGCCCTAAAATGATATGCAAAAACGGATGGACAGCATATAATACACACATTAAGGTGGGCCCCACGGAAACCCCAGGGTGAGGGCGGCAACGTCTTGGGTGATTCCGGGGTCTCACGTAATCCACTCTCCAACGGAACATAGCTAGAGATGGACGGTAAGTCGCTCTGTCCGTCACAAAGCTATGTATGTATTATATCCGTGCTGTCCATCCATTTCTATAGATTATTTTAGAATTTAAGCCAAAAAAGAATGCAGAAATAAGGCTCAACTGGACCACACCACAGGAAAAAGTGGGTATTGAACGCCTAAAGTTGATATTTATGTTTTCTCCTCCATCAAAGTCTCCGTGACAATGTGAACAGGTTGGATGGCAAATAAACATCACGAACACTTTGTGGTGTGGTCCACTTAAGTCTTTAATCTGCTTCATTGTTTGCTTGTGCTATAAAATGATTTTTAGAAAAGGATGGACAGCATGGATATATTATGGTGGGCTCCATAGATCCTCTAAGGACCATCCATCTCTAGATAGGTCGTGGTGGGGTAGTACCCACCCCACGCTCCTCCATGCAGTAGGATTCTCCGGAGTAGAATCCGGTGGAAGGTATATACGTTGTACTGGAGGTTTACTCACTAGGACACGAGCCTAAAAATGAAGCATATACAAATATAAGGTGGACCACATCACAAGAAGGAAGCATCGGTGATTGAATATCTACCATTAAAATCTTCCTTGGCCCCACTGTGATATTGATTTGCCATCCAACCTACTCCTAAGGTCGCACATACCTGGAAAGAGGGAAACACCGATATAAGCTTAATCCAAAACTCTGGTAACCCACAATGAGTTTTTAACAGTGGGCGTTAAATCGCCACCCTGTGGTGTGGTCCTCTTGAAATTTGGATATGCTTCAGTTAGGGCTCATGCACTAAAATGAGCCGAACGGATGGACCGCATGGATAGAAAGCCCATACATCTCGATGGCTGATAACAGTGAGATTGGGATACACTGAACTATATGATGTAGATTGCCTACCGCTTGCAACCTAATATTTGTGGGGCCCACTTTAACATATTGTGTTATACCGACTCTGTTAATCTATATCTTTAGCCAATTTAGCAGCGACCCAAACGTGAAGCCGATCCAAATCTATAGTTTGGATGCCGTAATTTTTTTTTTAGAAAACACATTGTATCTAAAAAGAGTTTCAAGTGTAATTAGTATGATAATGTATTTACAAGTAAATGGATTGTGTGTTTGGCTGGCCTGAAAGATGTTTATAATGAATAAAATAGGTATTTATATCAGAGATCTTGGGCAATAAACCTTCCAAAATCAGCAAATCACGTAAAAATTACTTTATATTTTCTTAGGATCCTAAGGAAGCATTAAAGCATGCACATATTAAATGGATTGGATGTCTTCCACCCATCACAGTGAGCTCCAAATGTAATCTAAAAGTTTTTAGTAGTTGATGTCCCATCCTTTCCTCGTGTGGTCTATTTGATAATGGACGAGTTTTTTTTTTTTTTTTGTCACATTAGAGCATCGAGGGAAGTAAATGATAGATAGATTGGATGTACCATACACATTACGATGGGCCCCACATATCATGAGTGTATGTTAATCATTATGTTCTAACATATATAATGATTGTCCATGAATTTCTTCATGTACAAACTATCAAGTTTTGCCAATATCTATGCGGCAATCTTTTAATCCAGGACATTGTAGAGAACATTATCCGCTAGAAAGAATTGGATCAAAGTTGTAGCCCTCTCATCAAGCTTATCACACTCTTCATCACTCATGGATGCAGGACACTTCGCCTTATTAAAGAAAGTACGATGCAATCATTGTTGAACTAAAATAATTATCATCCGCATATTTAATAGTTTAAAATTATTTCTACCGATGAACTTTTTTGTTTCGTACTTCGTGTTAGATACTTTTGTCGACATGTTTCAAATTAAAAGTCGAACCCCAACATTGACTCTGATACTACTTGTTGGGGATCGTGCATAAGCAAACCCAAATTCAATCAAATGAGATGAAATCAAACATAAACAAATATATGCAGAAATCACGCGAATTTTATATGAAAAAACTCTCATAGGAAAAACCATAGCATAAAGTGCCAAATATCCACTATGAAACAATATTACAAGATATGATGCACTTATAAAAACAAGAACCCTCTTTAATTCTTTCAAAACTCTATATTTTATTCTCTAAAACCCTTAGGAACGTCTTAGCAAACCCTTCTTATACCCTAAACCTGATTGCACCCAATATATATATTATCATAATCATAATAGGAAACAAATCGCACAGTTATGTAGTTCGGCGCGCATTGTCGATTTCAGTGTCAATCGATTGACGCTGGTCGAGCACCATTCGATTGATCGAGTAAACCAAAGCTCGAGCGATCGAACTAGTCCAAGACTATCCATAAAGTAAATTAGGATTTTTCTTAATATTGTCAATCGATCGATTGAGCATGGTCCAAAACTATCAAATGAGTAATCTGTCTAATTTTGAAAAGGTTCGATCGATCAAACAAGATTGTCAATCAATCATTTTCATAATGCATCCTAATGTTGATGCTATATTCTCCTCTCCTAGCCTTGTAAAAGTGGAAGTTCCTCTAAATATCTTCATGCATATATCACACCATTGTATGCTTATTTCTTTTTTTCTTCTCTCCCACAAATCATACACATTGCATATTTCTAAAAAAGGAAAAAAAATCCTACCCACATTTTGGCATCTTGAATACCAAATATTTCAAATCACCATCAATGCGGAGGTGGATAGTTATATGGTGTGGCTGGATAGTTATATAGTGTGGCTCGAAAGGAAAAGAGTTAACATTTGCATATTCTTAGTAGAAACAACACCTTAGAGTATAAAAGCTCAGTTATTTACATGACTTTATTAAATATGCATTTTGTCCAACTCAAACAGTCTCCTGATAATTCTTAAGTCTTCCATAAATGATTACATTAATTTTAACAAACAAAAAGAAAAAAATAATAATAGTATTCTCAAATGCCCCAAATATTAGAAGGATTAAACAAATGTCCTACTTAGTCACCTAACAACTTTTTAAAAAAATTGTTGGGACAAAATCACCCCTGAAAGCCTTTTGCATTGTGCCAGCGTGCGACTGAGGTGGGAGGGGTTCGGAAGGGATAAACATTGTGGGGCCCACCATGGTGTTTGTGAGAAATCCACACCATTCATATATTTTGTGAAATCGTTTTATGACAATATCTAAAAATGAGGTAAATCCAAAGCTCGAGTGCACCACGCAACCAAAAATAGTGGAGATCATACACCTATGGTTGAAAGTTTCTGGGGCTGCAGAAGCTTTGGATCATCCTAATTTTTTATTCTTTCAATCCATCCCCATGTTCAGGAGTTTATGACCATTTGGGCCACTTTATGAACAGTTTGAATTACAAATAAATATCACAATGGAGCCTAGAAAAGTTTGAATGGTAATTAATTCCTTTTCACTATTTTCATTGGTGTGGTTCACTAATATCAAAAAATTATACGCCAGCATATCAGGCTTCAGCCCCATATTTTGCATCTCATTCCACAGCTTTAAAGCTGCATGTAAGTCACCCCTGCCATAAATAAGTATCGAATAACTGATGCAATCAGGTGACCTGCCATCATTAATCATTTCACTGAGGAGTGCAGTTGCATCCTGGATTCTGCCAGATTTACAGAAACCATTGATCAACATATTATAAGTCACAGAGTTTTCTAAAAACCCTCCTACCATTGCCTTATGCAGCTCCACAGCCTTCTCCATATTTCCTACCTTGGTAAGCCAGTCAAGAAAACAACCATAAGTTGTCTCATTAGGTAGGAAGCTTTTAACCAGCATTTCCTTACAAAGCAGCTCTGCCTTGTCTACAAACCCAGCCTTACACAATCCATTTATTAGCACAACGTACGTTACAACATTAGGGATGCAGCCTTCTGTGAGCATCTTATTCCAGAAACCAAATGCCTCTGTGAGGTTTCCTTGTTTGCAATATCTATCAGTTACAGTAGTATAGATTACATTATCAGGCCTCAGGCCTCTATTGAGCATCTCCTTCAATACACAAAGTAATTTTATCTTATCATGGTGTTTTAGAACTCCATAAATAAGTATACTATAGAAAATTAGATCCATTTCAACTTCTCTTTCCACCATCTCCTTACAGACATTATAGACTTCATTTAGTCTACCTTCTTTACAGTATCCATGCATAAGTGTACTAGAACAAATCTCATTGAGTCTGCAATTTTCATGGTGAAGATCATCCATGAATTCTTTGGCTTCGGAGACTCTACCTGTCAGGCAGAGTCCACTTATAAGGGGCCTATAAGTATATGTATCTGAAACAATAACTCCGAATCACTCGAAACTCAGATCTGAGGGTGCATGCTCTGTATTCGAATTTTGGGGCATGACAAGGTATCTCTACTAGACTACTAAATTAACAACTAAGATGGTTTGATACCCTTGATTTTTGGGCTTCAAATCATCAACATTGTGGCCCACTTTATCAATAAAAATTCTAAGCACGTTAGACATACAGTCGATAAAGAAAGACTTGTTAACTAGCCTCTTAATCAATAAGGCCAAAATGTTTAGTTCAATCTCTTTGTTTCAATGATCACATCATAAACTTCAAAAGTAAAATAAACTTAAAAGCAAACACAATAAGAGTGGAGAATTCCTACTCCTTTTTGCAGTTGTAGAAATCCACCAAACAGGGTGAAAAAGGGTAGACATTCCCCGAGTGTAGTCCATTGTACTGTGGTTTTGAAACCCATACCTCCTCCAACTTCATGCTGTTGGGATTATAGGAAAGCACTGTCCCCCATTCCAAGGAAGACAACCTCAAGATCCGGATGAAAAGCCAGCACACTGAATCCTCTATGATAATTATGTTGAGAGGCTGCACCAGTTTCAACATTGATTTTGTGGCTAACACACTGAGGTACTTCATATGCAACCAAAACAGCAAGTGGCCTCCCTCACGAATCTCATAAAGATCGCAAAAGCCCTTGTATAGAGTTGAAGAACAAATGGCTTGAGGATGTTTCTCCATTAAGCAATCAATCTTAGTCTTATGCTTCAAGGCCCATTTTCGCTCGTCATAATCCTCAAGAATCCAGATTTGCAATTGTACACCATCATGGTTCGCGTAATAGAGGTGTCCTCCAAACACGCCTAGGCATCTTATCGTTAAACACATACATTATCGTTAGGCCGACTACCACCAACTAGCTGTTAGGTAGCTGATGGCCGTTAAAGCATGTAATCCACAGCCTAGGACAACGTCCTAACTAGAGGTGAGCACGATCCAACTTGACTCATTGGATCCGATCTGACTTGAACCGAAAGTCGGGGTCGGGTCGGATCGGGTAGATCCACTCGGATCCGACGCCAAACCGAGTTGAGTTCGGGTTATATATCAACTCGATCCGATCCAGACCGGAATCGGGTAGTATCAAGTCAAATTTTATTTTTTTTTTTTTTAAAAAAAAAAAGCCCTTTACCCTTCTTCTACCCAAACCCTAACCCTAGCCGAGCCAGCGCTGCCAGATAAACCTTTATAGTGTGTAACAGCTGCAACCATACTAACCTTCTCATCCTGATTGTTGAAGTACGACTGGCGAATAGGGTTTAGCCTGGTTTTGAGGTCCTATCCGGTGTGAGAGGAGAGTTTAGATTGTAGACTCGGGTTTGGCGCATGGCCTGACATAGTGCGGCACTGCAGCCTGAGCCGACTTCCTCTCCTTCCCTCCTTTCTCTCCTCCTTTCTCTCCCTCTTTCTCTCCTGGTTTCCTTCCTCTCCTTCTTTCTCTTCTCCTTTCTCTCCTAATTTCCCTCATGTTTCCTTCCTAGCACCAGAGTCTCTGGCTTGGCTTGACCTATCCTAGTCCAAATCGACTGGGCTGACTCAATTCGATCCAACTCGGTTTCCTTGACCAAGTCGAACTCGGTTCGGGTCAATCCAGCAAGGAATTGGTTCAGATTGAGCCAGCTCTGCTGGACTCGGTCCCGAATCGAATCAAGTTCGGGTCAGTTTTTGCAAAAACCAGATCAAGTTGAGTTGGACCTAATTCGGTCCAACTCGGCTCGATGCCCACCTCTAGTCCCAATGAATACTAGGTCAACTGGAGGAGGGCCCACCTTGAAATGTATGTAAAATCCACTCTAACCATAAGGGTCAAGATGATAATTTAGGGGTATTGCTCCAACATAAGTCACATCTATAATTCTAATGGGCCACATGAGTGGAAACCGTGTAGGGAACATCCACTATCAAAATCACTTCACTTGGTGTGATCCACATACATCAGGTGTGGGTCTAATGTTTGGTCTTCATGCATTAACATCTACGAGGCAATTAACGGATGGAATGGATTTCACATAAACATCATGTTTGGCCTTGTAAAAATTCAAAGGTAGGCTTCTCCTCTCCCACTGTTTTCTATTTTGTGGCCTAGTAAATCACAAATAAGCCATATTTTTTGCACCCTACAGTTCAGTTGATATCATGGACTGAATTGTTGGAATGGATCACAAGATAACATAATGGTGAGAGGCTCACATACTTATTTAAGTTGGCATGACCAGTAGCAATTTGGTGCACAAAAGTTCTCCTACAGTACGGTACGCAGGAGACTCTCTCTCTCTCTCTCTCTCTCTCTCTCTCTCTCTCTCTCTCTCTCTCTCTCTATATATATATATATATATATATATATATATATATATATATATATATATTCAATTTCAAGATTGTTGGAATTTGGAGTTTGGAAAACTATATGAACTATAAATCAAATTAAGAAAATGAGAAAACTAATCGATTTGCAGGAGTTGAGACATGATTTGGAATTACTCGACTTGAAATCAAATTTGCCCTCCGTAGGCTGCGTCCCAAGTGCAAGAGGATTTCTTGAGCAATCGACCTCCAGGATACAACAACTATCATCCGATCCTAGTGGTGCATTCACGGTACACGAGCCTCGAACTATTTGCAACCTCAAACCGAATTAAAAATAAAAATAAAAATAAAAAAAGCCTAAACCATACTTTAAAAAGCAAAATCAGACTTCTTATATTCTTTATTTTAAAACAAATTAAGATAAGTCTATTTATAGACTTTGAGAGGACACCCTCAGGGGTGTAGAGACACCCTTACAAAAAAGGCCTTGACTATTGGGGTTAAACTCAATTGGTGCGACCCTTGGGTCATAAAAGAAACAACTTTTCAAAACAAAAGGTGAAGGGGTGCAACGCTTCGGACTTGCATTAAAAGACAACGGCGCACGCATTCATGACCATGGCCCCGACCATGCCTGACTGAAAATTTTGAAACACGAATTATTTTTAAAATACAACTTGGGCTTCGCATAATATGAGATGACACTTCTGATGGACGGATTGGACATCATACATCACGTATGCCCTACCGCTTACAGGGGTACCAGTTCCACTGGAGCAGGCCCCACATAACCACCTACTCTCAAATCATTAAAAAATAAATGAGTAAAAAAAAAAAAAACTTGAGCAATTTATATTAGTTTTGGTGGTCAACCCCCAATCTCAACCATCAATTAAATTTTACAGCCACCAGTCCATGAAGAAGATCTCTCACACACTCACATTTCACCAAGGAAGTTTCTTTTTGTCTCATAGTACAACCCATTTCTAAACTTAGGGTTTCTTCCCATCATTTTGCCTGATGAAGCAAGAACCCTCTGGTTAAAGAACTTCAATTCATACAACAGCTCGAGTTCCATCAATCTTCTTAATCTTAGGATTTCAGATATATAGTGGCACCTCCAAAGAAAAAGTAAACATGAACCACCAAAAAAAATTCTCAGGTTTGCTATAATTTCTTACCCCGAACGATGTGCTATGAATTCTAGTAGATTCGGGCAATACCGTTTTGAAAGGAGTTCTACTTGTTCTGCAAATGGCTTATCCTTATACCCACCTATGTGTTTTGTCATTTGGTTCCAACGTTTTAGGCAAAGGTCTCCATCCCTGTATGGTAACAGAAACAAGTCATTGTTAAGAATCAATGCAATTCCAATGGAGGGTTTGTAAAGTAAAGGCAAAGTCTAGCAGACAATTTCAATCCATAGAATTTAACGTATAGAAGGGTGCGTTTTCAACAAATAATCTGGGAAATTGGAGTTTTAGGAGGCGAATGATGTCACAGAAAAGAGATTTTTCGATGCAACTTCCATGAAAGGCCTTTGCTATGCACAGGAGGGACATTTTTGTTGACTCCCACCAAAAACCGGTTTGGTTTCAGTGAGTGGGCTTTGTAGCGTCTATTTCTTCAGGTATATTTGAAAAGTATGATTTGCAATTAGTTTCTAAATGGGCCACGAAACCCTTGTTTCAATTCGAAATGGCTTCGCCTATGAACAACCATTTTCTGGTGTAGCCAAACAGGTCCTAAGGGTGTATTTGGTTGCTCCAGACTGATAAATCATGAAACAAAATGCAAGTTCATAATATAAGGTATAACCAATGCACCCTAAGCAATCTCCATTGTGGATTACTGCCTGCTACCAAGGAGGCTGTGCTGATTGACTTCTCTCAGACATTGAGAAAAGAAATAGTATTAAATACAAAATGGCTAGTGATTCGGAGCATTAATGCCAAATTTGGGATGTGCGATCTTAGTTTACCACAATTTCTGTTTTAAAATGAAATCTGTAACCAAACTAACATAAATATCTGCAAAATGTTGATAACATAAACCAGTTACCTGTGGTCAAGAAGATTGTCCCAATCAACATCCTCTACACAGCAAGCATCCAATTCTATAAGCCTGCAATAATAGAGTCAGATTTCATTTTTCTAAAGACTAAAGTAAGAACATTTTGAAAATTCCTTTGCTAAGCAATAGAATAAAAAATACGCGATGTATGAAATGAGAAATTTTGGATATTCTGGCAGAGGTTGATAGATGATTCAGGCACTTAGAAATTTCACACATAGCATACTAGTCAAATTAAAACCATCTAGGTTGTAGTATCCAATGTAGATGTATTGTGAACCAAACACTAAGCTTATTTGATTATCTTACCATAAGATTGGTGGACATTAGTTGGATGATTAAAAATGAAAATATCCAAAGGTTCCACAAGCGTCCACGAATCTGAGTTTAGGATTGTTCAACCAATCTGATCTTGGGATTGCAACTTGGTGACAGTGGGATGCACAATCCAGTTAGTTTATTTGAGTCAACATATGCCCCTCGTACAACTTCTGATTGCATGCGCGTCAAGCGCCATAAGCAGCTTGAGTATCAAATTTTTTTTTCCCCTCCCCTGAAGATGACAGCCTGAGTATCATACAACCCCTCTATAGGAAATAGAGTCATCTCATTTCAGATAACACAGTTCATTATTATGTTGCTTTGGATATCACATACATGTATGCAGACATTACCTGAACACATAAAATTTGATGAGGTGCGTGATTCTATATATATATATATATATATATATATATATATCCTGTTTGGAAGATCCTAACCCTTCAATCCAGGTTTTTTAGCCCTTCTTGGGATAAAGGCAGGCGAAAGAGAGATTTTCGTCGTTTGTGGATCACTCGGAGTGAATGGGAGTGAAGTAGAGTGAAGCGATCATCGACTCCGGGGTGGAGAAAAAATACCCTCCCTGCCTTCGATTATTGCTAAGCTGCTTGATGTAGACCATCACCAATCTGGCGATTTTTTGGTCGTCCACCTTCCATGGTGGGGCATCAGATCAATAGTCTGGATCACCTAACAATGGGCCCCATATGCATAAGATCTATGCATAGAACTATTACATTTATTTAGGCTCAGTGTTTCAAGGATAACAGTCTGACTTTGAATATGGTATCAGCAAGCCAAACTTCATTCAACTTTTATGATTCATTGATATTTTTCATGGCTAACATCAAAAAATTTATTGAAAGCAGAAAAAAAGAGGAAGGGTGGGGGGGGACAAAAGAGATTACAAGGAGCAAATGTTCTCCAGTAAGACAAGCATCAGATGAAGCAGATAACTTCAAGCTCTCCCCAAATGGCTCCTAAAATAGAACCATTGATGTCTAGTAACACTCTTTTGAAACAACTTCGCATCTGGTTTCTTTATTTCGGCAAAATTATTTTCTTAATCTATCTGAACCAAACTTCTACTCTATTTTATTTCCATTACCTATTTTATTACTATTACCTTTTCTTTCAGTAGGAAAGTTGGGATTGAACCCAAGGACTCAAGGGTGCGATAAAGAGTTCTATCACTATTATCAACAATGAGACTTTTTCCATCCAGCTTCCTAACATCAGGATTCAGGAGGGTATCAAATATGAGACTACGACATAGACATGCATCGGCATTGCACACAACACCAAGTGACAACTTGGGACATGTCCATCCAGTTATATGGTAATATTGACATAGATTTTTATAAGCAATTTAGAAAATATAAGAAACAGAAAAAAGCACGTGTACGTAAGTGTAGATCTATTAATTTTGTTTTTTTTAAATGAATAAATGGTAAATAAACAATGACAAAAACAAGAGATAGTGAGAAGCAGCTTTGCCCATTTTCAATACGGAAGCAAGATAAATTAGATGATTTGTAAAAATTAAAAGCCATGTTGATCTCTGACATATCCAAAATGAGGGACCTGACTTCCCCCATAACCTGGACCGCAAGCCTGTGGAGCTGAACGTGATATCTATGTTATATCCATACCGTCCATCCATTTTACCAGCACATTTTAAAGACATGAGCCCAAAAATGAGGCAGACCCAAAAGTCAAGTGGGCCACACCACCGGAAACATGGAGACAGAAAGTCTCACCGTTGAAACCATCCTAGGGCCTCCTGTTCAAGTGATTCCCACCACGATGAAGGGAAAACACAAATATCAGCCTGACCGAAAACTTCTGCTGGCCCCCAAGAAGGTTTAAATTGTGGGCATTAAATCCCCACTATTTTTTGTGGTGTGGTCCACTTGAGTTTGAATTTGCTTGATTTTAAGATCACTCCCTAAAATGGGCTGAAACGACGGATGGAGTGGATATAAAGCATACATCACAATGGGCCCCACAAAGCATACAGTTACAGGGGATTCCCATAACCCGGGTAACAGGCAGGTCATGTACCAAAATGAGTCCACATAAGCCATTTCATTAGGAAAAAGGGAGTGTGCTTGTTACATGGTTGACAACTGATACAGAACAAGTTAAATAATTTTTGAGAGAAGAGCCTTACGCTTGCAGCATCCGATAATCATCTGAATTACTCCATTTCCCTTCACCTACCATGGATGATGCAAGCTGATTATACCTGAAAAGGTGAACCAAGTGTCCCAAGCGAAAATGATATAAAAGGAGGTTTTACTAGGAACTTTCCAAACAAATTGAGATACATTTCAAGTAACAGATTTGACTTACTAAAAGATTTCACAGTTTATTACATATGGAACCAACTGAAAGAAACTTCACCTCATTCCATCTAACTGAAACATGTGTATGCCAAGGTATACAAACAGTTACATTCCGGTCGTTACGTAGAGGTAACAGTGGTCATCGTTATGCGTTACAGTCATTATAGGAAAAAAAAAAAACCCATAATGGCCCGTTACAGCCCGATAACGCCTTATTACAGCCTCATTACAGGCCATTACAAGGACAATACAAGATTTTTTTTTCAAAAAAGAAAAAGCCGGTCGTTATGAGGGCCCTTGTAATGGCCGTTACGGCCCATATCGTAAGGTAACAGTGGTGGCCGTTAAGCTCACCGTTGGCGTTATGGAACACCATGCTGTACGTGCTCACGCACGCACGGTTGCATACACACGTTAACTAGACGATTGAAAATAACAAAGATGTACTTGAGTCACCTGACTCATCACGACTTGGTCTGACCCATCTTGGACACTAACTGGTTGGTTGATAAATAACAGAAAATGCTTGACTTGTTGTGTAACTAACAAATGAGAATCGTCAACCCCACGCAATCGTATCAAACCCTAAGACCAAATCATCCCCAAACACACCCAATCCAAGAATAGAGATTCTTCCACATGAAAAGAAAGGGAAAAAAAAGTGCAATAACCATCGAATAATTGAAGTTCTCACCAATTTTGATGGATCTGGATCATACGCCCCACGTGTGAAAATATGCAATTGCACAAACCTTAGCCCAAGGCTTGTAGGGAAGATTTTTTTTAAAAAATCCCAAAAGTTACTGGACATTTTCTATTTATTGAGTTTTTACATGAAGGGAAGCAAAAGAGAAGCCCTAGCACTGATTTGGGCCTTCCATCAAGCATAAACTATAGGATGGATGTTATAATCTCGGCCTTACAATTTTTATGTGAAGGAAAATGACTAAAATATCCCCATTTACTTAAGTGAAACATAAGCATGTAGAAATAAATAAATAGAAATTTGTTCAAAAATAAATCAGAAGTCGTAAACTATAGGATGGATGTTATAATCTCATCCTTACAATTTTTATGTAAAGGAAAATGACTAAAATACCCCCGTTTACTTAAGTGAGATATAAGCATGTAGAAATAAATAAATTGAAATTCATTCAAAAGTAGACCAACAATCATAATTTAAGGGAAGTGCCACAAAAAGAACATTTTTTGGACCCCAAAAGTGTACCACAAGTGCCACAATGTGTGGTCCATTAATGGGTCTATGGATTTGGTCCATTATAGAAGATATTCAGGCCACTTTCCACGCTCTAATCCATCTCAAAACACCTCAGCAAGTAAATCAACTCGATCCATCAACATTAGGTAGTCCACGTCCTCATCATCCTCCCTGAGTTGGGAAGGACTTGACCTCGAGTCTAATCCACTGTCCATTGCCTTGTATGGTGTAAGATCAAGAACATTGAATACATTAGAAGTGTTCACTCCAGGTGGCAGCTCAATGAGATAGACATTATCCTTAATCCGCTTCAAGATCTTGCGCAAGCTAATCTTTTTTTGCTTTAACTTGCAAATGCCCGCCAAAAACCTCTCCACACGTAGACCCTCTCTCTCTCTCTCTCTCTCTCTCTCTCTCTCTCTCTCTCTCTCTCTCTCTCTCCCCCCAAAAACCATCTTCATTTGCCGCCAACCTTGCATGGGACAGAAGGTTGATGTCTCCCATGATTGTGGGTTTTGCCCGAACCCCGCTCATGGGGTCTCAATATTATTTTCAAATTATCTTTAATGAAGATGTATGTAATTCTCTAACAATCGTATTGCTCCGCCATGGTCGACCCAATAATATGTGGCATATGTCCATCCCTCGAACTACGTCGCACTACACATTGCCATGATAGGTTTTACCAATCATGAAAGAGACTAAACAACAATGAAAAATCTTTAGCTTACTATCTTGCTTAAACCAAGAAAGTTTACATGGAACTGGATGCCTCTCAGTCCTCAACTGAAGCTTTTCTACTACATCTTCAAAGGTGACATTTTCACAATTGCCACCGTTGACGATCACCCTACAGATTTTGCCATTCACCATGTGGCTCGCATAGAAGATATTAGTACACAACTAATCATCTTCCTTAAGCAATTAGGGTGCAAAAAGAGCCTTCTCAATCACCAACATCACGGGACCATTCCATCATTTCCACTATCAGTATCATAGTCCACATCTTTTGTTCCCTCTGTTGTCTCACCCAATGTAGTCACTATCATTATCGTATTGTAAATCATAAATGGGTTTGAATCGTAATGTATCCAAGGTGTTCTGTATCTGTTATGATACGCTCGTAAAGGCCGATATGTATAGTTAACGGCCATGACCGTTACGCAATACATGGGTGAAACGGGGCAGTTGATTTTTTGGGACAATATCGACCGTTACGATAGCTATAAAGGCCGTTACGGGGCATAACGACCGTTACCCCCGTAACGATTGAAAAATGGCAACTTTTTTTTCTATTTAAATCTATTTTCTCCCTTCTTTTTTACTTTTCTGATGCGGGCATCAGTGGTCCACCCTTTAGAGTGTACCAGAGAAGGAGGCATCGTTGACAGAATACCGGAGAGGAGTTGATGTGGATGGACGTTGGGTCTGACATGCTACGAGTGCAAGAGCAGCATGACTGCACCCTGATCATAGATCCATGGGTCGAATTTCACACCCTACCACATGGGTGTTTTAGTTCTAGGTTTTTTTGCTCTTTTCCTTATTTTAGGGGCTTTATTGCACTTTCTTTACTTTTCGTCTTTTTTTGTTATTTTTCTTATTTTCAGGCGCTTTAGTGCACTTCTACTTTTTCCGTAGCTTATATATACGTTGTGAGAAACCCTATTTTCATTAATTATTGAATGAATAAAATTCATCTTTTTTCTTCTTCTTTATTCAAGAGATTAGGGTTTCAGGATTGACCCTTGGGTGTTGAGGATTCCACCCCGATTTCAGGTTTCCTTCTTTCTAGATCTTCGAGTTGTAAGAAAAGGTAAGAATCATCTTCCTTCTTTTCTTTTGACAACAAAAGGACCCGTGCTTTCTTCATCTCGAACCCTTCGTTCTTCACCCCTCCGTTCCTCTCTGGATACCCCCTTTCTATTTTAAGCGGAAAAGAGGGATGGTTAGTCAGTAAAATCAAATCCAGACTTGACCGTGGACTGACTTATGCTAGATCTAGGATATCCTCATATCCCTACGTCCTCCCTTTTTACTGTTTACGTGATCTTATGCTAAGGGGCATGATCCAGACAGAATAACCTCATCTTTGTGTTGAGATTTACCTAATCCCTTTGATTGGAAATGGTTAGTTAATTGATGTATTTATTTAAATATTCTTTAACCTGATTATACATGCATCTAGGGTTAGGTCATCACATGTCCCTGCATCAAATTTGGCATCAGAGATCAGTTTTAGCGTAAGTCAGTTCCGCGTGACCACTCTGCGCAGGGGGAATATTTTGTTAAGTTTAGTCAGCCACTTTTTCTAGGTTTTGTTGAGTCCACATATAGATCTAGGCTATATAGGGTTGTATTGCATTGGTATCATTGTTTTTACCCTTTCTCGCACCCACACGCACTGGTGGTGGGTTCAGTCTCCATTACGCCATGGACTCCGATCAATTTACCAAGGCTATGGAGGGCCTAACTAAGAGAATGGATCAACAATTTCGAACCTTGAGAGATAATATCGCGTAGCATTTTGCACATCAGGATTGTAGATTCACGCATTTAGAGGAGAGAGTTGTGTGTCTAGAGGCTGATATTCCAACCGCCATTGTAGGTGGAGCCCAAGCGACTCTCGACACTGGGGTTGTCGATCAATCCCAAGTTGTGGGCCCTGATCCGCTTAAGGATAGTTTGGGCGCAGATCAGGCCGGTGGGCCTGGCAACAGACACGATGGGGTATATCCATTACCACTCACACACAATCGTGATCTTGTTCTTCCCGTCCAATGGGAGGGCCATGATGGGGTGCGTCGTCAGTACCCCCAGAGATATCATGAGCACGAGGACCCTGTTTCTAGGGTCATGAAGGGCATCAAGGTTGATGCCCCCAGTTTTGATGGGAGATTGGACCCCAAAGTTTTTTCTGACTGGTTAGCAGACATGGACCACTTTTTTGAGTGGCACGGTTTGCCAAACCCATGACGAGTCGGGTTCACCAAGATGAAATTGATGAGCCAAGCAAAACTATATTGGGGGAATGTGAAGCGTCGCCGTGAGCGATCTAGACGGGCCAGTTCTCTTTTGGATTAAGATGAAAGAATTGTTGCGAGAGAAGTATGTTCCCCTTTCTTACAGGCAGACTGTTGGATCAATGACACATTTTGCGCCAAGGATCCATGACGGCGACGGAATACATTGCCAAGTTCAATGAATATATGATGAGGTGCAATATGGATGAGGACCCTGTTGTGACTCTCCTGTTTTTGTATGGGCCTCGGGCCTGAGCTTCAGCGGGAGCTTACGCTTCACATGGTCACCAGTTTGGAACATGCTTAACAGGTGGTGCAGGAACTGGAGCACTGTGTGCGCCAATCCAATGTGAGGGGGATTGATTTTCAATCTACTATGCCTAGAGTAGCTCCGTAGGGAGCAAGACCGCAGCTCGGAATTCAAGCCAAAGCTCAATCTGGTACCCAGCCAGTCAACAGAAATCGAAGTAATAATATGGTTGGACCAAGTACTAGGCCCGCGATGTCAGGGCAGTGCTACCGCTGTGGTGGCATGGGTCACATTGCTGTCAAATGTTGAAATAAGGGTGGGTGCATTGCCTTTGTTTCTGAACACCCCACAGAAGAAGAAGTGGCAAATAAAGTTGATGGTGACCCGGGTGATGAGGAGATCATTATCCCCTCCCTTGACCCTACTAGTGATGTCGATGATGATACTGTGGAGACTATCCCACTTGTAGTGGTGAGGTGTGCCTTGACCCAGATGAAGGAAAGCGAAGATTGGCGCAGAACCACCATTTTCCACACTTACACCAAGTGCAGAGAAAAGAGCTGCAAAGTGATCATATTCAGCAGGAGCTGTGAGAATGTAGTTTCCCCAATTACTTTGAGTCGCCTGGGGTTGAAGCCAATCTCTCACCCCAACCCATGCAGAGTTTCCTGAGTGGATGAGACATCCCTCCCTGTGACCCAGTGATGACTTGTTTCAATTGAGTTTAGACCATACAAGGACAAGTTGTGATGTGATGTGATCACGATGGACGTTGGCCATATCATCTTGGGAAGGCCATGACTCTATGACAAAGATGTCACAATATTCGGGCGTATGAATAATCGTGTATTTAAGCACGAAGGAAAGAAGCTTGTCTTGAGCCTGCTCCCTCCCAAATCGTCAACAGGAGCGAAAGATGTTACGTCCCCAGGCGGTCCTAAGAGTTAAAGGGCGCCTCAGTCAAAGTCTCTCCACATCATATATGCTAAGGAGTTTGAGAGAGAGACTAAAGCGGGGACTATGGTGTACGACCTACTGGCTAGGGAGAGTACACCTGAGGTTGCTATAGGGATACCCCAGGAAGCTCATCTGGTCCTAGAGGAGTTTCGGGATGTCTTCCCTTAGGACCTTCCAGACGAGCTTCTACCGATGCGAGACATTCAGCATGCGATAGATCTCGTCCCAGGAGCGACCCTACCAAACCTCCCTTACTACAGAATGAACCCTAACGAGCATGCTGAGTTGAAGAGGCAGGTGAATGAATTGCTTAATTCGTGAGAGTCTGAGCCCGTGTGCCGTGCCCGCACTTCTTATGCCCAAGAAAGACGACACGTGGCACATGTGTGTTAATAGTAAAGCCATAAACAAGATCACTGTCAAGTATCAGTTTCCCATCATCAGGCTTAATGACATGCTTAACATGATGGCCACCTCTACTATCTTTTCGAAAATTGACCTCAAGAGTGGTTATCACCAAATTCGTGTTCGCCCGAGAGATGAATGGAAAACTGTCTTCAAGACAAAGGATGGGTTGTACGAGTGGCTGGTTATGCCCTTCGGGTTAACCAATGCCCCAAGTACGTTTATGAGGGTGATGATCCAGGTGCTGCGACCCTTTATGGGCAAGTTTTTAGTTGTATACTTTGATGATATCCTCATCCATAGTACGTCCCCTAGCCAGCACATTGAGCACTTGAGGCAGGTCTGCAACGCCTTGCGCACAGAAAAGCTCTATGCGAACCTCAAGAAGTATTCCTTCTTGACCTCCCGTGTTATCTTCTTGGGGTTCGTGTATCGTCAGAGGGTATGTCTGCAGACCCTGAGAAAGTCAAGGCTATTGTCAATTGGCCTGAGCCGCGTAACATACACGACGTACGAAGCTTTCACGGCCTAGCTACATTCTATCGGCGGTTCATCCGTGGATTTGGCTCGATTATGACTCCCATCACAAATTGCATACGAAAAGGGGAGTTTCAATGGACTAAAGCTGCGTCACGGGCTTTCTTGAAAATTAAAAAGAAGATGATGGAAGCGTTAGTCATGCGTTTACCTGACTTTACCAAAGCCTTTGAGGTAGCGTGTGACGCGTCAGGAATTACCATAGGCGGAGTGTTAAGCCAAGAGGGACATCCTGTGACCTTTTTCATTGAAAAGCTAAACGAGGCTAAACAACGCTACTCCACTTATGACAAGGAGTTCTATGCGGTTGTGCAATCATTGCGCCATTAGCGGCATTATTTATTACTGCAAGAATTCGTCCTGTTCTCTAATCATTAAGCCTTGAAATATTTGAGCTCTTAAAAGAAGTTGAGACCTAGGCATGCCAAGTAGGCACAATGTCTTCAAGAGTACACATTTGTGCTTAAGCACAAGGCCGGAAAAGAGAATAAGGTTGCTGACGTGCTTAGCTGTCGTTTCATGACCAGCGTTTTAAATAGCGGTAGCGTGTTGCGTAGCATTCAACCCTCCGTAGCATGTAGCAAAATTGCGTAGCGTGTAGCATAAGCTACACAATACTTTAATTTTTTATTATTTAAAAAATATATCTATAGTGGTTCCCACATGGACCACACAATACACACGTACAGACACCACAGTGGGCCCACCATAGAAAACAATGCAAATCCACCCCTTCACGCACCTCAGTGGGCCCCATGTGGGCCACACCATAGAAAACAAAGCACATCCACACATACACACACCACAGTGGGCCCCACATGGGCCACAACATAGAAAACAATGCAAATCCACCCCTTCACGCACCTCAGTGGGCCCCACGTGGGCCATACCACAGAAAAAATCTATATCTACAAAGATATTGAAAAAGAAATGAAAAAAATTATAAAGAACAAAAAACACACAGTAACCGGCATTTAAAAAAGGAAAAAAATGAGAAAAAACTCAAAATACCAAGTTGTTTTCATTGTACATCGAAAAAAATTTTAAAAAAAAGGAGCGTGCTTACCTATTTTTGTCTCAAGATGAGATTGAATTAAAGAAATATGCAAAAGTTGACACTCCACAGCCGATCGCAACTGAAATAGGGGAAATCCGATTTCTCCGTCATTTCTTCTCCATTGTTGATGAAACTGCACCAAATGGAGCTCCTTGTAGTCTCTAACAATCGGCCAAAGAAGTCCCTTCGAAGGGCCTTTCGATCGCAAGATTGAAGAGGGGGGAGAGGAAGCAGTGTTGGTTTAGGGCCGGCTATCGAATACACTGTTTGAAAAGGCTGTGTTTTTTTTTTTTTTACTTACTGTTGTGGTGTGACTCATCTTTAAAAGCCCCAAGCAAATCGATTTGGGCCTAAAAAAATAGTGCATTTTGCATATAAAATGGTTTGAAAGAGTAATACCCCTATTACAGATCAACCCGGATGATGCAAAGCCTACTAAGAACAGAAAACTTCCCTTTCTAATATATGGTTTTGAAGAGCTTAATCAAGGAAGGGTATATTACAAAGAGGAGAGTTTTATAAAAGAAATTTAAAAAAAGAAAGTTACCAAATTCTGAAATCTTACAGTAATCTGTCATCTCATCTACCTGATTCAGCAAAGCATGCACCTGTCGTTTCCAAACTTCGACACTTACCAGCAAGATACTATGAAATCCCAAGTTGGATTTGGAGGACATAAGAAATCCCTCCCATCGGCGGTATAGGCATAGAGGGTGCTAGAATAGGGTGTAGACAGACACGGTTGTATACGCCAGACCGTATACACGCCAATAAGGAGGGGCCTCTTGCATCGAAGAGGGCCATGCAAAAAAAAAAACCTCTTTTGATCATGATTACAGGTCATTGGATATATCCAATCCGATTTCCAGGAGTGAGATGATCGTACCTGTTGGATCGGCTTTCCGCAACACGAATGAGATGCACGAATGCTCGATTTGCAACGGGCAACCTTGCAGAGACTTATAATGCCCAATGTATGTACAGAGGGGTACTCGGAAGGGCCGCTTCGGAGTTGGATGGCGACCTGAAAGAAGTCAGAGATGATATAGGGAGGAGGTGGTGTAGAAAATCGCCTGTTCTCCTTATAGAGATAAAACTGACGGTTTTTGAAATTCACCAGCAGGCGAATACGACGCAATGAAGAGAGCGTACAGATGGTAGCGAAGCCGTCACCCAATATAATACTGTCGCAGAGAAGTTTTGGCTCCACGCGGTATTCGCACGCGTAATATTCCATGGTCGGCTACTCCGATCCAAACACTGTTCATGTTACATCAGTCCCATTAATACCATACAATACACCCGCAACCGCGAATCCAAACAGGGCTTGAGGTGTCTAAGGAAGACATCCCAATTTTCCATCTCCAATTTGCGATGACACATTTCTATTCTATGAAGCAAACAAGTTTATGGTGGATAACTTGCGAAAGATATGAAATGCTTTGAGTTAGTGTTGAATTTGAATGTTACTTATCTAAGAGCGAGCTGTTGGGTATCTATGTCATCTGAGGTGACCTCAAGGATGACTAGTGCCTTTGGGTTCATACCTTGGCCTTTTCCTATGCATTGGGAAACCTGTTGAGCATCTTTAAGATAGGGTGATTGAGAGAGTCAAAAGGAAGCTTGTGATTTGGAAGAGTTGGTATCTTTCCTTGGGAGGGCGTCTGACGTTGATCAAGGTTGCTTTCTCTAATCTTGTCCACTTCATGTCTATATTTAAATGTCACCAATTGGTGTTAGATAAGTTGGATAGGCTAAGATTAGATTTTCTGTGGGGTGGATCCAAGAAAAAGAAAGAAATATCATTTGCTAAATTGGGAGGAGGTGTGCAAGCCATTTCCTGAGGAGGGAGAGATGAATAGGGAAAGAGGGAATTTGTTGAGGGTGGTTATAGCTTGTAATATGGAATTGAGTTTGGTGGGAGGTGGGTTAAGTCCTCTACTCTTTATAAGGCCTCTCATATGTGGAGAGTTTTTTCAAGTGTGATGCCCAATTTTAAGGAAGGGATCTCCTTCTCAATGGGCGATGGTGGTTGTGTTTGCTTTTGGGAGGATCCTTGATAGGGGGGTTTTGTGCTCAAAAGGGACTTTCCTAGGTTGGCTAATCTCTCGTTGGAATCGAATATCTCAACGGCTTATTGCTTTGAGATGCATGGAGTAGTGATTTAGGCTCCTCCATGTTGGAGGAATCTTCGGGATAAGGAGGTGGGGGAGTTTATAAGTCTATTGGATCGACTCTAGGGTGTCTACCCATCATTCGGGAAGAGGGACCTAATGGTCTAGTAGGGTCTCAAATTGGGCTGTTTCTCGGTCCGCTCTTTCTATAGTTTTCTTTCGTTGTCCCAGGTTAGGGAGCAGAAAGTGATGCTTTCCACTCTTGGCACTATGGAACCCATCCTAGGGTTAGTGGCTTTTGTGTGGTTCGTGGGAAGGAATAGGGTCCTCACAATTGATAGTCTCCAAAGAAGAGCCATGATCCTGCTGAATTTGTGTGTGATGTGCATTAGTTGACCACCTTTTTATCCATTGCCTAGTGGTCCTCATGGTGTGGGAGACCTTTTTTGCTCTTTTCAATGTCTATTGGGTGGTGCCAAAGTTGTTGTGGTGGGCTAGGCTTCCATCTTGACAGCCAGGATTTGGGTTTAGGAAAAAAAAAAAAAAAGCAAAGAAACTATATCCAATGTGATGTAGTTACAGTTTTCTATGCTGCCCAAATAGATAGCAGAATGAAAGGCTATCCATTCTACCAAAATATATGTTTCTCATGCGAGTTGATCCAAACTCAAGGGCTTTTTTTTCTGGTGAATTACAAATTTATTCTTTTTTCCGCAAGTACTCTACTTCGTATGGATTAATGTATAAGTGAACAGGAAACATGGCACATCATCACACAAATGTGTCAAAGCCTGCATGATAGAAATTTTCAAATAACAGAACACGAAGTCTAATAACAACATGTTACTGAAATTAAAGACATACCACTTCAGGCAGCAAATTACATTATTCCGAGTGGACAGCTTTTCACTAATGGCTTCCCAAGCAATGTTATCTCGCAACTGCCCAAAAAGAAAACTGTTCATTCAGTAAATACAGTCAACTGCAAGAGTAATCAAAGTTGTAGATGACCATAAATACACATCTTGTAAATATGAGAAATGTATTTCCAGAATCGTAGTCCACTTGCAGTAAATATTGGAGATTCAAAGCATAGCCCAAAGAACTCACGAACCATTCCATGCTTAGTTTTCTTTTCCTCAAAGGCTTTCATGCACAAATCCATGTTTACTAGATCAAACAAGGTTTGGTATTCCTCTTGAGACCAAGGTCCTATCTCATGACCAGTAGAAAAGAACAAATATGCATTAATCAATAACCAGAAAAAAAAAAAAAACAAAAACAAAAAACAAAAAACCAAAAAATAAAAGGATCACCTACGGTAACCAAACTCAAATACTTCAAAATTAAATCACAGTCTGATATACCTCTTTTAGTGTTGGTCAATTTTATCCTGCGCCAAGCATCCTTTATGTGAAACCTATGTTTGCCAAGTGCAACTGCCAATGGTTTCCAGTCTGCTCCATGTTTTTCATGGTGCCTATGATTTGAATTGTCATCTACCAAAAATCAGTAAAGGAGAACCAACACTTTCCATGTTAAATGAAAATACATCAACCTTTTTATAGGGTGCAGATGGAAAGACCAAACTCAACAGTTATGATACAAGCAACCAATTAAGGATTCAAAGTACTTTCGGAGAATATCGTATTCTTCAGGACTCCATTTATGATTCCCATCCCCCTCAAACAAGATATGTGCTCGGTGATATACACTCATATAAGGTCTCCAAGGTAAGGCAGAACCTGCAATCAACAACAACGGATAGTTAAAAGGAGTACTGAAATTGCCCACCTAACAAACAACTGACCCTTGATCCTTGTATTATCAGTGTCACTTGCCAATGATCACAATAAATGAACAGGAGAGGGTGAACTTAGAGATTCCCAATAGCTAAAAAGCTTATAGTGGAAAATTAAGGAACCATTTATTTCAGTTCATTTAATGCTGGAAGCATGTGGAATAACAGTAAAAGTCGAAATGATTTGATGGGCTATAATACATCGACAAGTGCACAAGAGCTGCATTCCAACTGTAAATAATGATATGCCATCCACAGTCAACTTAAAACACAGAATCGCAAAATCATAAAGAAGAACAGAAAAGAGAAGATAGTTGGCAAATTTAGTGGCAGCAAGACAGCAAAATGGTGGGAATAAAACAAAATTGTGTGTGTGTTGGGCGGGGGGGATCGGAGCTGTTAAAAAACCCTACTAGGGTTTTTTAAGTCAAGCAACGCCATTTATGATTTATTGGGTGTTTATGAAGGTGAACTTTAACAAGAAGTCAAATGGTCTTTTTCATGGAAATGTCAGAAGCATCCCTCATGTATTGCAAGGATTCAAATAACTTCTTTTTCTTTTTCTTTTTCTTTTTTTCTTTTTTTGAGAATTTAAATAACCTGTAGGAAACAAGCTTTAATAAGATCTAGCATGAAACCCAGCCGAGCTATCTGCACACAGTACATGTGCTGCTATAGAGCACATGTGTGAGATCTATGCTCTCCATCAAATGGGATGATATTCTCTAAAAAATAAACCATTTCACATCACAGGGGGGCCATACCATACAAGAAAAGGTACCGCTAGACATTATTGTTTTTAACTGTTGCTTTACATTCTGAGTTTGCATTGTTGATTACGTCGCACCTTGTAATTGGATGGGCATGATATTCTACATAGACAATTGTCAAGTTAGGGCCCACATTTTAGATGGTTCTGATCATTGTATCATCACTCTATATTGACCCCATAGGTGGCAAATGGTGTTTGTGCTTGTGCGCTCATCAGATGGGCTCGTAAAATAAAAGGGACACCTACAGACAACAATAACACACTTGTGGAACTGTACCATCATTCCCACTAAAATGCACTCGTATAGGACATCATAAGCATTAAAGCCGTAGGCCCACCACAGATATCACTTCCAGTGTTTTCATTTCTAGGCCACACCATTGCAAACCACGGAAAATTGGTGATTGACTCAACATACATGGATGGCCTACCTAGTACATGGATCAGCCTGATTTTCGCAAAGGGTGTCCTTCATGGTGGGGCATATCATTTTCATGGTACAGATTTCCTCGAGAACTGCCACCTTGGCAAGAAAGATGTTACCACACTACAGTCGTGGTATTATTGCCTGTAGGTGATCAATTATCTCGGCATGCATGCTCTTACTCTATGAAGGGCATAGTATCTATTTGAATTCTTGCTACAAACAAGATGATAAATGGGATAGATAAAAAGGTGATCACGTTCAACAAGGAGCTTTGTGGGATCCATTGTGGTGTCTCTATGACATCCAATCATGCACCAACTCATGTGAAGACATGAACCCAAAAATCAGTCAGATCCAAAACTCAAGTGGGTCATACCACAGGAAACAGTGGGAATAGGGATGCCTACTGTTCAAACCTTTTTGGGGCCCATCGAATTTTGGATCATGATGGTATTTAAGTTTTCCCTTCACTTAGTGGGACTCACCTTATGAACAAGTTAGATAGCATATACGTATCACAGTGAGCCCAAGAAGATTTCAACAGTGGTTGCCCCCATCCCACTTTTCCTATGGCGTGGCCCACTTGAGTTTTGAATCTGCCTAATTTTTGGCTTATGTCTTGACATAAGATGTCTTGACTGATGGACAAGGTGGATGTCACACAAACATCACGATGGGCCCCACAGAGCTCTTTGTGCAAGGGCTCCCTATAACACTTATTGAAGGAAATTGCATTCATGAGAACATACACCTTTAGGGGCACTTTTGTCATTTCCTTATGAAAGACCTTAATTTATAATAAAAGTTCAATTTAATAAAATCCTTAAGAATTTTAAGGCAAATGCCATATGAACTCATCTATAAGGTTACTTATGTAAAATAGACCTATGAGTCCTTTGACAGTTTTTCTCAAAAAAAAAAAAAAGAAAAAAGAAAGAAAGAAAGAAAGAAAATCTCAGAAGCACAATGAAATTGATTGGATCATGCTACAAGAGCCAACTCCAATGTACAATTAGGGGAGCAAATTTCCTACAAAAGAGATGACAATAGTCCAAATGAAGTAGTCCGTGTAAATAATTATAGTTATAGGACAAGAGCACTCCAAACACATACGACAAGATATGCATCCTTTGCCTAGTCCACTATTCAGATAATAGTTGGAGAGAGAGAGAGAGAGAGAGAGAGAGAGAGAGAGAGAGAGAGAGAGAGAAATATGACTCCACGTAGAGTTGGCATGAGTAACTGCCCCGCAAAAGGCAAAGGGCCAAATCCCAAAGAATTCCATTCCAAGAATAGTCACAGACTGCATTGTCCCATCCAATACAATAAGGAAATAAACAAGCAGCTGCTGCCTTAACAAGTATCTTGCTGAGCACATATCAGGATTATAAATAAAAACAAAAGCAAAAATAAAAAGAGCATAAAATGTAAAGCTCGAAATTTTCATGTAGTGGAGTTGAGGAAAAGTTTTTATCGCTAAACTCCATATGAAAAAGATACACGGTCACCTATAACCAAAAGTGTGGTACAACAACATTTTTTTATGCCTTCAGAATATATATATTTTTTCCACTTTTACCCACAAAAGTGCTTGTGAAAAGGGCTCATAGGTGAAATTAACCTACAGCCGGTTGAAGGTAATCAGCTCTCTGCTAAGAAAACAGGAAAGAAACTATGCCTCAAACTTGAATAAGGATCATCTTAAATTGTGTACCAGCAATGATGCTTACCAATTTCCTTAAAACAACCTTTAAGTTTTGGATGACGACGAATGTTCAGAACCATATCCAAACCATTTTCGCCCAGGTCATGTACCTAGGAAAAAGAAAGTGATGCATTAGGTAATTGCATGTGAAAGTAGACAACTCAGGGTAGACATATTGATTTAACCCAGACCTCACAATTTCAACAAAAACACAAATAAATTCCAAAACAAATAGAAGAGAGGAAGAAGGGAAATCAGGGGCTCTCAGTGTTTAGATTGCAATCTGGCAAGCCAAACACCTTCCAATAGCAAGAGGAAATAGGCTCTCAAGCAATAGAACTAATTACAATTTCCAGCAATAGAATATTTAAAGGGCTCTTACAACAAATCCCCACCTAATCTCAACTCCTCCAATTAATCAAGGTGATTAGACCCCTGAACCTTCCTAACTACACTAATACAACCATGTAACAACCAAGAACAGAATCACAACAAATAGAATCATTTTCCCGCCTAAAACCCAAAATATTTAAAACATGTAAAATAGAGGAGGTACACTGGCTAGCAGGGATCAGTTTCCCACCAGCAAGAGACCCCAAACAAACCAACAATTCAGGTACCTAGCAGCAGGACATACTTTTCCTGCCAGCTAGGGAAGGGTTCACTGGTGCGCTGGAAGAGCATTTCCACCAGCCAGTGGAACCCTTCAATTCGGGTGGATTTTGGGTTACAAGTGGGCCTGCAATCATGGGCCATGCACCGCGCACAAACCGGGTAGCGGATTGACACAAAATTTAGTATGGAAGTGGGCCTCCCTTGGCCAATCCTACCCTAGGAATCGTTTTCCGATTTCGTGGGCCCCACACACGTGCGGACAAGGAATCACGCACGTGCACCCGGGCCTGGTTGCTGTCCACACGCGTGGATCACCTCAGGTCTCATCTTTCCTCAATTTCTCTCCTCTCTCGCCTTAAATCCAAGGCCTTAACCCTAGATAATCCCAAATCCCAAGTATTCCCAAATTTGCAAACCCTAGATTTTCCCCCGAATTGAAACATGGTGAATCTCTTGAATTGGGGAACAATCATTTGCAAGAATGGGTGAGTCTTACACTCCTTTAGGCATTGTTTGGTTTATAATTTTATTTGATCCAGCCCTAGGCTTGGACCCCGTAGATTCCCCTTGTTGAATGTTTGATCGTGTGTGGGACGTGGAATTTTGTAATTGTTTAAAATTAGTATGATCTAAAGCTTGAAATCTTACATGTCATATTTAATTTCATGTCCTACATCACTCGCAAGTAGTGCGATATATCCCACATGTTTGATTCGGTGAGAATTTTCGATTTTCGATCCCCTTTTTTCTGTAAATCACGTTAAATCAGCGTCAAATTGTTACAAATACATGGTTTTTCATGTTTTGCATGAAAAAGCATGGATTTGGAGCTTCAATTTTGAGATTTGGAGGAGATGGGCCGAGTTATGGAAAGTTGAAAAAATTAAAATTTCCCACTTGCTCGCAAATCGGTTGCAATCCTTGTGTCCAAACATAAAATCAAACATGTATGTAACCTAATCTAGTGATTCTTCTTTTGCTTTTGAATGTATTGCTTATGTTTCCATACTTCTTCTTATATTTATAAATTATATGAATGAACTTTGAATATACTTGCATCAATTCAGTTAGACAACACATAGATTAGGACCCCATACAAAGAAAACCTATCATATGCACTTATTTTATTTTTTTGTAATGTTTTGATTTATAACTGTGTGTTGATGTGTTTTTTAACAATCACTGAAGTTTCATTGAAAAAATCAACCAATTTCCCCATGTTTCCAACAACAACGATACATTAAGCGATACAACCGATATATCCCATGCGATAACCGATACATATCTGTATCCCGAAGGTGCGATACGTAACGCAATATCAATATTTCGAACACTGCAAGGAACCTTTGCTTATTTTTACAGTTCTTGCAGAACTAACATCTGCAGTACAATCCTTACCAAGAAACTAGAAATTGGTTGTTAGAAAATACGATACTCACAAGGATATCCATCTAAATGCTAGAGCTTAAGTGAAAACAAACAACTTTGAAAGCCAAACAAGCTTTCACGGAACTGACCTTTATGTAGTTCAAAACAGCTTCTCTGACCATTTCATCCTCCTCTGGCGTGAACCGTTTACCTTGCACCAACCCTTCTTCACTAGTTTCCTCCCCACGTCTCGCGTCCTTGGGCAGTGGAAATACGTCCACTTTATCTGAAAAGCTTACTCTCCTTGATTGTTTACTTGTTCGAGATTTTTTGGAATCACCAGCATTTTTCTTCCTCTTTTTCTTACTCGAAACTCCATGATCACCATTAGTTTCCGCATCTCTCTTCCTGTTTTTCTTGCTCGACACTCCATCACCAACATTATCTTCCACATCTCTCTTCCTCTTTTTCTTACTCGCAGCTCCATCATCAACATCATGTTTCGCAATTCCCTTCTTCTTTTTCTTACCCGGAGCTCCATTACCAGCATTATCATTTGCAGCCACTCTATATTCTCCAATTGATTTTCCACCGCTATCCAATCCAGTGTCCGGACTTTCTTCAGGAACTGATTCCATGCCTTTGGACTTCCTATTTCCCTTGCCATCCCTACGCATCTTTTTCACTTTCTTTTGTTCCTTCACTTGTCCATCTTTCTCAATATTTTTCTTTCTGTGATCGGATACATCATCAGTTATATCCATTTTTTCCAATCCTCTAATGGGGATTTCTGCAGAGCATGAGCCTTCCTCGTCGACTGGCATCTTCTTCTTCTTCTTCTTCTTCTTTTCCTTTTTCTTTTCACTGTCATCTTCTGTAGGTTGGAAATCAACTTCATTCACGTGTTCCATTTTCAGATCATCCTTTTCATTTTTGCGGTCGCTACCTCTAACGCATTTCTCCCCATCTATCTTCTTCTTCTTCTTCTTCTTCATCTTCTTCTCCTTCTTATAGTTCCCATCAGAATCAGCATCCACCGTCGATTTTGCTTGAATCTCATCTGATCCAACGGCGCTTTTGTAAGGAGAATCCAAATCCTTGTTCGTAACTCCTCCAGATGGGTGAGAGGTCATCTCTCTCTCTCTCTCTCTCTCTCTCTCTCTCTCTCTCTCTCTCTCTCCGGCGAGCGTCCAGCGATCTGTCAGTTTCGGCCCCCTTTCCGGCGATCGTTGTCCCTTCCTACAAGCTCCCCCTTCAGGTATGCGTAACGGACTTCTTTTCCTCGTTTTTGTTTTTTCAGAGGGCTGCGGGAGAGAGCTACGATGGGTTGGGAAGCGGGTATCCCCGAGTACAGAGATATTCCGGACGCGGATTGGCTTTCGCAGGAAGTTCCTGCGCAAGAATGCTCTGTCGGGCCCACTACCATGTTTTTGATAAATGTACTCCGTTCATCCGTTTGGTGAGATCATTTTAGGAAAATCGACCAAAAATGAAGTGGATCCAAAACTCAAGTGGGCCACACGAGAGGAAACAATAGAGATTCAGTTAGAACCGTTGAAACATTCTTATGACCATAAAAGCTTTGTTTCAGGCTAAATTTTTTGTATTTTCACTTCATCCCTGTGTTAATAACCTTATAAACGGTTTGGATGGCATATAAACATCAAGATGGAGCCCAGGAATGTTTCGACGGTAGGTATTTCTTACCCCAATTTTCCCTCTCGTGTGGCCCACTTTAGTTTTGGATCCACTTCATTTTTGGTCGATTTTACTAAAATGATCTCACCAAACGGATGAACGGAGTACATTTCTCAAAAACATGGTGGTGGGCCCCACAGCGTGCAGGAGCCTGCGAAAGCTTTCGCAGGAAATCCGCGTCGGAAATCCGCGTCCGATATTCCTGCGCCCCTGTTGTATGGTTGAGCGGAAACGGACTGGCTACTCGCATGACACCATCCCTGTTGCTGATGGTCGGTGCTCTGTGGGCCCACCATGATGTATGTGTTTCATCCATTCCATTAATCCATTTTTACGGATCATTTTAGGTTTGGTAGAATAAATGAAGGGGCTATAAATCTCATGTCGACCACACCATGGGAAAACAACAGTGATTGGATATCCACCGTTAAAATCCTCCTAAGGCCTACTGTACTGTTTATTTGACACCTCCGTTGATTAGGTTATACAAATATAAGCTTATACAAAACTTGTATGGCCGCCAAAAAGTTTTTAATGGTCGACGTTCATTCAACACTGTTTCCTGTAACGTGGTCAATTTAATATTGTTATATAACTCATTTTTGGTATCATATCATAAATCGTTCTAGAAAAATAGATGTACGGCATGGATGAAATACATACATCATTGTGGGCTCACATAGCACCGACCATCAGTCATTCGCTGGGGGCGGGGAGTAGCCAATCCGTTTCCTGGTTTTACGGTCAATCGAAAAAAGGACGTTGGTTGAACTTCATCTCCATAGATCTTCATCTCCATAGAATTATTGCAAGCAGCAGATTGCAGATTGGTGTAACGTCTAATCGCTCTTTTTACAAAGATTCGTGGAACGTCCGTTGGTGGTAACATCAACATCGCTTGCCTGACAGATGATGTGTTGATCAATATCCTTTCTCGATTGCCCTTAAAATCTATCCTCCGATTCAAGTGCGTCTCCAAAGCATGGCAGTCTTTAATCTCTGATCTTTCTCTTCAAGGAATTCTACCCACACCAATGTCCGGCCTCATTTTCAGCGATCGCTATCTCAGCTATTTCACTTTTCCAGCAGAGAAAGTTCAACACACATTTCTCATTGACAAAACTCATCCAACTTACAATAATTTTCCGATTGATATCAGTGATCTTAGTTTCTTTCCACGCCGTCGTGATTTCTACACCGTCGATTGTTGCAATGGCCTACTACTCGGCCTCCATGGCCAGTATATGTATAGTACACCTGTTTACTATGTAATAAACCCAGCTACAAAGAAATGGGCAGAACTTCCCGCACCCGACAAGGAACGTCCCCACACGACCCACAGGCTAGCATTCGATCCCAGTATCTCTCCTCACTACACTCTCATTTGTTCGGGTTTTTTTAGCGGTGTCGATATTTTCTCATCGAAAACGGGTATGTGGGTCCAATCTAAGGTGCCACAATAACTAATCCCTCGACGTTGGCGGCGATCGGCAGGGCCGATGGCAGTTTTGTTTAATCGTACCCTCCACATGCTATCTGAAGGCGATTCCATTGTGGGATTTGATCTTGATGGAGAGTGTTTCCGGTTGATTCCGTTGCCTGTGCCCATGCCAACCGACGGCGGAGAAAGCAGATGCCTAGGCGTGTTTGGAGGACACCTCTATTACGCGAACCATGAGGGTATACAATTGCAAATCTGGATTCTTGAGGATTATGATTAGAGAAAATGGGCCTTGAAGCATAAGACTAAGATTGATTGCTTAGTGGAGAAACATCCTCAAGCCATTTGTTCTTCAGCTCGATACAAGGTATTCTGTGATTTTTTTGAGATTGCTGAGGGCGGTCAATTGCCATTTTGGTTTCATATGAAGTACGTCAGTGCGTTAGACGACAGAATCATTGTTGAAACTGATGAATTCTCTCAAGATTGTTACGATAGTGAATTCAGTGTGTTGGCTTTTCATCCGGATCTAGAGGTTGTCTTCCTTGGAATGGGGGACACAGTGCTTTCCTATCATCTCAACAGCATGAAGTTGGAGGGGGTATGGGTTTCAAAACCACAGTACAATGAATTACACTCAGGGAATGTCTACCCTTTCTCACCCTGTTTGGTGGATTTCTACAACTGCAAAAAGGAGTAGGAATTTTCCAGTCTTATTGTGTTTGCTTTTAAGTTTATTTTTCTTTTGATGTTTATGATATGATCATTGAAACAAAGAGATTGAACTGAACATCTTGGCCTTATTGATTAAGAGGCTTGTTAACAAGTCTTTCTTTATTGACTGTATGTCTAATGTGCTTAGAATTTTAATAAAGTGGGACACAATGTTGATGATTCGAAGCCCAAAAATCAAGGGTATCAAACCATCTTAGTCATTAATTTAGTGGTTGATGATTTGAAGCCCAAAATTTGCTCTCATAAATCCATATTGAAAATAAATACTTTATAATGCTGCCTATTTTTCTTCAACAAAATCACTGCTAGTTCTGAATTATTTGAGCACATTTTTCCCTTCATTTGAAATTTAGAAATAGTGAGAGTTGTTGTCATTAATAAAAAAGAAGAAATGATCACTCTAACCTTGAAACTTTTACACCAAGGAGAAGTAAAACAAATAAGACCTATAAGGACTTTTGATGAGGACATCATTTCACTTACACCTTTGCATACGTATCAGAGAAGGAAGCGGGCCACACTAATTTCCCTATGGCTAAGCGAGTACCCGTGATTGTGATCAGGACCCCATGTGCATGTGTGAGCATATAGAAGACCCCACACTGGGAAGATGCACGTCGGCTACATATAGGTGCTTGATGGACACATTGGACCATTGGATTAGGTGGACACGATGATTGGACCGTTGGATCATCATCATTGGAGATCTTGATTGTGGACCCCCATGGGCCACGAAATAGTTTAGTTCTTTAGATTGTTTACATGCTTCGTTATTTTTAATATACCTTATATTTATATTGAGATTAAGGAGTTAGGAATAACTTTGAATTTATTAAACATCTCTATATTAAGAATCTTATCTAAGAGCGTCTTTTTGCAAAAGGTCTTTTATGAGACTATAAAAGAGAAAGATGGGTGTGTGAAGCCCTAATGCCATTAGATTTTGAGAAAATAAGAAGAAGAGAAAGCTCCCTTGCTTTTCTTCTCCTTTTATCTTCATGCGACTTAAAGATATCTTTCATGTGATTTGGAAGAGCGGTTAGTGTGACGTTGATATTCATTAATGGAAGTGTGAGGTCTCCATTTATCCCCGCATCCTTATCCAAACCTTCACCTCTCTTCTAAACCCCATTACCCATATCCATTTACAAGCCAAACCCTAAAAAAAACTCTAAAACCCTACCAATCTAGCCATATGTGTGACTGTACGGCCACACGCGTGACCCCTCGGGTTGGCCGTATGGACATCCCTTTGTCCCCCTTAGGTTCCCATCACCTTTGAAGCAAAACACTCGTCTTCCTTTTTCTAAACCCTAACCTAAACCTAGAAATCCCCAACTTTACTATTTTCCCAAACTCTCAAATCCTTACTTCTCCCATTCTTCAATTCACCTAAAATCCTTACACCCCTTCTATCCAAAACCTTAATTCCCATATACTAACACCTAAATCCTTTAACCCCTTCTCCCTGTTTAATTCCATAAACCCTAATTCCTAGTTCTCCCCAATTTCCCTAACCCTAATTTACCTTAGGTAGTATTAGATCTTCTACTTTGAAATAGACTTTTCCCTATGCTAATTGGATGTCCGTACATCCATGAGATCCTAGTTTCCTTTATTTAATGATCTTGTATGACGATGTTTGTTAACCTAGGCTACGACTATGCATGATATTCTTTTGGTTTTCTTAGTATTTGTGATGATAATGACAAGTTTTATGTTTTTTGTTAATTACCTTAATTTTGATACTTGATCTCACATCATATTTGGTTCATGTATCGGTCCTACATCAAATTTGGTATCAGAGACCATATGTTTAGCATAGGAATTTTGTGTTGCATCTAGGTTAGAGTCAGATCTAGGGTTAATAGAGCATTCATTGCATATAGGATCATATTGCTGAATTTTCAGTTTGCATCTCCACTTATACCATTGATGAAATTTCAACATAGTAATTTCAAGTTGTCACATTGCTGAATTTTCAGCTTATAATTTTCAGATTACACCGTTGCTGAATTTTTAGTTTGGCACCCTCAGATTACTACCCGCTGAATTTTCAACATAAGATTTGAAGACGACTTGCTAAATTTTCTGGTTAGTGTGTCCAACATGATCTCTAGGTTAGTTTTATCATTGTTATAACATTGTCATAGGACCTAGTGTTTCCTTTTAGAGTTTCCTTGTGTATGCCCACTCGCTCGGGACATGGTTTTGGTCTACAACCCATAATGAATCTAGGGCAGATTATCAAGGCCCTTAATGTCATCAATAATCATCCGACGACCATTGAAGTGCACAATAGAACCACTACCACTCAATTAATTGCGACTAATGTCCGTGTCAATCAACTTGAGGCTTCCTTATAGGCAAATCCCAACACTAGGAAAGAAATTCAATATCAGGCTAGAGATCAAGTTGATAGGCTAGTGCGTGGTCGGGGCCAAGGCGTTGGCCATGGTCAAGCACAAGTGCTACCTCCATGTGAGGAACGTTATGACCGTCATGATCTAGATGCCCAGGTTATGAAGGGTGTCAAAGTTGAGGCTCCCAGTTTTGATGGTCGCTTAGACCCCAAAGCATTCCTTGATTGGGTGGCAAACATGGACCACTATTTTGAGTGGTATGATATATTTGATGTTCGTCGAGTGAGATTTGCCAAGATGAAGTTGGTGGGCCAGTCTAAACTTTTTTGGACCAACATGAAGCATAAAATTGAAAGGAGAGGAGAACCCACAATTGCGCATTGGGTTGAGATGAAATAAGTCCTTAAGGAAAAGTATCTCCATCTTTCTTATTGCCAGATGCTCCTAGACTAGTAGCAGGCCTTGTGCCAGGGATCCATGATTGTGCCAAATTACATCGCTAGGTTTAAGGAGTACATGATGTGATGTGATATTGACGAGGACCCGATGATTACATTGCCCAGATTCAGGATGAGCCTCCAATTTGAGATCCAACGAGAACTTTATTCTCATGATGTTGGCACATTGGAGCACATGTACCAAGTGGTGCAAGACATCGAACACTATCTCAAAGCAACAGTTGGTAGGCGTTATGACTCTTGGGATACAAGTGTCAAGACTTACCCTCAAGGGGCTAAGCCTAACATGGGGAGTCAATCCAGACCCCAAATGCGTTTCCAGTCCAACCTTAGAGATGTCAAAAGAAAATGAATAGCAAGTGCTAGGTCTAAGGGAGGAGAGCAAACGCGATGCTTCAAATCCGCGAGAGAGGAAGCTGAGTGGATTAAAAATGTATTGGTCGATGGACCAATATAGAGCAATACCATGCTGACAATCACACTTTACTATGATAATCAAGCAGATATGCTAAAAGCATACAACGAAAATTACAACAGGAAATCCAAAGAATTTGTTTGAAGCACAATCATGTGAGAGAACTTATCATTGATGCCATCATTGCTATTCGATATGTAAAATCAAAAGAAGCTTGGTAGATCCTTTATCTAAGGGCCTAGGTAGGGATTTGATCATTTCCTCATTAAGGGGAATGAGACCGAAGGCATATAACTAAGTTGTGCCTGAAGGAAACCTAACCAAATAATCCTATTTGGTTTAATGGGAAAGATAACCAAGTAAACAATCATTTGAGAGTACCATATTCAATTCTATTTTAAGAAGAGTTCCTTTCCCATGATGATAGTATTGATGTCTTGTAAGACACTAGGTTGAGATTCATAATCTCTTAACGAGTCATGGATTAATCTGATTGGGATGAAATATAAGACCACCTTGCATATGTTGGCATATGTTGGACCAGGTTGGCATATGTTGTTGCATGCAGACTGCATTTGGTGTTTTGCAAACCGCAGTAGTTGCTGCGGTCACAATGTAGGAAAAAGGGGCAATTGAAGACTTAAAGTGAAGATTATCCTTTTGTTCAGATCGAAGATGAGTCATTTAGGTTTCAAACTAACAACATATTTTGGACCACATGCGAGAAATCAAGAGACAGAGATTTAGAACAGATCTCACATATTTTGGACATAGTATACAGTTGATCTAGGAATTGTCTGCAAAATGTAATGGAAAACAACAATAAGAAGCCAGTTTAGCAAGTTCAAATATTCCGTTAAATAATCGCATTCCTACGCACTCACTTAGCTTTGTATCTAAAATGAGATTTTTGCTTAGTACAGAAGCAAAGGTGTGTGGGATATCCAAGCAGCGCATCTGGTGGGCCACATATGTATGTTGACTGTGGACTGTTGACAATTATTTCAACTTGTACTTCTGGTCCACCAGATAAATTGCCTTAGCAAAGCTCCCAAAAGTGTCCCCCCCCCCCACCAAAAAATAATAATAATAATTTCTGGACAGATACACATCGATTCAAAAAACTCGTCTCTAACTTGCGTTTCATGTTGAATATAATTTATTCTTGCTCCGTTTACTTCGAGTGAAATTAGTAACTCTGAACTTTTGCAATAACTTCTGAATGCATTATTCGGGAAAAAAGCTTACAGATGCAATCTACAGAAAATAAAATCAAAATGTGCCTATATGTTATACTTACATGTAAATTACATCTTTTTCTTCTTTTTCTTTTTTCACTTTTACAATTGTTAAATTCGAGCAAAGGATATTTCCATGTCTATGTGGTTTCTAGCTGGTTTTGGCTTGAAATTCCTATTTAGTAGCTGTACTTATTTTAGAGGAAACTCAGTTATTGACACGTGGTGAGATAACCATGTGTCTGAATCTCATGCAACACATCAAGAGCAACATGCAATTCAAAATTTGAAAACTAGAGGGAATGAAGAACAAGATTGATGTCTATCCCAGGATCACGTGTAATTAAAAGATTTTCCTTTTTCAATGTTTGAAAGTTTAAGAGTTTCAAAGTTTCTAAACTATTTTGGAAACTTGTCACTATATTCAATATATTCAAACATCCTTAAATCTAGTTAAGGTATCTCTTTCACAACTCACCCTGAGTTGGAGAGTTTTACACCCAACGTCTTTGGTCTCCCATTTGTCTTTATGGTATCAGAGATTTGATACCTAGGTGAGTTTTGAGAGAGATTATACTTTCATCTCTAGTTTATTCTATTTTTCAAGATCTCAATGGTTTCTCCTTCCTCCACAATATCCACTTTGACCTACCCTTACCATCATCCCTCAATGTAGGCAACTTCATTTCAATCAAATTAACTTAATCAAATTATCTATTATGGAGAACCCAAGTAATGGGTATCATCGAAAGCCAAGATGTACGGATTCGTCAAAGGAATGACTCCTACACCGTAGACACTATCCGATAGGTTGCTTCATGGTTGGATTATGGGAACGTGATCTGAGGGAGTACTTGGGCTCATGTTTGGACTTGACATGACTCCGAAGTATGGCAAACTCTTGAAGATTCGTTCTCACAAGAATCTAGAGAATGAGAGTTTTTCCTTCTTCAACAACTACAAATGCACCAAAGGTACCTGCAGCATTTTTTATTATGTTCAGATTTTTAAAAATTATTATGATGGATGTTGGAGAAGAGAGGTGGAAGAAATTTTTTTGGACTTGGAGTATTGCTAGTAGAATTCTTTTGAATATTTTGAATTATAAAAGTAGATATTACAATGCTTTGAATTGTTGGAAGGGATGATTTCCTTCTTGTTTTGTTTTTTGTTATTGTTCCTACCATATACGCAAGTCCCTATTTATAGACTCTTGAGGAATAATCTACACACAAGAGTAAATGCATTACAACTTTCTACAATAAACATTAATTATCTAGGAAACTCAAAAGACACTTTCTAGACTAATCTAGTACACTTGGTAGATATTTCTTAGACACATTCTAGATACTTTCTAGACACTTTCTAGAAATATTCTAGACATTTCTCAAATATCTTTTATTTTTAAATTATATTAACACTCCCCCTTAATTTGAAAATCTTGCACTCCCATCATTTTTCTGAATTTGATGAACTTTTCTATAGTCACGGCCTTGGTGAAAATATCTGCGAGTTGATCTTCTGACCTGCAAAACTTCAACTCAATTTGTCATTCTTCAACTAACTCCCTGATGAAGTGATGGCGAAGCTCGATGTGCTTTGATCGACTATGGAAGACCGGATTCATTGTCATGGCAATTGTCGACAAGTTGTCATAGAAAATAGTAGTAGACAATTTTTGTTTGTTTTGTAAATCACCCAAAATCCTTTTAACCCAAATTGCTTCACATGCTGCTCCAGTAGCTGAAATATTCGCAATTGTCTTTTGCCTTATTTGAATGCCAAGAAAGTATCTCATAAGGCCGAGATATTCTTTCTTCACATATAAGGATAGCTCACTCGGACTTCTTTTGAAGCCATTTTTATGAAAGTAATTGTCGATCTTGCTGTTCCATGCTCTTGGTGCTTGCTTTAATTAGTATAGAGCTTTCTTGAGTCAATATACCTTTTATTCTTTTCCTTTCACCATGTATCCTTGTGGTTGCTTAACATATACTTTTTCTTCGATTTCTCCATTGAGAAAAGCCGATTTAACATCAAATTGAAAGACTTGTAGTTTTAATTGAGCTGCAAGCACCAAAACAATCCTTATAGTTTCCATACGAGCCACAAGAGCAAAAGTTTTATTAAAGTCTATACCTTGCTGTTGAGAATAACCTTTTGCCACCAATCGAGCTTTGTGCTTCTGGATCGAGCCATCTTCATTATACTTGGTCTTGTAAATCCATTTTAAGCCTATAACATCTTTTCCTTTAAATAGATTAACCAGCTCCCATGTGCGATTCTTCTCAATAACTGCAATTTCTTCATTCATTGCCTAAATCCAAGCTTCTTGTTTTACTGCTTCTTCAAATATCTGCGGCTCACATGCAAAATAGGCAACATCACATTTATCATAAATTTCTCTTAAAGAACGTACCTTCCTCGGAGGTGAATCAAAATCTGATGAAGAACTGCTTGGGCTTGAAGAATTTCTTGAGCTTGAATTTGGTGTAGTGGGGTTTTATGGAGAAGAACATGGATCTATGGTCACCTTTGGTATAATTTCAGATTCTTCAAATGTCTTTCGAACATGGTTTTGTTTCTCATCCCATTTCTATCCTATCATTTCATCAAATACCAAATCTCTGGAAATCACCAATTTACCAAAAGTGGGATTATAAAGACATTAGGCTTTGGAGTCTTCACTGTAGCCTATAAATATGCATTTTTCTCCCTTTTCATTGAACTTTTCTTTTGCTTTTTGTGATAGAATGTGAACATATGCAATGCATCCAAAAACTATGAAATATTTTACCGATGGCTTTTTCTGATGCCATGATTCATATGGAGTCATGTTCCTTACTGCTTTTGTTAGAGATCTATTGAGGATATAAACTGTCGTGTGCACAGCTTCCGCCTAGTAATCATTTGGAAGCCCTTTTCCTTTTAACATACTCCGAGCCATATCTACAATTGTCCGGTTCTTTCTTTCCACCACGCCATTTTGCTGAGAAGTGTGTCTGGCTGTCAGCTCTCTTTTGATGCCATTTGACTTGCAGAAATTCCAAAATTCTTTTGATGTGAATTCTCCTCCATGATCTGTCCTTAAAACTTTCAAGAATTGGCCGCTTTGTTTTTCTGCAAATGCTTTGAATTGAAGAAAAATGGTGAAAGCCTCTGATCAAGAAAATATATCCACATCATCCTACCATAATCATCAATGAAAAGTAAAAAATATCTCTTCTTATTAAGAGATGGTGTCTTCGTAGGACCACAAATATCAGCATGTACAAGTTCAAGAGGAGCTTTTGCTCTCCATGATGTACTCGTAAATGAAAGCCTCTAAAATTTACCATAGATGCAACCTTCACAAACCTTATCTTCTTTGTTAATAAAAGGTAGGTCAATCACCATATTCTTCTGCTTTAGCAATTTTAAGCCTTTGAAATTTAAATACCCGTATCGCAAATGACATAGCCAAGTTTTATCAACATCTTCATATTTTAATGGAAAATTTCTTTTTAGTGGCATGTTAAGAGGGAAAACCTTGTTTGATGTCATTTTTACTTTTCCCACGATTTGCTTATTCTTCTTATCCAAGATCATGCATTCATCTTTATCAAAATTGAACGAATATCCTTTCTGAATTAATTGTCCAACACTTAACAAATTTTTAGTCAAGCTAGGAACATAAAGAACATCATGGATAAGATTGGAATTTCCTCCATTTGTTTGTACGGCTATAACTCCCTTTCCTTCAATTTTTTGAAGCTTTCCATCTCCAAGCTTTACTTGAGCATTTACCCCTTCATTCAAATCAACATAATGACTCCGATTTCCTGTCATTTGGTTACTACAACCGCTATCCAAATACCAAATATCATCTAATTCTTCTTGAGTATTCAAACATGAATAAAATAAATCTTTTGATTTTTTTTTTTGTATTTTCAGAAAAATTTGCTTCATTCTGTAATGCAGGGGCATTTTCACACTGGGCTCGAGTGGGGTTTCCTGTGGGATGTAGGGCACACTCAGGGTGGGCGAGGCCCACGGGGGAGGTCTCGTGTTTGAGATTCCTCACCGGGGGTGATTAATGTGCATTTCACACTGGGCTCGAGCGGGGTAGCATGTGGGATGCTGGGACACACTCGGGGTGGGCAACCCATGTGATTTAAAGCGCACGAGGTGGGTTTGGCCGAGGTCCTAACCCATGAGATGTGGGGCCTGGGCTATAAGATAAAGAGATTAAATCACCACACTCTAACAGTTCAAACTTTTAGTGCAAGTGATTAATTGTGCTGTATCTAATTGATATCAGAGCGGGAGGTCTCGTGTTCGAGACTCCTCACTGAAGGTGATTAATGCAGGAGCATTTTCACACTAAGCTCGAATGGGGTTGCCTGTGGGATGTGGGGGCACACTCAGGGTGGGTGAGGCCCACGGGGGAGGTCTCGTGTTTGAGACTCCTCGCCGGGGGTGATTAATGCGCATTTCACACCGGCCTCGAGTAGGGTAACCTATGGGATGCGGGGAAACACTCGGGGTGAGCAGCCCATATGATTTAGGGCCCACGAGGGGGGTTCAGCTATGGTCCTAACCCATGAGATGTGGGGTGTGGGCTATGAGATAAAGGGATTAATTCGCCACACTCTAACAGTTCGAACTTTTAGAGCAAGTGGTTAATTGTCTTGCATCATTCTGTCTTATACCAACAATCTTTATTTATGTGGCCCGAATTTTTGCATATGTTGCATTTGTTGTACCAACAATCCTTGTCAATATGATTAAACTTTTTTTGCAAATAGAGCATTGAGAATCATTTTGCTTATTACCTATTGGATTTCTTTGATCGTTGAAATTAGACAAAGTTTGTCCTCTCGCAACCTCTTCCAGATTGCCATCTTTGATTTGAGTATGCCTCTTGACTTCTCTTGTCTACTTGCATATTCTTCTTTTCCGATATATTTATTTTAGACTGAAAGGCTTGTTCAATGCTTTGCTCCACGAACCTGTTCATCCTTTGTTCATGTGCTTGAAGAAAACCCATTGGCTCATGTAAACTTAGATAAATCTTTGGATTCTTCTATAACAGCTACTACATGATCAAATTTTATCAGAAGAGTTCTTAAAATCTTTTCCACGATTTTTTTTTAACAAAAAACCTTGGATTGTCTCTCCATAACTTTTGATTTGATTAATGATGCCAGAAACACGAGTGAAGTAAGTTTGAATTGACTCACCTTCCTTCATTTGTAAATTATCAAAATCTCTCCAAAGAGATTGAAGTTTGATAGTGATCACCTTTTCTGATCCTCGAAATTCTTTCTTCAAAATTTCCCATGCTTCTTTTGAAGTTGTTGCAGGAAGGAGTCTAGGAAAGATGTTTTTGCTCACTCCTTGTTGGATGTAAAGTAAGGCTTTGGCATCCTTCTTTTTCTTCTCCTTGAATGCTTGTTGTCTTGCATCCGTCCATGTTGCTAATGCTGCTACATTTTCTGGTACTTCATAGCCATCTTTCACCAACTCCCACAAGTATTGTGAGATGAAGAGAGTCTCATTTGAGTGCTCCAATAGTCATAGCTTTCTCCTTCGAATATGGGCACCATATTTTGTGAATAGTTGAAGATGGTGCTGGTGGAACTTGCTGCCATATACGTCTCTTGAACCTTGCTCTGATTCCAAATTTGTTGGAAAAGAGGAGAGGAAGAAGTGAATTTTTTTGGACTTGGAGTATTGCAAGTAGAATGCTTTTGAATATTTTGAATTATGAAAGTAGATATTACAGCGCTTTGAATTGTTGGAAGGGAGGATTTTCCTTCTTGTTTTGTTTTTTGTTGTTGTTCCTCTCATGTACATAAGTCCCTTTTATAGACTCTTGAGGAATAATATATACGCAAGAGTAAATGCATTACAACTTTCTACAATACGCACAATGCTCTTAGTTACTTTGACTCATAATTAGTCCATTCGCTAGCTAGGCATAAATAACACATTCCTTCATGCATGGAACAACCACCTAGATTTAAAGACCCTGCATGGCCCACTCATGTTTGCAGGCTTTGTCAGGCTCTCTATGGTTGGCATCAAGCTCCACGAGGTTGGTTTGATTGGTTTAGCACATTCATTCTCTCACTGGAGTTCTTCTGCAGCACTACAAGGGCACAATCCTATTGCTACTCTATGTTGATGATATAAGCTTGACAGTTGATAACCCGTCCTTCCTTACTTGGTTCATTGCTCAATTAGGCAAGGAATTTGCCATGAAAGATCCTTGGCAATCTCCATTATTTCATTGGTGTGGAGATACACCATTTCTCTAGCACTTCCTTCCTTAATCAAGTGAAGTATGCCTTAGATCTCATTACACGGCCCAAATAAAAGACTGCAAGCCCATCTCCACTCCTTTACCTATTAAAAACAACCCACGATGGGCTGTTTCAGTGCCAAAGCAGAATACCAGGTTCTTACATCAACTACTGTCGAGCTCACTTAGTTACCATTTATTCTACATGATATTGGTGTGCACCTTGATCATTCCCCAATGTTTTTCTATGATAACATCTCGGTTCTTCATCTCACCATCAATCTGGTTTTTCGCACAAGGACCAAGCATATCGAAATTGATTAGCACTTTGTTCATGAAAAAGTTTCTCTTAGCTCTTTAGTGGTCCGGTTCGTCTCCTCTGAGAATCAAGTTGTAGATATCTTCCCTAAGGCATTTCTGAGTCCCTTCAACCCAAACTGGGCCTTTGGCCAACTCCTAAGCCCAAATTTTTATTTGGATCGGGGAAACTCAGTTATTGACACATGGTGTTGGGTATAGTCGCCACGTGTCTAAATTTCAGGCAACATCTCTAGAGCAACATGCAATTCAAAATTTGAAAACAGGAAGGAATGACCAGCAAGATTGATGTCTATCCAAGGATCATGTTTAGTATAAAAGATAGTTTGAAAGTTTCCCAACTATTTTGGAAACTTCTCACTGTATGTTTGTAACAATATATTCAAACATATTTAAATAGTTGGAGAGTTTTACACCCAAAGGCTTGAGAAACTTGATTTTTGCTCTTTGTTCAAGTTGGCTTAATTGGTTCCACATTTGACAGATCTCTCTGTCTCAAAGAAAAAAATAAAGGCAAACAGAAGATGATGAAGAAGAAACACGGAACAACTTCTTTAAGTCTGCATTAGAGTAAAAACAATAGCAAAACTTGAAACATTCAACTTATCGGAAATGATCAAAATTATGGAGCGCTTACCCGTAGTAGTAATTGGTAGGTCCCTATATGCTATTGTAGGCATTGATTCAAACAAGATTCATAGGAGCAACTATTAAAATCTTCACTATGTTTAGATAGAGTGAGAATAATCAGTTTTCAAGGAATCATATCATGCAATTTCTATTAATCTCAAGCCAATTCTGTTCTCATTCTTTTGCCCATTAATCTCTACTGAAAGCATGTGCTATTAGACACCATCAAAAACCTTGGAAACATACTCCCAAGACTAAAAAGAAGAGACCCGTATGAGCAACAAGGAAAATCTCAATGTTGTTGAGAAAATTGTGGAAAATCATGATTTTGAGGAAGCCAAATTGAAAATTTGCAGAAATTTGAGGTACTATTTAAACTCTCTCTCAATAATAACACCAAGACACCAACCCCCTCCCCCCCCCCCCCCAAAAAAAAAAAAAAAAAAAAAAAAAAAGGAAAGGAAAATCCCAACTGCTGTTCAATAATGGAAGATAATCAAGATTTCTTGGAACACAACAATCATATGGTATAATTTGAAAGAAGGGACATAAGTGAGGAATTGAATAGAATCAAAGTAGAGGGTTAACAGAGAGAAAACCTCAAGAAAAATTTGCAACATCGGTTCAGATGAAGTTGAAAAGTTAAAATGAAGCATTACTTGTTTCCTCTCAAAAAACAAGCCACATTTTTTAATTTTTTAATTTTTTTCTGTAGGATAAGAACAAGCCACTTCAATCTGCTCAATGTCAGTTAGGCCTCCTTAATAGCTATTCGAACATCACATCAGATATATTGTCTACTTCAGGAGTGAAACATCAATGGATTTTAAGATTTCATAACTAGAAACTTTGAATCACCCAAACATCACAGGGATGAAGTTGGATCCCTGGTTTGTTAAAATAGTTCTCATACTAAAGGAAACCAGGGACATTGTGAAAAATGCACCCCATTATTCAACAAATTACATCATAATTTATGTCCCAAGTCTTGATCACCTTTTTACTAGACAAGTATGGAATAGCCACTTCAGAATTTTTAAAATGTCTTGTCCCTTGGGTTATGCCCGAATCGGTCGGGTACATGTTCTTGATTTGGCATGGAGTGGGGCTAGGATGGATCACTTCATTATTATGGACTATGGAGATTGAATCTTCTAGCTTCCCTGTGGGCTATATTTGGGGAGAAAGAAATGGGAGATGCTTCTGAAATGAAGCTTCCAAGGTGGAGGAGGTCTTTGTGAAGGCTCATCTTTTTGTGCTAGAATGGGCGTGTTGTATTAAATCTATCAATGATTGTAATCTTTCATTTTTTTTTCTTTGCTTGTAATCTTTGCACTTTCTCGGTGCTCTAATAAAAATTTATGTCAATATTTTTTTTAATAAAAAAAGATTAAAAAAAGGACTAAGATGGTCATCAACCAAATTTTCATTCAAAATACTAAGTATCTTAATTTGGATTCATCTAGAGAAGTACCGCTACTTGAATGTCCCAAGAAGAAATATACCAGCAAATGTTCTGAAAGTTCAATTAAAAGTATTCAGTTTGGACCTCTACTAGTTCATACTATAATCGAACTATTTTTTTAATGACCATAATGAATGCTTATTCTAATTATTCTGCACCTTAATCAGTGCATTGGGATGGAAGTTGGTCAAATAATGATGATTAAAGATTGTTTGCATCTCGAGAGCCACAAATTATAAACATTCGAATATAATCACCCAATGCTTCATAAACAAAGTCATATACCAACAGTCACTAATAATCATATGGCTTCCCAAGGAGCTGATCAACAGATAACAAAAATGAGTGATGCTCTCAGCACTCCACAAAAGCTACACTCTTACAGAGACATGCAACCAAACATAGATATAGGCCTGTTTCAAAGATATAAAATGTTGACCCTGAAACCATGACCCCAAATACATTAGGAGGTGCCACCCTTAAATTCATTGCCCTCATCCGATCCCGGAAAAAGTACCCTCTAGAAAGATCGCTGAATTCCTAAAGAACTTTTTTGTATCTGAAGAATCTTGTTATCACATGACTCACATCTTGACAATCATACAACAACAGTTATGCACTACAAGAGGTCGATAAGGGAAGCTCCGGGTCGTGTTGGGAGATCCTTGGGGCTTGCTTTTGGAGATCACCTAGAGGATTTTATAGCTTTGTTTCACTGTATCGAGACACGAGGTCGGCCTCTGGCAGGTGCAAAATCTCCTAGAATTCATTCTCCGAAGTCAGGTAGAAATAGAGAACTCTAGAGTCTCCTTTCAAGTTCATTTAGCTGTATCGAGATTACGCTGGGAAGGCCCGGAGGAGGGCGACGGGGGAAGTCAATTTCTTAGATGATTATTCTATCTTGGAATGTCAGAGGGGTGGGGTCGAAGAAGAAGAGGTGCATAATAAAAAATTCTATTAGCAAAAGTAGAGCTGATATTATGTCTTCAGGAAACCAAAGTGCAGGACCTCAATAATATCCTTATGGTTCTCATTAGAAGGAATCTGATGCAAAATGGGTGGCGTTAAATGCTACAGGTAGTGCTGGGGGTGTTCTGGTAGTGTGGAAATCGTCCTAGTGGTTCTTAGAGCGCAATTGGGTTGGTGTTTTTTTAGTGGCGGTTATTCTCAGACAGGCTACTTCAAGCCTATCCTATCTCATTTGTTCGGTGTATGGTCCCAACCTGGCAGATCGTAGGTCAGCATTCTGGGAGGAACTGACCTCAATTAAGGAAAGCTTCGACGGTCCCTGTTGTATTGGAGGTGACTTCAATATCACAAGATATGCAGATGAGTCTTCCAAGGCTGGCAGAGTCTCCTCAGCCATGCATTCTTTCTCTGGGTGGATTGAGTCTCAGGCGTTTGTGGATCCTCCTCTGATCGGATCAAGATTCACCTCGTCCAACCAGAGAACGGTCCCTTCCTTGGCTCGATTGGACAGATTCTTGATGTTAGGGGAATGGATTGAAGAATTTCCTCTTTGTTCTCAATCGGCGCTGTCACGCCCGACTTCAGATCACAGTCCTATCGTTCTATCTATAGAAGAGGACAATTGGGGGCCAAAACCATTCAGATTCGATGTGTCCTGGTTACAGATAGAGAGATTCCCGCAGCTTATCTCCGATAGGTGGAGGGGGTTTAAGATCGAGGGTTGCGCCGGGTATAGGCTGAGCAAAAAGTTGATCATGCTAAAGGAGAAGATCAATGATTGGAAGAAGGTGGTTTTTCAGAGAAGAAAGGAAGAAACGGAAGCCATTCTGCTCGAGATCCAATCCATTGATTCCGTGTCCGAAATTGGGGTGGCCGACAGTGCTATGAGGGCTAGACGTGCTAAGCTCATTCAGGAGTTTTCAGCTAGGGTTAACGAAGACGAGATCTCGTGGAGGCAAAAAGCTAGAAGTAAGTAGATCAAGGAGGGGGATAAAAATACAAAGTATTTTCACTCGCTAGCTAGTGTGCGTGCAAGAGAAAACAGGATTTCTTCTCTAATGGTTAACGAAGAGAGGATAAAAGAGAAAAATAGAATCTCTGAGGAGGCCATTTCTTTCTTTAGTAATCTGCTCAAAGCAGAAGACTGGGTCAGACCGACTTTGGACTTATTATCGTTTCAACGTATTTCAGAGCAGGACATGGGGTCTCTTGAGTTGGAGTTCTCAGTTGAAGAGGTAAAGTTGGCAGTTCAGGCGCTGGGGGGTGATAAAGCCCCTGGTCCCGATGGTTTTCCGGTCTCTTTTTTTTTTTCAGTTCTTCTGGGAGGCTCTAAAGGAGGATTTGATGGCTTTCTTCAAAGAGTTTTTCATGAAGGGTAAGCTTTCTAGATTGTTGGAGGCCACTTTTATAGCGCTTATTCCTAAATCCAGTGGTGCGGATTCGTTGCAAGACTATAGGCCGATCAGTGTTCTCGGCGGGCCTTATAAAATTCTGGCTAGAGTGTTGGCTTCTCGCCTAAAGGGTGTTCTAGATAAAGTAATAACTCATAACCAAAGTGCTTTCATCATTGATTCTTCTCTTGTAGCTACCAAATGGCTCCATTCTGGTCAGATTTCTTTTAAAAAGGGTCTCTTATGCAAGCTTGATTTAGAGAAGGCCTATGATCGGGTGGACTGGTAGTTCCTGTAGTATATGCTCCTCAGAATGGGTTTTGGGTTGAAGTGGATATGGTGGATGAAGGAATGTATTGGTTCAGCCTATTTTTCGATTATACTCAATGAGTCCCCTAAAGGCTTCTTCAAGAGCTCAAGGGGTTTACGGCAAGGTGACCCTCTCTCTCCCTTTCTCTTCATGTTTGTGGGAGAGGCCCTTTCAAGCATGCTTTGCAAAGGACAGGTAGAAGGTACAATTGGTGGGTTTCAGGTGAAGGGCATGGATTCCCAATCTCCCACATCCAATTTGTAGACGACACCCTCTATTTTGTGAGGCAGACGCTATGAAAGTCAGCAATCTTTGCACTTCCATCCGCTGTTTCGAAGCGGTTTCGGGCCTCAAAGTGAATCTCTCCAAGTCGAGGTTGTTCAGGGTCAACTTGGATGCGTCTGAATCCCAACAATTCACTGCTTTTTTCGGGTGCGCCATGGGCACGCTTCCGACTACTTTTCTTGGTCTCCCGCTTTGTGTAGGCAAGCCTCCGACGGCTTTATGGGATAAAGTAATTGAAAGGTTTGAATCCTATTTAGCCATATGGAAATGCAGATATTTATCTTTAGGTGAGCTTCTCACCTTGATAAAAGCGTCCAGCAGAAGGTAGAATAGACAGAGAACTATAAGCTAGCCTCCCAACAGCTCAAACAGTACATAGGTTTACCCCCACTACTATCCAAGCCCAAGCAAGGAGAGCCACTACTACTATACTTGGCTCTCTCAACTATTGCAGTTAGCTCGACCTTTATCTGAGAAGATAAGGAAAAATAACTACCGGCGTACTATATCAGCAAGGCCCTGGTACCGGCTGAAACAAAATAATAAGACATCGAGAGGCTCACCCTAGCTCTAGTCATTTTGTCCCGTCGCCTCCGACCCTACTTCCAAGCCCATAACATTATTAGCAATCGAGCTAAGCGAATTCGACAGCCGATATTAACCTCAGACCGTCATTAAGGGCCAAGCAGTGTCCGACTTCATTGTCAAGTTCGTCTATAGCCAGAGCCCTGAAGTTAGTCCAAGCACAGAAACTGACCAGTCTGCAAAACAGGTGGGCGCACAAGATTTTCTGACCTGGAAATTATTTGTTGACGGCTCATCCAATTCTAAAGGCAGCTGGGCCGGGTTGGTCATGGAGGCTCTTGATCAGACCTGTATACAATACACCTTGAGATTTGGATTTCAAACATCGAACAACCAGCTCATCGTCAATCAGATAGCCAATGAATTCCAAGCCAAAGAAGAAGAACGAAAGCCTACTTGTAAAAGGCCCAAATAAATGTGAGATCAATCTAATCCCCATGTCGAAAAATTCCAAAGCAGATATGTTGGCAAAGCTGGCCACAACGACCAATGATGAAATCCCAAAATCAATCCCAATCGAGTTTTTGGTTGAGAGGAGCATTAAAAAACTGACCTGAGTGCAGTCCTTCTGATTGATTTAAAGCTGAGCTGGATGGACCCAATAATCAACTACCTTTAGGAAAACTGCCCGAAGATTGACTTGAGGCTCGCAGACTCCGATCCAGGTCGGCCCAATACACCATGATTGGGGACACTTTATACAAGAAAGGACTTTCCATGTCATACCTCTGGTGTCTTCAACCTGAAGAAGCTGAATATGTTCTCAGATAGATACATGAAGGGATTTGCGGCAACCATTCTAGCAGTCACACCCTAGGCCACAAGGTTATCCGATAGGGGTACTTATGGCCGACCATCCAGAAGGATGCCAAGTAGTACACCCAGAGGTGCAATAAATGCTATAGGTTCACGACAATACTCCATTAGCCGCTTGAATGGCTAACTCCCATTATTGGACCATGGCCCTTAGCCTAATGAGGAATTGACATCATCGCCCCTTACCAATGAGCAAAGGACAGACCAAGTTCACAATTGTCGCGGTCGAGTACTTCACTAAATGGGTCGAGGTCGAGTCCCTGGTCAAGATCACCGAGCAGAAAATTACTGACTTCGTCTGTAAGAACATCATATGTCGGTACAGGATCCCTCATACGATCGTCTTGGACAATGGGAAGTAGTTCGACAACGATAAATTCTGAGGTATGTATGAGAACCTCGAAATTTGAAACGTCTACTCGTCACCATGGAACCCTCAGGCTAAAGACAGGTCGAAGCGGTTAATAAAATCATTAAGAACCACCTCCGAACCAAGCTCGAGAAGGCTAAAGGAGCATAGGCAAAGGAGCTTCCCCATGTTCTCTGGGCATACTAGATCACTGCCTGAACGGCCACAGGAGAAATCCCATTTTCCGTGGCCTTCGGGGTTAAGGTCATTCTCCCAGTCGAGATCGAACTCCCAACTGATCGGACTCACTCATACGACGAACATCAAAACGAACATCAAAATGCCACTAGACCTTAACCTGATCGAAGAAAAAAGAGAGTAAACCCAACTCAAAGTTGGGCTCGGCAACAATAGGTCACCCGCTTCTATAACTCTATGGTGAAAATGAGAAGGTTCTACGCTGAAGACCTGATCTTATGCAAAACATTCCAAAACACTAAAGAACTTGGCTTAGGGACTCTAGGGCCGAAAGGGCCCTACAAAATAACAAGCATAAGCCGACCAGGGATGTATCAGGTATCGGATCGAAGACATGAAAGAACGACCTCTGCCACATCTATGGAACGCTGAGCACCTAAAGATCTACTATGCGTGAAAAACCGACCATTTATAGGGACAAAATTTACATACCTACTGTTTAGAATCTTGAGATAGGGAAATTTTACTCTCTACTCTTTATCTAAAAATGTTAGGCCTACATAAGTCTACTGGGTCTACTGGGGACCTTAGACATGATACTTTAAGAGGTTACGACAATTGATACACAGGCACTCAGATGCTGTGGAACCCACTATCACTCATGAAACGCATTGTTGCTGATTCAAGGTCCAAAAATTAGGTTGATAGACCAATCCTAGATCACGATGAATTAGGCCCATGAGCTGACAAACATCATTTAATTGAGAATGGTTTGACTCTTCATGGGTGTGGTCCACAAACTAAAAGAGGTGATAATCAACCAAAAAAACCAATTACAAGGGTGCTGAAATTAATAAATTGCATACCATTAAATTAATATCCACAAACCCTAAACCCTAAATTAATAACTCTTAAAGAAAATTGCATACCATTAAATTAATTAAATTATGGAATAAAAATAATCCCTAAATTCTCCTCAAATTCCATTGAATAAAAAAGAGACTAGAAATGCATGTAAGCCTATATATATATATATATATATATATATATATATATATATATATATATATATATATATATATATATATATATATATATATATAAATAAAAAAAAAACAAAAGAAGAAGAAAAAACACTAGTTAGAAATTTGATTTCTCTAATTTTGAGAAGTAGGCTTTGTCGTGAGCCCGAATCCGAACGGGTAGAGTGGATCATAATGCGAGTCGCCAACGTTCATGTGGAGCTGATCGACAGATTTGAACCATGTGCGAGAGAGCTTGCCGGAGAACCCGTAGTCGCCGTAGAGGACGTCGATGATGCCTTGGCCTTCGGTGCCTAGAAGCCATGCAGCCACTATGGCATCCATGATAGGAACATATGGTTCGATCACAAGTGGCCGGACAGAGATGATAACGACGACACACTTGACTGCGCCGCACACATTCTTGATTGTACTGGGTCCGGGCTTCGGTATCGTTAGGTTGAGGTTATCGCCAGCGGTTTCTGCATAAGGAGGCTCTCCAACGACAACGATCGCATAAGAGAAATCATTGGATTTGAGTAAGTCAGCGTCGGGATTCTTGTTGTAGATGATTTCGGTGGCTGGATCAACAGTTGATGAGATAGCATTGAGAATGGTAGTTCCTGTTGATGAGGAAGAGTATTTTGGTCAGATAACATGAAACCACACCAGTTTGGATTGTGCATAATCTGTAAATCATGCTGATAGTATCATTTCCAAATTTGATAAATCCAAACTGATGGCTTATTTGGCATCTTTTATCTAATCTAATAAGAGCTAGAGAATTAAGATTTTTTGTTCCAACTCAAGTGAAACATACCAGTAGTAAGATTATTCCCATCAATTCCTTGCCACAAGATGGTCCACCCACCACATTGGTTTCCTAAGTTGTTGGCGTGGGTCCCAACTACAAGGATCTTCGGCGCCTTCTTCGGGAGCGGCAGCAACGGCTTATCCTCGCATTTTCCATTTTTCAACAGCACCAATGACTTCCTAACCGCTTCCCTGGCCAAATCCCTGTGGGCCTGTTCAGTTCAATCAATTACAACATTAGACCTCAAAATCCTATTTCTTAAACTCACTGTTTCAACTCAGTGAGTTAACTCTATGTTCGTTGGATGTAATTAACCTGGCTTCCAAGCTGGTCGACGAGGCTGTAGTCGGCCAAGGGATTCTCGAAGAGACCCATGACTAATTTGACATGCAGGATCCTTCTGACGACATCGTTGATTCGGCTCGTGGAGATGACTTTGTTTTTCACTTGGGCTGTCAGATCGTCAATGAACTCGATGTGGTTGTATGGGACCATGACCTGCAATCCCCCAATTAAAACATGAGTATAGTATCTTTCATCAAAATCCATCACTAGCTTAGAAGAAATGGACAAACCATGTCAATGCCGGCGTGAATTCCAGCTTGGATGGAATACGAGTAATTTGCTTTGGGTGGCGACGTGATCCTATCGATTCCTTGCCAATCGGAGATGACAAATCCCTGAAAAAACGTGACAGTTTTCGTTAGTTTTCTAGTTAATCTGTGTAGAAGTCAATGTGGGTGACCATGGAATCCGATCTTGATGAAACCATGCCGACTCAACCATGTTCTCAAACTGTCAACTGAGTCATAGTGATTTGGGCTAAGTTTGAACTGAGTCTTCATTCATTACATGGGACACGACGACCACCTACTCACCCTGAAATGGAGCTTGTTCTTAAGGAAGTCAGTAACGAGTTTGCGATTAGCATGCATCTTCTTCCCATTCCAGCTTGAATAAGAGACCATGATGGTCGAGACACCTTTGATGCTCGCATTGTAGTATCTAGGCATGTGAATGCTGAGCAGGCCATGGAAGTCGATGATGGTGTTGTTCTCATTAATTCCCTTATTTGTGCCACCATCACCAGAGAAGTGCTTGGCGCAGGCTGCTACTTTGTACCTGTACAAAAGAAAAAAAATATCAATGAAAATAAGACAATGATAGCGTAGTTCTAAAACTTGGTCTCGAGTTCGTTGACGAGTTGATTTTACGACACTTAGTATCGAGTCGAGTTTTTGTGTTTTTGAAGTATGATTGATAGAAAAAGGTTGCATAATCTAATGTGTGGCTTGAGGATGTGGTGATCATCCAAGCAATTCATCAATTCGGACACTCCAAAAAAAACTTTGTGAGTTTTCATCGACCGTCGATTTGTTTCATAGAGAATAGGCCACCTGATGTAGTAAGGATCTACACATGCTTGTGAAACTACAGAAGATCTATCTTTAATCATGGTTTGGATTTAGAGAGGAACTTACTTTCCGAAGACGTAAGGGACACCCTTCCAAGATGTCGCCGACCAGGGATGATCTCCATCATTGCCTGCACTATCTTGTGATCTTCGTTGTAGCTTTTGTAGCATCGACCCCATCTCGGATCTCTACAAACCTATTGCAATTCAAGAGGAGATAAATTCAATGTAGTAGGCATGATCAAATTGCATTTTGGGAGAATATAATAAGAATGGTAATCATGATTTGGTCATTTCCATGTAGTGTTTGGATGCAGGAAGTAAACTGAATTGCAAAAAATCCAATCCAATCCATTGATCTGGACTATTCATTAGCTCTACATTTCATGAATTATCATATAAACATCACCCCAAACTAAGAAAGAAATGTTAGCCATTTGATCAAGATTTAGAGAGGAAAAGCAAATGGCATTTCTCTGAGGAGAAGGGTAGGAAGGAAAAATGGTTCTTTACCGCGATACATGGAGCAAAGACATATGGAATTTCCGTCGCTCGAACTTCTAGAGCTGTTGTAACACCAATCCTCTTCACAAGTTCTGGATCCCTAATAAAGAAAGAATAACAAGATTATATAAAATGTTTAAAAAAACCACAAGCATTACAACATAACCATGGTTCTTGATGAGTTGAGAGTGTCAACATAGCACAGATGCAGTTTCTAAGCCATCCATCAGGTGGGCCACACCATTTTAGATGGCAACAGTTTGTAAAATTAGGCCAATTAACTAATGAGATGGGCTACATTGTGTGAAACAAATGGATAGCAATTGAATTAGTTATTGAAAAACAAACATGATACAATGATTCAATTGAAGTAAATGAACTCAGGAATATCATCAAAGCAGCAGGTGTTTGAAAATCATAGCTCAGAGCCTGAATCAATGAGTTTTTAACTCAGCCAAGCTTCGAATTAATCAATTCGAGTGCTTGAACATTAAATAATCCCAACTGGATGATTAAAGCCATCATATTATGGTCTGAAAATTCATTGCGGGCTGTCTTATTCGATGGTCTTCAAAGGAATTCACGCTGCAACGAATCAAGAAGATCAGCAATCTACATTATACGCATCGAAATTCAAATATAATACACTTACCTGGTGGCTCCAAGCCCAATATTGTGGGGGAATACGGTCGCTCTATAGACATTGTTGTGGCCATGGATGGCGTCGATGCCGTAGATCATTGGGATCCCCATAGGGTTGAAAGAGCGCCCTTTTGGTAGCCATTCACCATATCGACCCTAGTCTCCGGTGAGGCTTTCAGGGATGGAACACTCCCTCCACCACTCAATAAGCTCCCTGCCAATTCAATAATTGAATTCAGTGACCAAGATTACTAATGCCATTTTTCAGGTTTGAGCCACTTGATTATTGGGTGGGCCACACATTTACATTGAATATGGACCATCCATTTTTCTTATTCGGGTGCGGCCTAATCGGTGATTTCGATCACCTGATGAATGGACCACATTGAAATCAAGTGACAAGTGCATTATATATATATATATATATATATATATATATATATATATATTCCGATGAAGTAATCTTTCACGATTTCAGGTGTGGTAGTTGTTCGGTCGAGCTGTGTCATCTGACCAATCTTCTCAGCAAGAGTCATCCGGTCCATTAGATCTTTAATCCGGACGGGCAACGGTTGATTGGGGTCTTTGTACTTCATGTATCCTTCTTCTCCCAGTGCTGTGGCACACCAACATAGGAGAAAAAGGCACAAAAAATGCATTTTAAAGCTAGACATTTTTCCCTGCAAATCAAAATTTCAAAATCAGAAGAGTTTCTATTGGAGATGTGATCTTGCAAAAAATATATAATCTATGATCACAAATAAATGTAAAAAAACCTACTGGATACGTGCAGAATGTAGAAGGCTAATCTGGCAGATAACATTGTGGATGGGCCATAGACCAAAAATCATGCTAGTTTAACGATCCTAACCGTTGGATCAAAATAGTTTTCTTCATGGAATCTCAAAAAGGAAAAAGGTGGGTATCCCCGGACCTTGCGTATGTACAAAGTTGGCCTAGTGGTGTTTCATGATGCTGGGCCCCATCATGGATATGCCAAGACTCAGATGTTACTAGGATTTGAGGACATCATTTCAAAAAGGCAAAACAAGTATCCCATGTGTGCTAAAAAAGTGAGATGTGGCATGATCCAAGCCACACACTAGTCAGGGCCCACAAACAATATGACTGGACCATGTTTATCCGCAAGATGAATGGCCCAGATCAACATATTAAGAACCAAATAGGGAAAGACAAAACTCTATTTTAAACTCTGCTGTGGATAGTGGGTCGAAATTATAAAACATGTGGGATCCAATGGCAAAGCTAGATGTGTGTAAGATCCCAGCCATACATCAAAGCGATTGGTCCACTATTCAGGGAACAAGACATTTGAGAGACAATTGAAGAATAGATGTCATCCACCTAATGGTCGGCCTGATTTTCAGAGAGGTGAACATTCGCCATTGGGCCCACCTGATAGGTGACCCTTATCTCTCCCATATGTGTGACCCCATGATGTGATATGTAGGGTGCTTACGGGCATTGGGACTTTACCAAATGGTGCCTGCCTCTGTATACCCATATTCCATGTGGAGCTTTTTCAAAGGTGAAATTATATTATTGCCATCATTTTTTCTTTTCCTTAATAGGATCCAAAATTGTTGAGCAACATTCAAATTCAACTGTAGCTCATTTGATGATTTGATTGGCCTGATTTTTGGTTTATACAATCACTATGGTGGGGTGCACATGTTAGATGGATTGGATGTGATACACAAATCATGTAGGCAACTTTTACTATTTTTTAAAGAAAAACATGAATGAGGGCATTTTTGTAATTTCATCCTAAAGAGCAAATATTTAAAATTTTTAAGAATTTTTATTGTAAAATTCCTTAAGAATATACATTTTACCAAATAAAGCCTGGACCATTAAAAGTTACATGGAAGTATTTTTTGAGGGAAGAAATTGTAAAAATGCCATCATTTAATTTTCAAAACTTAAAAGGCCCGAGTAGTATATGTATAACATCCAACCAATCTAATTAGCCTAACGTTTGCATTCCACTATGATAATAGGATGAGGAATTCATTAGTCTGATTAGATTACCAAATTAATCATATTTAAAGTTAAATATTTTAAATGGTATATATTATTTTTTATGAATTGGCCCACCTCATGATTAGATCCATGATATTTTTTGTTTGTCTAATAATGATGTTGGATGTTCTATCGGACAGATTGAATGTGGGACACATACCATATGGCTCTTAAAATTCTCACTTGTTAGTTTTATTAAAAAGAAAACATAAAAACGGCCATAATGTAATTTCTATCCTGAAAAAGTAGGACAAGAATATTGGTTTCTCAAAGCATTATTTGGTAAAATTCAAATCTGTAAAGAAATTTGTCATAAAAATCCTGTAATTTAATTCTATTTTAAATTACTAAATAATTTTTAAAAAAAATTAACATTAAATATAATTGAATTATTTTAACCTGTAAATAATTTTACATTAAAATCATAATAAATAAAAAATACGGATATTTAAAATCTCACATTATTATCAAGCCCATGTAGTTTAATGAAAATTTCATGATAATATTGTGGACAATGCTTTTATTTATTTATTATTTTTACACACAAGTACACCCACATACCCCACAATGAGTACTCGAACCCATGACGACTCCATTGAAACTTCTATGAGTATACCACTTAGCCAACATGGAATGAACTTCCCCGATAAAAACATTCAAAATCTTCGATCAAGGGCCTGAAAATACACTGTCATGATTAAAATACGGAAAAGTTCCAAAGATTGGATGGCTAAAATCTATCTATATGGGACATTATGGGGTACTCCACTATCATGTTGGGGCCTACGAGGTCAATGGTCTCGATCATAGAAATATGGGACCCACAATGAAACTCAGGGATTAAGTAGATAGTGCATTTCCATAGCTTGAAGATCATTTGAAAAAATAGAAGAAAAAAAGCGCCATTTCAATCCAGCCAAGTTGCTAGATACACCCTCTTCAATTCTATCACCAAAAGTAGGAAAGACAGCCAGTATCTGTTAATCAAGAGGTATTCCTTGAATACATGCTGATACATTACAATACAATATGTTCCAATGATCCAAACCGTTTACATGACAGCTCTCACTTCTGGAAGGACAAAAAATAAAAGATCTTAAAGTGATTATTTCAACCATTTCATTGAAGCGTCACCATAACCATTATAAACCAAATGGATTGAAATACTTACTCTGAGGCATTTTTTTTTTTGGAAATCTCCGATCCCGAGGAGAGCCCTATCAAATAAACAGTTTGGATCATTCGGATATGACCCAGGTTCCAAGGATAAATTCTCGACGTAGCGTATTGTAATAGGTCGGAATGTGTCCGAGCAAACCATGTTAATCAAATGGACGCGGATTGCGTCCTACCCCGCCTGTCTGGGAATGGGCGGGCAAGAGCTTTGAGTGTCCACCGTCGTGTATAGGTCATCCGTACAATTTATCTTTCTTTTGTTTTTTTAATCATTTTAGGACATGAGCTCAAAAATGAGTCAGATCCAAGGCTCAAGTGAACTACAAAATAAGGATTAAACTCTTACCATTGAAAACTTCCTGAGGGCTATAGAAGTTTTCGATAGAGCTAATATTCTTTTTTTCTCTTCATAAAAGTCTATGTAACTTTATAAATAAGTTGAATGGCAAATAAGCATCATGGTCAGCTTTAGAAAAGTTTCAATGGTGAGAATCATCTACAATTTGGTTCGCTTATTTGAAAGTCCAATTTTTTAGATTATTCTCTAAAATGATACTAAAAAATGGATGAAAGGTTTGAATAAGACCCATGCATCACGGTGCGAACTCAAAGCATAAGACCCATGCACCACGGTGGAACTCAAAGCTCCTGACCGTTACCAGCTGGATACAGGCCGGTATAGGACGCGCGGACGGGGACTGCGTCCTACCTCGCCCATCTCTGGCCACGAACGGGCAGCTCTGTTGGCGCTCCCATCGTGATGTATCTGTTTATCCATGCCGTTCATCACTTATCTCGGATCATTTTAAGGTATGAGCACAAAAATGAGACAGATCCAACGATAAATCCAATGACATCACAAATTACTCCTGCATTTAATGCTTTATGCATTTAATGTAACCTGTATTATTATTTGGTGTGGTCCACTTGAGTGTTGGATCTACCTCATTTTTGTGTACATGTATTAAAACAATCTGATAGAAGGGATGGTCGGCATGGATAAACAGATACGTCACGGTTTGCCTACCCGCAGAACTGCCCGTTCGGGGGTAGAGACGGACGGGGGAAGGACGCAATCCGCGTCCAATCAAATCATACTGTAGCGAGAAGCGCTCGAGTTTTCTGTAACCCCTGCTGCAGTGAGCTCCTGCATACCAGTGATCTGTGGGGCCCACTGTGATGTCCATTTCATATCAACTCTATCCATCAGCTTCTGCAGATAATGTTAGGATGTGAGACCAAAGATGAGGCAGATCCAAAACTCAAGTGGGCCACCCTAAAGTAAAAGGTGGGGATGGAAACGCTTACCATTGAAGCCTTCCTGGCCCACCGTGTTACCATCCAACCCGTTAATAAAGTGACTAACAACCGGAATATAGAAAAAAGAATATCATCCTGGGCCAAAACTTCAATGGGTCCCACACAGATTTTCAATGTTGTGCGTTCATTCACCACTGTTTCTGTTGCCTGTGGTGTGGCCCACTTGAGTTACTAATCTGCTTCGTTTTTTAAGCCAACATCTTAACATAAGCTGAAAAAATTCCTGTTTACTAAAAAGAAAGTAGACAGAAAGGAAGAAAGACTAGTCGCAAATGAGGCGATTCGCGCGAAGAAAGATGGAAGAAGTGGGTGGGCTTTAAACGTGAAAACGTCGGTAATTTTATTTTTGACCGTCCATTACCCTTTTGATGGTGGGCCCACTTAGCCTCACGCGAATCTCCTTAGAATTTTTCTCAGAGAGAGAGAGAGAGGGAACTCACTGCAATTGAATCCCTTGCTAGGAGCGAGGTTGAAAGCATGAGTTATTGCTACAAGGAAGGCTTTTATTTATAGATAGATAAGACCGTATCCAATACAAACGTTTTCTACGGTAAGATCTTAACGTACAAATCAAGGCACTGTGGCGTACTGAGTAAACTCTGTGGGGTCCACCGTGATTTACATATTTTATCTACTCAATCCATCCATTTTAATAGATAATTGAGCCCAAAAATAAACATATCCAAATCTCAAGTGGACCTCACCACTGGAAACAATGCGAATTGAAATTCTACCGTTGAAAATTTCCTGATAAAATGTATAAATCAAGGTAGGCCCCACAAAATCAGCCGTCCCAAAACTCAGATGGGCCGACACCACAGGTAACAGCTGGGATGCGGATGCTCGCCGTTAAAAAGCCTTTAGATCATATGTGGGACCAGTGTTTATTATCTTCCATCCAATCCATTTAGAAGATTCATCCGACTAGAATGAGATGAATAGATGTCACGAAAAATCCTACCCACTCCAAAACTCAGGTGGGCCACCTCACACGATTTTAGAAGTTTTATGCCTTATTTTATATTGTGTGGCCTGAATTTTAGATCAACTTGCGCTTTTGGGATCAAGGAGGTTAACCTGATGGACGGATTGGATGTCATTGAAACATCACGGTGGACCCCACACAACGACTTGTACGTTTACCTTATCCAAGTTTGCATTGGTGAGACCCACCCGATCACAAGCAGAGGTTCACCGTGATGGGGTAAGATATACTCTTTTTCTTTTCGTTTTTTCGTTTGGAAAGGAGAAAATGAACACTGTAGACAAAACCTTTTACCCAGCGGTTTTTATCGCGGAATAGAAACTTAAGTTACCAAATTAGACTAGCACGTGCGGACAGCGACGTTGAGGACGAAACTACCCCTCCTTTTTACTGCAGTTGCTTTTCCTCTCCCTCCCTTCTCTCGCTCCATTTTTTTTAAAAAAAAGGACGAAAACTCCACCGCTACATCTGTTGCTTGGATCGCACCACGCTCTAGCTGGATCCCACCTAGGGGTGTACACGAATTGAGCTAGCTCGGTTAGCTCGCTCTACTCAATCTGAAAAAAGCTCGATTCAGTTCGGTGTTGAGTTCAAGCAAGGTTGAATTGATTTTTTGAGCTCAAAAATGAGTTCGAGCAGGCCAGCTCAACTCGACTCGGATCAAATCTAGCTTGAATCAAACTTGGATCAAACTAGTTCGGTGACTTGGTTACTTTGTCATTAATGTTGCTCACCAACTGTTTGATAAAATGACTGAACGACATGTGGCTGGTGGCAATGAAGGTTTGGCTAGTGGCAAGGTAGATAGGAAGGTATGTACATGGAACAAATACTTTTTTTTCTCTTTATTATTATTATTATTTAGAAGGTGTTTGAGAAAATACCTATAAAATCATTGCCTTTGTAGGTAAAACAGTGAGATTTTGAAGTTGCAATTAAGGTGTTTGTGGAAATGCCTCAATAGCAAACTCGGTTCGATCTTAGCTCGAACTCAGCTCGAGCTGTTAATTGAACTGAGCTGAGCTGGCCAATCAGGCCCGAGGACCGAGATCAGCCAAGTTCAAGCTGAGGTTAGCCACTGTTCGAGCCGAGTCGAGCTGAGGCCAACTCAACTCGGTTTGACTCGATGTACACCACTAATCCCACCCTCTTTATTCATCAACATTATCTCATTTTTCCTGAAAATGTTCCCTCACGGAAGACAGTATGCATGACAGGTATGATATACATTTACCTAAACGGCGTAAATTTTTTGTGGGCCATTGAAATGCCGAATGAAGCTCCCATCTTGGTTTTTGGTTCATCCATGCGAAAATCATCCTATGGACATGATGGATTACAAGTAAAACATCATTGTAGGGGCATAAAAAGGTTTCCACGGTGGAAACACTGTTTCCTGTGGTGTGATCCACTTGATATTTCAATATGCCACCATTTTGGGCTGAAACCCTTGCTTTAGATGGAAAAATGGATGAACGTCATGGATAGTCCACATACATTCAAGGTGGGCCTAACTCAATATTTTTAATTTTTTAATTTTTTTAATATTTTACTATTAATTTTTTAAAAAAAGTTTTTTTAGGTTAGGTTGTTAGTACACACCCATGTCAATACACACACTTCATGTTAGCCACCCCTACTAGGAATCGATACCAGAACCTCAAGTGTTGATATGAGGTATCTCTACTCAGTCTGCCAATTAAGCTATGGATCTGGGTGTGCCCAACTTAGTTAACTCAGCGTTATAAGTGCGTACTGAAAATTTTATGAACCGCTCGGTCAATTTCATTAATTGCTCGATCAAATTCACCGAAGAGAATTTCATGTAAATCTCGGTCAATTTCATTAACTGATCGGTCAAATTCAACAAAGCAAATTGTTAGGCTAAGTCAATTACATTTAAAGTTCATTCTAATTCATGTTAACCTCACCCAATTTCAAGCTTGCCTCGCTCAAATTGATGTTTCCCTTGCTCAATTTCTCAATTGTCTCGTTGAATTTTTCCGTTGCCTTGCTCAACTCCTAGGTTCCCTCGCTCAATTTCTAGGTTTCCTTGCTCAATCCTCGCTCCAATTTCTACGTTGCCTCGCTTGCCTCGCTCAATTTCTAGCTTTCCTCACTCGATTTCTAGCTTCCCTCGCTCAATTCCTAAGTTGCCTCACTCCAATTTCGATGTTCCCTCGCTCAAATCCTAGGTTGTCTCGCTCAATTTCTAGCTTCTTCGCTCAATTCGTAGGTTGTCTCGCTCAATTTATAGGTTCCCTCGCACAATTTGTAGCTTCCCTCGCCTCGCTCAAATCCTAGGTTGCCTCGCTCAATTTATGGGTCCCCTCGCTCAATTTCTAGTTTGCCCCGCTCAATTTCCAGTTTGCCCCGCTCAATTGAGCGGGATAAACTGGAAATTGAGCGGGGCAAACTAAAAATTGAGCGGGGCAAACTAGAAATTGAGCGGGGTAAACCGAAATTTATTTTTTTTTTACTTTTGTAGGTACCATCATGATGTATGTCTTATATCAAAACCGTCCATATATGAACGGGGCAAACTGAAAATTAAGCGGGGCAAACTGAAAATTTAGGTTTAAGGTGTAAGTTTAGATTTAAGGATAACAATTTTTGATACACTTTAGCTACGGATTATAACCGTAGCTATAATTGCATCAATATAATTTTTGAATTTGAGAATGGGTAAGTTATGGGTTTTGGTTTTGATTTTGATTTAGGTTATAGGTTATAGGTTTAGGTTAAGGTTATAGGTTTTTGGATTTGAGAATGGGTTCAGGTTTAGGTTATAGGTTTCAGTTTAGGTTATAGGTTTTTGAATTTGAGAATGGGTTCGGGTTTAGGTTATAGGTTTTAGTTATAGATTTTGGTTTTGGTTTTGGTTTTGGTTTAGATTATAGGTTTTTGGATTTGAGAATGGATTATGGTTTAGGTTTAGAAAATCGGGTTCAGGTTCGGGATTGGGTTTAAGTTTGGGTTTTTAAGTTTAGGTTTACATTTATGTTAGGGAGTACATCAAGGTAGGTCCGACAGCAAGGGCCGCACCATCTTGAGTCAGGGCGGGGCCGCACCTAATCCGCTTTCAGAGAGGCTTGTGACGTTTGTCGTTCATCTAAGTGGGACCCACCGTCAACCTTCTGCATGAAAAAATCGGGCGCTGATTAGCTACTCACCGGTTGAATAGGGAGACTTGCTACTGAAGTGACGTCACCAAGTTCCGTGGCACCATAATGTATGTTTTGCATCACACCTTCCATCCAATTGTAGAGATCATTTTAGGACAATATTCAAAGAATGAGTTAAATCCAAATCTACATTGGACCCCAGCACAGAAACAGTGGAGACAGTGATGTCCACTATTGAAAACTTCTTAAGGCCACAAAAGTTTCATATCATCTTTTTAAACTTTTGAACAAGTTGGATTTCAAATAAAAATTATAATGGGCCTTAGGATAATTTCAATGCAACCACCCTTGCCACTGTTTTTTATGATAGGGTTCATTACATCTTTTTTTTTAATAATATCTTTAAATGGATGAACGTCAATACAACACATACATCATCTTGGCAAGGCCCACAGAATTTGGTGACATCACTTAACTAGCGAGCGGACCGATACTCAACTTGTCGGCGTCTAACCTAGAATAAACAAAGTTCAAAAGGATCGTACTACAGTAAACATTGCGAATAGTGATTTTCTCCGTTGAAACCTTGTGAGGCCCTACAGTGATTTTTATTTGTCATCTAACCGGTTTAAAAAAATATTACAGACATGGATGAAAGGAAAAAATAGAAATACGCTTGATTCAAGACTTCTGTAGCCCCCAAAAATTTTCCAATGGTAGATGCTCAATTAACAATATTTCGTGTGGGGTGGCCAGTTTAAGCGTTGGATATGCTTCATTTTTGGGTTGGAACTCTAGAATTATCCCATAAAATGGATAAACAGAGTGGATAAAATACATAAATCATGATAAAGCTTACAAACTGAGTTACTCAGTACGTTAATCGTACTGAGTTACTGAGTTACACTTACCGTATGGGCCCTTACTCAGTACGTTAATCGTACTTAGAAAATGGATTGCGTCCCGTGTTACCCTTACTGTATGGGCCCACCTTGATGACTGCATCGTTGATCCACGCGGCCACCCCTTTTATTAGCTCATTTAAACAAAGTTATTTTAAAAATTAAGCATATCCAAAAATCGGGCAGCCGCACCATTGTAAAAAGTTATATAAATAACATTAAAAGACTTATTGCACGCCAAGGAGGTTTTGAATCAAGCTGCTATTTGCATTTTACCTTTATCCAGGTCTACCTTATCAACAGGTCGGATGGCAGAGAAAAATTAGAGATTTTCTAAAGTGGGCCTGGGAAATTTTTAATGGTGAGCCTTCAATCACTACTGTTTCCTGTGGTGTGTGGTCCATTTGAGATTTGGATCTACTTAAATTTTGGGAACACGTCCTAAAGTGGGTTGGAAAAACGGATGGACGGCGTTGATATACAATACATTCATCAAGTTGGGCTCCATGGGTGTTACAGGGTAACAGCTAATCCGCTCCCTCGTCTGATCTCCCACACAATGTGTCTAAATTTGGTCCGTTGATTTCAACCAAGTTCATATTTTTTATGGTCAAGATCTGTGACCGATGAGATTTTTTGCCACATGACCTAGTATGGCGGAATATTCTAGATGAACGGCCTTGATCACACCACATGGCGGGCATTATGGGCGAGCCTCGTAGCATGTGAAACAGTTGCTGCTTTATAGGAACAAAGATAAGATCGCGTTTTGATACCCAAAAAAAAAAAACAAAAAAACAGAAGGGATCGATATTTCGGATAGACTCGTGATTCTCAATGAGTCTTAAAAGAGGAATTCGGCTCCGGATTCGGTGGAGCCCCGGATCCACCGGGGGGGTGGGTGGATCCCTGACTTGCGGGGTCCACCGTGATGTATGTGCCTTAAATCCTTCCGTCCAGTTGTTTTGAAAGTTGATTATAGATTAATATACCAAAAATGAAGTAGATCTAAATATCACGTGGACACACCACGGGAAACGATGGTGACTGACCATTAAAAACTTCTTTTGAGCCACGAAAGTTTTGGATAAACCTGATATTTGAATCGTCCCTTCATCCAGGTCTTTGTGACCTTATCAACAAGTTGGGTTGCAAATAAACATTCCTGTGACTTATAAGATGTATTTAATGGTGGATATTCAATCACCAATGTTTCATGTCGTGTGGCCCACCTTAGATTTCAATCTACTTCATTTTTTTCATCAAGACCTAAAATCAGCTTTCAAAACATATGGAAGGCGTGGATTTAAGGTAAATACATCACGGTGGGTTTCATGGTCAGCGATCCGTCAACCACGATGGAGCTGTACACGAACTGAGTTAGCTCAGTTAACTCGCTCGTCTAACTCGAAAAGGCTTGATTCAACTCGGTTTGAAACTGAGTTTGAGCTTGTCTGAGTTCGAATACTTCGGATCGAACCTCAACTTAAATCGACTCGGTTCAAATCAGTTTAGTGACTCAGTTGTTTTAATATTGAATTGAGTTGGATCGAACCTCAACTCAAATCGACTCGGATCGTATCAGTTCAGTGACTTGGTTGTTCTGATATTGACGTTGTTCGCCAACTTTACATTATAAAACTACCCTAGTATATTGATTTTGATGTTGCATGCCGAGTGCCGAGTATTTAATGAAATACTTCTTGCTATTGTTTTGCATATTATGAGAAATTGAAGGTGCACTATGTGTTTGAGAAAATTGCATAGGCTTGAACTCGGCTCGAATTGGCTTGAGTTGTTGACCAAACCGAGCCATGCTGACCGATCAGGCTCGAGGACTGAGTTGAGTCGAATTCAAGCTGGGTTAACTACTGGCCGAGTTGTGCCAAGATGCCCTATCGGTCAAATCGACGAGATTGTTAGTTCGAGTCGATTCGATTGAGAACTACTATAGGTCAAACCGACAAGATTAGTTTCTATCCAGATACGAACTATCTCAGCGTTGGCCCTTGTTGGTTGAACCGACATCCTATACGTTTGACCAACTGATGCAGGACATGAAATTTAGATATGATCTGCAAGATTTCAGGCTTAAGATCACGTTAGTTCATAAACAATTACACGAATTCCATATCCCACATGAAAGTCCAAACATTCAATTAAGGAGAATCTATGCGGGTCCAGGCCTACACATAGTAGAACTAGATCAATAAAAATTATGAACCAAATGATACTCAAAGATAAAAAATAATTATCCACACATGTATAGTAATTAGTCCATAATCGAAGGGACTCAGAAATTCCAATTCAAGGAACCCTAGGGTGAAAAAAGGGACAAATAAATTAAGGATAATACAATTTAGAGTTAGAGTTTATGAAAAACTGGTATGAGAAGGTAAAATAAGAAGAAAGCCTGAACTGGAAGACAGTTCCGGCGCGCGTGCATATGATCACGGCCGCACGTGTGTGGGGCCCGCTATTCAGAAAAAGGCCACCTTGTCCCTGATCGGCCAGGGATGGATTCCAAAATCTCCAAATCTCAGCTCGATCCGATGCACGGTTGTTCGTGATGCTCCGCCGAAGTTTCACCCCTCCTGCAGGGCCAGATTTTGAAATTCTGTTGTGGAGAGGGTTATAATAGATGATTGATTCGAAGTGTAAATGATGGGATGAGATGAGAAGAAGGGATGGTAGAAGATGGGTAGTAGAGATGGCGATGGATGGGGGCGAATCGAGATAAATATGGCTTCGCACCATTGTAATTAACCCTTCGATGAAGGGAGAACTTCGCACCTAATTAGGCTTCACAACTTAGAGAGTAGGAAAACACAGAATTTTTATTAGTCTTCAATGAATGAAAAAAAGCTACAAGGGTATCTATTCATAAGAAAATCTTATACTCTAAAACTCGCGCCATATGCGCAACCTATTACTTGGTGATGAAGTAAACCAAAATAAAAATCAATCAAAGAAATTTAAAGCGTTCAGGATGTTCTAAATAACATAAATAAGTAAAACCTAAAATATGATATAAATCTGAGTAGTGGGTCATGATCATGAGATCCTATGATGGGCTTTTCTTGATTATCGGGCCCACTCTTTTGAACCAAAACTTATTTTTTTGCTAAGAGGCCTTCCCTGGACGTCATCATCAAGCCAGATCGATAGTGGGACCCTCCTTCTGTGTACGTACATGCGTAAGGGGGGTGGTGTGCGTGCGCGTGTGCGCATGATGTCTCCATCAATTCTCCCCAGCTGCGAAGATTTTGCCACTGACGAAATAAAACTCCTAAATCGATGTCACGCCCCAAACTCGGAAACCGGGCTAACAGAATTCCCGATCGCCGAATCCGGCGCCGACAGCCTCCGTAGAACCCCATTCTCGGCTCCTAGCTCCCATTCGCCAGGTTCCGATCCTGGGATGCTACGAGGAGGATTTTCAATGTCAGTTTGATTCGTAATAAGCATAACCAAAGGCATAACCCACAAACAACAACCAAGAAATCCATTACATTTCCACTATGATCAAAAACTTTACAAGTACAATGAGCATAAAGGGAAAATACAATGGTAAAGAACAAAACTCCAAAATGCTCTGCAACGTGCTCCTGTCTCAGCGCTGCTGCAGTCCAACGTCACCTGCACGCAACGGTCGTGCATAAGCTTACAGAAAGCTTAGAGGGTGGTGAAAGTGTGTGTACAAGGTAGAATATGAACATGCAATGTCAGTGTGATGCGGAATATGCAAATGGAAACATAATATCATGAGCCGTACCAAGGCTTATGCGATGCAAGACATGTGGTATCGGCCATCCCAAGGCCATACAATGTACAATGCAACTCAAGCATACAGATACTCATCAGTGTCCACATATCAGTACAGCTCAAAGTATGGAATATCACCGGGGTCTAGTACACTCTAAACCAGATTGCCGCCACATCGCGCGCAATAAGGTAAGTGGAAGAGACCTCACTATCCGTCTGCCAATATCGGGCGCGACTCGTCGATAGCGGACCCATTCCTCGAGCTGGTCAAACTCAGCCTAGCATTGTCCCCTACACTCGGACGGGTAAGGCCGTACCCCCTTCCAACCGACCACGACACAGTGGAGAGCACAACCAACTGGTATTCGGCACTCAGTGCTCATCTACCCACTCGGTCTAGACGTTGGAGCAACCTCTTGGTACCATAAGGGTTTAGGGACTTTCACCCAGGGATATCTATAGTACCCCATGTAGAACAAGATTTTCGGTATCCAATCCTGCCAATCACGATGCGTCTGTGGAGGCTACGGCCCTGATGTCGCTAGGGCGTACAACAACCATATCACACAAATGCGGAATGCATGAATCACGCTATCCAGTCATGCAACCAATCCCGCGCATACCGTGCGCTCATGTAGGGCAACACCGCCTAACCGGGAGCCCATAAACAACCTGCCCGAAGGCATATGCCATGATCAGTCAATCCTCATATCAAGCATGCATATGATGCGTATGATCATGGGTCATGAAACTATACTAAACATGTTATAATAAAATGCATTATCTTACAATGCAGATGAGCCTGAACGGCCTAAATACGATAAACATGGTCCAGTAATGGGCCCTAAGGAGAGTCGTAATGTGGACATCCAACCATCATTACACTCGCAATGTGGACGTCAAACCAGCATTGCTTCCCAGGCACAATCTTCTTAACGTCGCTACATAACCTGTATTGGGCTTACACATTGCAATGGACCGTAGGTTCATCCCATTGGCCTTACACATGTATCAAATGGGCCATATCTTATGGGCCTTTTATTCATCAGATGGGCCATATAAATGGGCCACACCAATGGGTCTTACGTGCATTGCAATGGGTCAAAACCCGAGAGCCTTGGATGACATCAAATGCTTAGTCTCATGGGTCTTATGTAAGACCAATGGGCCACACCAATTGGTCCCTATATGTAGATCAAGTGGGCCTCAACCCATAGACCTAATCATAAATTCAAATGGGCCTAAACCCGTAGGCCTTACATGTATCGAATGGCCTACCTCCTTGGGCTTTAAATTTTTAACAAAAGGGGGTCAAATTACCTGGGCCTAGAAGTACATCAAATGAGCCTAGTCCCATGGACTTGAGACATATCAAGTGGGCCTAAACCCATAAACCTTTTTCAAAGCAAATGGGCCTAGCCCATAGGCCTTAAATAGTCCAAATGGGCCTAACCCATAGACCTTGCATGCACATCAAAGTGGGCCTAAACCCCTAGGCCTTAAATGAATTGAATGGGCCTAGCCCGTAAGCTTTTCATAAATCAAGTGGGCCTAACTCATAGGCCTGTTACACATCAAATGGGCCTAACCCATAGGTACGTGGCCCACCCAATCTACACTCATGCCTACGACGCCTTTACCAAGTGGGTGGACGGTTTGGATTCATCACATGAACAAGGTGGGTCCCACTGTCCAGTGGACAGTGCGGATATCACACATACAATCTAAGGGCCCCACCGTCCGCTGGACGGTGGGAGTGCATATACCCAACAGTGGGTGCCACCGTCCACTGGACGGTGGACTTAGAGATACATGCATCAATCGTGGGTCCCATGTGGGGCCCACTCTGTAATGTTTATCTGCCATCCAACCCAATCATAAGGTCACTCAACCTGGATGAAGGGAAAACGTAAAATTTCAGCTTGATCCAACACTTCTGTGGGCCCCAAAGAGGTTTCTAATGGTAGGCATTCAGGTCCACTGTTTTCTATGGTGTGGGCTGCCAGAGCCTTGGATCGGCCTGAAATTCGAAGGGGGCCCACCTGAGATGGGGACCCACCCAATGGATGGCTTGGATAGCGTACAAACATCAAGGTGGGGCCCACGGCTGGAGCCGTGGGTCCCTGCTGAACGCCCGCTCGCCCCGGGCGCTGCACGCTGCCGCGTGCAGCGTGCTGCGGCTGTCAGTGGCAGACGTGCCACCCTCTCTCCCTTTCTTCAAAATTTCATTTTTCTGCTAAAAGTCATGTGTGGGGCCCGCTTCTTGAAAATCCATCCCATCCTTAGTGTTCTACAGCTTGCAACAGACAAAAAGAGTCCGGAGTTCGAATTTTTTTGAGGCCTAGAAACACCAGAAAAATTTTCAATGGTAACCGTCCATGTTTCCCATGCTGTGGCCCACAAGATATTCGGATCAGTCCCATTCTTTTTCTTGACGGTTGAATTGAAGTGAGTAAGGGGATGGATGGCTCGGATCAAACATATACATCAAGGTGGGGCCTACACTAAGGGACCACCCAAACCCTTCCTTTTCTTTCCTTTTTCTTCCTTCCGTAAAACGTCCAGCGTCTGGACGGTTTTTAAGTTTATTTATTATATTTTTTTTTTTGAAAGTGGAGGGCCCTGATGAAGTGGGCTCCACTGATGGGTGGCATGGGAGTAACAGCCAAGGTGGGCCCCACTTGAATAAAATAAAATATCTCAAGGGGGATCCATTCAAGTGGGCCACACCCTCCCATTGCAATAACATATAATAAAATGAAATAAAATAAAATAAAATAAAAGAGAGAGAGAGAGAGAGAGAGATGGAGAGTGGGACACGGCTTGTGATGGAGGGACCCCGACATTATGGGCCCTCCTTTAAAAGCAAATGATACAAAAAAAAAAGAGTCCCTCAACACATGGGACCATCAAGATTGAGAATCAACGGTGGAGATCCTCTCTCCACCAAAATGGACGGTCTAGATGACCTTTCTTAAAGAAATAAACATCATGATGGGGTCCATGGAGAATGGCCCCATCATGGAACGATCATGATGATCCAAGTGGTCCATCGGTCACAAATAAGGGTCCCAAGTGAGATCCACACCATGGATCGGTAGGCCTCACTTGGTTCACCATAAAATCAAGAAAATCTACCCTATAGAAGCACCCACCGTCCGATCTTCTCGCTCCTAGGGGTTCCTTGGCACCTTGGCTTCAACTGCAACGGTTAGGATGAAGAATGGAGGGTTGAGATGGGAGATTTTGGGGTAGGAAGGTGGGCCACTTGGAGCTTAAGGAAGGTTGGAAATTCTCATACGTATGGAACTCTTGGATTTCTCTTGTTGCTTGGAAATTTTGGAATGAGAAAGAGAGAAAGAGAGAGAGTGATGTAAAGGGAGAGAGAGAGAGTGATGGATGGATGGGTGAGTGATGGTTGTGTAAGAAAAGCTTGACTTTTGAAGCTTTGGTGTAAGAGAGGTATGGGTTGTGAAGACTTTTGAGGCTTTTTGTGTAAGAGAGGTATGGGATGTGAAGACTTTTGTGGTTGCTTGGGAAAATGGGTGAGAGTGATGTGTACTTGACATGTGATGGGTTGATGGGTGATTGATTGATGGGATTGATGTGATTGATGTGACACATCGTTGAGATTCCCTTGGTTTTTCGCAACGCGCGGCGTTTTCTCGCACCGAACGTTGGCCCATAACTCTTGATCAGGGTATCGCCTCGGCGCACGAGTCGCGGTATCGGAACCGCAACGACGGCGCGGTCGCTATGGTATTGGTCTCGGGTTGAGTCGACTCGGGTTATCGGTACATGAATCCAGGTCGCGCGTCGATATTGTTTAAGGGTCGAAAGTTGTCGAAATTCGACCGGTACGACCGCGGGAGTGTACGGAAAGGTACGGACCAAGATACGGGTCTTACAATCGATCCAAGATGTCAGGATCAAGTCTCTGAAGCTCCTCCTCAATGAGTCACGTGTTGTCAGTTGCTGGGTGTGACTTTCATTTAACCAGGTACTTCTGAAACCCGCTGTCCGACGTGGATATTATCTGATGGTCCAGAATATCCTCTATTTCCTTTCTACGTGTGGGAAGGGTAGGTATGTGAGGTAGAGGCTAAGAAAATGGGTTGGGAATGGTAGGTATGAGACGTAGTGGCTGGGAAGATGGGTCCGGATAAGTAGGTATGGGAGGTAGAGGCTAGGAAAATGGGTTGGGATGAGTAGGTATGAGAGGTAGAGGTTGGAAAAATGGGTCGGTATGGGACGTAATAGCTGGGAAGATAGGTCGGGACAAATAGGTATGGGAGGTAGAGGCTGAAAAAATGGATCAGAACGGGTAGGTATGGGAGGTAAAGGTTGGAAAAGTGGGTCAGGAGGGGTAGGTATGGGACGTAGTAGCTGGGAAGATGAGTCGGGAGGGGGTCATGGGTCAATGAAAAGGTCTGATGAATCAGGATGGTTAGGTGAAAGGCTGGACAATGCATCAATGACTCTTTGAAATGCAACTAGATCCTCCACATTAAATGTGGAACTAATTCCCGTGTAGGGTGAAAGATTTTTCACATACACATTGAGACCGTTTCGTTTTATAATTTTGACGAGTCCAGCGCTACGCGCGTGTAACTTACAAACGGCCCTCGGAGGATACTGCTCGGGCCTGATGCGGACCATCACAGTCCCTTATATTGAATTCTTTGAAACATTTATGCTGGTCTGTAGAAAATTTGTAATGCTTATTACTAGTAGTGATCTTCTGCCTGATTTCTTGATGCCATGAATAAATGTGATGCACAAAAGATTCTGCAGGCTCTGACAGCGTATGAGACGGTGACATAGGGACGGGATCAATAGGTTTCCCAGGTTTATAACTAGTAACGACTTCATAAAGACTGATACCTGTGGACCTATCGACAGAACTATTAAATGCAAACTCGACTGTAGGTATTATGGTGTCCCATATTCCAGTGTGCCCTATATCCCTCCTAGGAGGAGACTCATCTGGTAGATCATCAGGAAAGACATCATAAAACTCATCTACTACTGGAATGACCTCAGTGGGTAACTCTATACTAGCCTCTGGGGCACTCGCTCTAGCTACAAGGTCGTACGTGTTCTGCCACTCAAAATAGTAGTCTTGATGCCTCTCTTGGGGTGGGTGCACGGGTGCATGCACATGACTAATTTCTTGGCTACCTCCCTTTATTGGTCTATCCTCCTGGCCACCTGCCTGAGATTGGACATCTACCACAATGTTGGGATTTGTCCTACTGGAGGCCTTTAGTTGGGTAATGCGCATATCAAATTAACCAAAGCGTTGGTCTATATATTGTTCATAGCATTTACGCAAATACTCGATCTGCTGGGACAACTTGTTCAATGACTCTAGCAGTTGCTCCATGTTTAGTGTAGGGTGCAAGCTAAAACCACGACCCGTACGTGTGGGCATACACTGACTTGCTCGACCTAAGGACCTGCTACGACAACTATATGCGTCTAAAAACTAAATGACCCTACGAGACTCTATATGAAGGAGACTACACACCGTTACTAAAATTCAGGTATATATGATGGACCGAATGCATGAAGGATTCAAACAAACTAAACCATAAATATGTGGTGAATTCCCCTATAAGAACCCTAGGCTCTGATATCAAATTTGATGCAGGACATGAAATTTAGATATGATGTGCAAGATTTCAGGCTTAAGATCACGTTAGTTCAGAAATAATTACACAAATTTCATATCCCACATGAAAGTCCAAACATTCAATTAAGGAAAATCTATACGGGTAGAGGCTACACATAATAGGGCTGGATCAATAAAAATTATGAACCAAATGATACTCAAAGATAAGAAATAATTATCCACACATGCATAGTAATTAGTTCATAATCCAAGGGACTCAGAAATTTCAATTCAAGGAACCTTAGGGTGAAAAAATGGACAAAGAAATTAAGGATAATGCAATCTAGAGTTAGGGTTTATGAAAAACTAATATGAAAGGGTAAAATAAGAAGAAAACCTGAATCGGAAGACAGTTCTCATGCGCAGACAGCAACAATGGCCCAAACGCACGTGCATGTGATCACGACCGCACGTGTGTGAGGCCCACTATTCAGAAAAAGGCCACCTTGGCCTTGGTCGTCCAGGGATGGACTCCAAAACTCCCAAATCTCAGCTCGATCCGATGCACAGTTTGTTCGTGGTGCTCCGCCGAAGTTTCAGCCCTCCTATAGGGCCAGATTCTGAGATTTTGTTGTAGGGAGGAGAATTGTTGTAATAGATGATTGATTTAAAGTGTAAATGACAGGATGAGATGAGAAGAAGGGATGGCAGAAGATAGATAGTAGAGATGGCGATGGATGTGGGCGAATCGGGATAGATGTGACTTCGCACCACGGTAGTTAACCCTTCGATGAAGGGAGGGCTTCGCATCCAATTAGGCTTCACAACTCAAAGAATAGGAAAACATAAAATTTTTATTAATCTTTGATGAATGAAAAAAAACTTCAAGGGGTGCCTATTTATAAGAAAACCTTATACCCCAAAACTCGTATTATGTACGCGACTTATTACTTGGCGATGAAGTAAACCAAAATAAAAACCAATCAAAGAAATCTAAAACGTTCATGATATTCTAAATAACATAAATAAGTAAAACCTAAAATATGATCTAAATCTGACTAGTGGGCCATGATCATGAGATCCCATGATGGGCTTTTCTTAATTATCGGGCCCACTCTTTTGAACCAAAACTTATCTTCTACTTAGGAGGTCCTCCCTGAATGTCATCATTGAGCTAGATCGATGGTGGGGCCCTCCTTCTACGTACGTACGTGCGTAAGAGGGGTGGTGTGCGTGCGTGTGTGCGCATGATGTCCCTATCACCGACGGGTACTCGTTTAGATCCCTTGCTTCACTCCTCTATTTATTGGGTCACTTAAGGCATTTGCAAGTTAATGGTCATTTAATAGAGCAAGAGTCTTAGTGTTTCACTCTCTAAATCCCTTCTCCTAGACTCTATTTATCTTGAGATCATGTAACCCCCTTTGTGATTCATCACTTTCAAAGAGCATTCCAAGCTCAAGCTAATAATGTGCATGCTCTCTTGCATTCACTGGTGCTTAAACTTTGATTCTAAAAAATTAATTAAAAAAAAAAAAAAAAAAAAAAAAAAAACCATTTGTCTAAATCCTTAGAATGCTAAGTAGATAAATCCCCTTCTTGAAAACAACTAAACCCTACTTGTAGGAGATTCATACACAATCCATTCTCCCAAACCCTTGGCACTATTACAAGTAGAATATTGCAAGGTTGATGATCGTGGGAGCGAAGAGAAGCCAATTCAAGTTTGATGAAGCGTATCAAGTGTGCTATCAATGGGCTCATCCAACTAGTAAGAGTTTTGTTTAGAGTACATTGTTGAACTCACTTCTTGCGGAGATTTGAATTTGGAGTTTGAGACCCAAACTCAAAGCAAGACCTTGTGTAGGCTACCGACAGGTGTGTACGAGGCTAGTTTTTGTGTAGGACTAGTCGAAAGTTTGATATCCAAACTCGTGGTAAGACCTTGTGTAGGCCACTGACGGGTGTACATATGTGTATGTGTCCCTGTGTAGGATATTAAATTGTAAAGGTTAGTGGTGAACCTTGAAAACCATGTGAGATAGTGAAATTCGAAAAACTTGAGTTTGTGTTCGTCCTCCGGGAGTGAAATAGGTAAGTTGTCAAACCATTATATATCGTTGTGTTGTGAAATGTGTGATGATTCTCTACTTATGCTTTGTCTTGATTCTTGTTCTATGGATGCATGAATAGATAGATGGCATGTTAAGTGTTTGAATCATTATCTCAATAGATATAGCTATTCTCACTTTATAGACTTGTGTTCATTCATATGTAATTTGTACCTTTAATAGTCTATAGCCTTGCACACACACACCTTGTTTATGTGAACTAATTTGAATTGATTGGCAAATTTTTTAAATGTCCTCTAGGCCTTAACCATAACTCTAAGCTCTTGACTTTGTGGTATTAGTACATTACCCTTATTTTCAGAATTGACCATCGAAACTATCTAGTGTACGAAGTTTTTCTTTATAACTTGGATGGAATGAATTGTCTCTATTGTGACTTTATAAAAACATGCCTTGATTGTTTGAAATGAACTAAGTTCACAATGGAGGAAATGAAGAATATATATCAATAAAATCAAATTTGATAGTTCAAGGCTTGATTATAATTGTCAATATCACAAGACAGATTTGTTGCCCCTTTTTCTAGTAATTTCAACAAGCGCGATTAAAGGAAATCCACAAATTGTCTTCTAGATACAATGAACACTCAATCCGAATTTAAATACAAAAATGTGCACTTTTAAATGTTGAAAAAAATCTCTATCTTCTGAATTATGATGTCCAAGATATATCGCAATTAAAGGATCATGGAGTCTTTTCTAGAGAGACTCATCTGCCTTTTCAAAACATCCAAACCCATTCACAAGAAAAGTCAATCTTCCATGAAAGGACATGACTCTTTTGTCCTATGGTAGTTATTTATGTACCTTTTTAGACAAACAATTATCTAACAGTATAAAATTGGTGATACATGTAACACGGGTCCTAATCATCATAACTGCCTCCACGTGAGCGACACACATAGTTACTCTCAGTCAATACCAAAGTCAAAATCTTAAGTGCTAGAGGGTCACACCTCAATCTAGACCTTAGTTCAATTAGAGTTACACAACAGTTCAGATAGGTTTAAACCATGTGCCAAAAAGACTAAGATATCTTTTAGCTCCTTGTGACAATGCGTATGTGCGAAGTACATGCGAAGTGTTAAGTGTGCATAATAAAGCGTTGGTTTCAAAAGAAAAAACTCATCCTCTTACCATCTGGCTATACAATATATCTCTTGAAAGTTTTTATAATAAATATATTTATTTACTTCCTAAATATAAACTTTTATTTTTGAAATTTTTTTATTATAAAAACACAACAATCCTCCACAATTTAAAAATTAAAACTAATGGGTGGAACGCATGACATATCAGTATAAACAAATGCATAAGTAAATGTATCTTATGAATTTGAACCTTTACCTCAGCGCGTATGTATCAAAGTTTTGTCTGGTTCTTAGTAAGGAACTTATATGACTCACCAAACACAAAACATACATCTATTTATATATAACTTGGAAATTTAAAAGTTCGCACATTTATGGCCTTGTGCATATCCTGATTTCATAAGCATTGTATAGACAATCTCAATCTCTCTAAAAGTGACCTTACTTCTCTACTCAAATAGGTAGAACTATTAAAAATGATTATGCTTCATCTGAGCAAAGTTTGTTTATACACACATCAAGAGTAAGTACCCGACCTCCTATAAAATGCAAAAAACATATGTTAAACTTTTAGGAATGAGACTCAAAATTTTCTAGTACACGCTTTAGTCACTTACTTGACTTGTTTGTCTCTTTGAACCTATTCTATATATCAAAACTTACGTAAGATCATCATCAAGTGTAAAATTTATGTCTTTATGTATCTTAGTCTCATTCTTTTAGTAGTTCTCCTTATTTGATCTCTTGATAAACTTTTTGTTAAGGGATCTGCTAAGTTTAGGATGTAATTAACATACTCCACCATTATTACTCCATCTCTGAGCAATCATTTAATAAAATTATACCTTAAGACCTACATTTCTATACTTACCATTATAAGTCTTAATCAGATCATTATAAGGAGTAGCCTAACTATCACAAAAGATATATATGACAAAACCTCTTGTTCAATATAGGAGTTCCCTCTGTAGGTATCTTAACAATTCCCCTTCTTTATAAGATAAACTCACTTTCTATAGTATTGTGAAATATATACGTTTGTTTCTTAGATGCCCATGATATTGCTCCTTCAATAATGAATATCCATCCACTTGTAGATTTCGATTCTATGTTATCCGCTTTCCAGCTTGCATCACTGTACCCTTCAAGTACAACAAGATATGACTTATAATGCAATTCATAGTCAATCAATCCTTCTAGATACCTCAGAACCTTAGAAACTACATTCTAATGCTCTTGTTTTAGATTACCGGTATACATGCTTTACATTCCTACTGTGAATGCTATATCTGGTTTAATACATTAAATTCTCAATAACTCTAGCATATTCTTATTATGTTTTACATATAGTAGCATTTTTAACTAATTTAATACTTGGATCAAATAGAATTGAAACCTTCTATGATCATGGTGATCAAACTTCTTTAACACTTTCTTTAGATAATGAGATTGTGTTAAGATTATTCCATCGTTAAGATCATAAATCTTAATTCCTAATATTATATCAACTTTACTCATATCCTTCATGTCGAAATTGGTACTTAGAAACTTTTTAGTTTCTTTCACACAATCCACATTTGGTCCAAATATTAATATATCATCTATATACAAGCATATAATAATTTGATCATTGGTATATATGCAATTATCTACTTAGTTTACTGTAAAACCATTAGATTTCTCTACTTGGTCAAGCTTCTCATGCCATTACTTAAGCTCGTACAGAGATTTGACCAATTTGCACAGTTGAACAAACTCCTCCGGTTATTCCATAGAGGCTCCATATATATATATATATATATATATCACCATTTAAGAATGTCATTTTGGCATCCATTTGATGGATTATTAGGCGATAAATTGCTGCAAATGCAGTTAGAGTCCCAATGATAAATACCTTCTTTTTTTTTATATAAAGCTTTTGACTAGTGAACGAGCTTTAAACTTATTTATAATTTCATTAGGATTAAATTTTTCCGTGTTGTGGGCCCAAGTTGTCGTAGCCCTACAACACAGTACTTCACACTGGCATTGTGAAGATTTGAACCTTAGTTCAAAATAATAATAATAATGAATAAAATAAATAAATAAATAATACTACTCTCTTACCATATGACTATACGATCTTTTTATGAAAAGTCTTCATAATTAATATATTTATTTACTTATTAAAAATAAATTTTTATTTTTAAAATTTAATTTTATTATAAAAAACACAACAGTTGTGATCTCATCGATACATGTAATATATATCACAATACTATAATATTGTTAAAATCCCAAAAGCTTTCGGTGAGGAGAGATTTGAAAGATCGTGTAAGATATCTTTATAGATTTACAACTTAACAGGAATGGAAATAATATAAATCTAACCCAACAAGAAAATGACCGAATATACTTTAACAGTTGTGAAATTTGCGATGTTTATGATATGCTGCAATGTCATACCGACCGATACTTAATTTTTCAACTTCAGCCTAATTTCTTGTAAGGGAGCTGCAATACCAAGAGCATTGGCTAATACTATCAATACTGCAGTCAATGACCCACGTGGGGACCCAACATAGGTGGTTTTTGCTAACCAATCAGGGGCCATGGTGGAACTTTCATAATATGCAACCCCATCCGTTAGGTAAAGTTGCCTCATGATCACCCATGATGATCTAAATATCAGGTAGGCCACACTAAAGAAAACAATTGAGGCTGGGGTTTATAGATGACATCTAATACATTAATCTAATGTGACATCATTATGATGAAATAATTAGCCAAAAATCACACTATTCAATAGCTAAGTTTACCCCAAAAAAAAAAAAGTGAATTTAAAGTTTTAAGGTATAAATTTATACTGTTAATCAGCCTATTTGGAGGGATTAAGGCCAAGCATAGGACAGTGTATGTGATGGACGGCATTGATCACCTTCACCTAAATTGGTTTCCCCTACGTTAGAGAAACAGTACAAGAATAGCAGGCATTAGCAGCGGCCAAAACCGCCCCTAAAAGACCAAAAAACCGCCGGTATAAGAATTAGCGGCGGTCGGGCGGCCGCTGCAAAAGAGGGCGTCGCTGTTTCATATACCGGCGCTCGTCTCTTTTTTAGCAGCCGCCGCTAAAAGATTTCCTACCGGCGCTTATTATTATTTACCGGTGACTCTGCTGACTGCCGTTAAAACATTAAAAGCGCCGGTAGAAATTAACAAAGCGCTGACCATATGAAGCGCCAGGAATCTGTACAAAACGCCGCTGGAAACTTTAAAAACGCCACTAAAAAAAATGAAAAACACAGGTAAATTCTGCAACAAACGCCACTAAAATCTGTAACAATGCTAATGAGAGATTAAAAAATGCCGCTAAAATCTATTTAAAACGCAAGTAAATCATTTACAGTGTAAAAGAAAAAATAATATAAACAATTAAAAATTCTGCTAGCTGAATCTTCTATATCAAAAGACCTTTACAAGACTAAATTAGCATTCAAACACAATCTGTAAATCATTTACAACCAGCATCATTTACAGGGGGCCTGAGAATAAAATGTTACATAATGGACAGAAAATTCACAAATTGAGACACAAGGAAAAGCAGAAGGAAAAAAAAAAATCCACGAACTTCAGTGAAGCCCGAGGCGAGACTTCTCAAATGCACCCCGAGAACCAAAACTCATGCCATATAGAGGACCTTTGTCAACACCACCCTGCCATGCATAGAGGTCAGGTAATAAAACAGCATATACACTCATAATCTGAGTAACACTATCTAAAATTAAATTTTTAGTCATAAATATTTCCTGCAAAAACAACCCATACCGAATGAAGTCCATATCCATCCCCATATGAAGCAACAAAGCCCCCCTCAGTTACCAATGCAAAGACAAAAGTTTACAAAACAAAATAAAATAACCAAAAAACAAATTTGATATAAAATAAAAGGAACCAATAAATACCTGTAACTAGCAGATGGAGGAGAATAGCTATGGAATTTTATTTTTTACAAATATGTGAACAGATTTTTCTTCCCTTTTTCTTCAAGGATAAAACTGCATCATAAGCATCATAGCATGCAACTCAATATGAGCCTTTTTACAGAAGCATTAACTAGCATGCAACCCAATATGGATGGACCTGAATTCAGCACAAGGAAAGCCATATAGTGGCTTGTACCTGATGAGCAACTTTGATCATGCATCCATGTAAGCATTGTGGACCCCTGAGCCTACACTCTATATAGTTACTTCTACTTTGAATAAGCATCTTACAACTAAAGATAAATACGTAATACAAGTCAAACATTATGGAAACCCTTCGTTATATTGAAGCAATGAAGATTGGTAAGAAAATTGAAAATAATAATAATAAGCCAAGGGTGTGGGTCCCTTGCTTTTGGTGATCCTTACATGGAGTGGACTTGCCTAATTTTTAGACCGTGGCATCAAGAAGTGGGGAACCACCTGATGGAAAGCTTGGAAATTGCACACCTATCCAGGCCTGTGTTGGATTGTAAGAGAGCTGGGTTGCACAAGCTCGAGGCTTTCCGACCTCAATGCATCTGTGTAAGCATTCGATATAAGGATAATTGGTTGAGGTCCATTTCTTGGCTCAAGCAATTATGGACAAGCCAAGCACACATGATTGTATATTTTGATGATCTGAAACATCCCTCTGATGGATCCTTATGTATCTGGACAGATTGAAAATTACTTTGGCAATTGCATTTTTATCATCGGAATGGTATCCCTCAAACAGGGCTAAAAGCAAAAATGGTTAAAGTTCATCAAATCTATAAGGTGTAAAAACACATAATGATGAAAGAAAAGTTTAAATGGTCAGACCAGCTCTACTTTTATCCAAAGGGGCATCAATGGTATAGCCCTGTTTGTACAAGTGAGCCCATTGGTCAGTGACCGAAAATATCAGTAGCAAGATTTGGTATAACAGACAAATTACCAACAAACAAAAAGGACGAAAAGGACAAAAGAAATTCAGACCAAATACAAGTTCATATGCTTAGGTCTTCCACGTGATCATGTTACAACAGTAAGTGAAATCATAAAGAATTAGGCACGTTGTAAAAATAACTGAGCTAATGGCTTTTGATGGCAAAAAAAAAAAAAAAAAAGGCTGTTCGGATGTATCCCAGATTGTGAACAGCGGCATTTTATGCATCCCTGCATCCACATTAGGGCATCTGGTGTCATTTGGTGCATCCCACAGAATGCAGATGGAGGGATGTGCTGGTTGCTCCCATGCACAACCCAAAATGAAAAGGAGATGATAACAGCTTCAACCTATTATCATCTCATTTTCATATTAGACGATAAACAGGCAGTCCCATCTGTGTTTTGCACACTTTCCGAGCAGGTCCTAAACCTATTAAAGAATTTTAAAAAAAAAAAATGGAGGAAAACCCTACCTTCCATCATCATTGATCTTGATAATATTCATGGCCACATCATCCGAACTTGTATATTGATGTCCTTTAACTAACTGACATGGAACACCTACGCTATCAGCCAAAACCTACATAACTGTTTAATCCACATAAACTGCCATTGGGTTCACACCTACAGATTAGGCTGCCTGACAACAAATGAGTCTCATTACATAATCAAATATGAATAGATTTCTACAGTGATGTTTATTTTGGTTGATTATAGGATCAAAACATATCCAGAACAAATAAAGAATGTTAACAGTGAAAAAGTACTTATAGCCTCACTCCAAGTCAACATGTGGGCAGCTCCAAAACTGATTAGTAGCAGTACATATTGAATGATACACAATACAGAGCTTTGCCAAGGCCACAAGCACGTACAAGGCTGCTCATAAACACGCTACATGTGCCAGATTGGTATGAGATCCAATCTCAATACACTATATAGATGTTCACATCCACGAATCAGGTCAGTCCACTCGTCAGGTGGGCTGTGGTTTACGAAAACAATGTGGGACTGAAGAAAACTTTGCTGAAATTTTCTACCCATCGAACTGTCTCTAACATCCTGACCACCTAAATAGTACAGAGTGCTTAACCTGCGTTTTTTGACTGCTTTGGGGAGAGGCATTTGATCAGTAAAAGTGAAATGGTAAGGATTGATTTCAATAGAGATTTACTGCAGTCATCATTCACAGAGATTGTTACTTCTGTTCTTGACAAGAAGGGAACAGAAGAGGCCGTTAAGTTCTTTAATATGTTGCAGCCATTGCTGATGGAGATTAGTGTCGGCTTGAATGATTTGACATTCCCAAGGCTGTTACTGAAGATATAAAGAAGAAGATTCACGACATATCACCTTTGCTGCTTCACTTGAGATCAAATTACAATGAACTTGTAGAGTTGCAAGTGGAAAGCTACCTGAAAACTGTAAAACTATCTATCGGGACTCGTATTCTAAAGTTATATGCTTTGGGTAATATGATAGATTCTAAAAATGATTCAGCTATCAGTAAGGTTGTTCAACAACTTGGCCATTAAGATCTTTCTTCTTTCTTTTTTTTGCACATAAATAACTAACTTTGTATATGTGTTCCATATTAGCACTAATGCCATTAAAATCTTTCTCAATCAAGTGCAGATTTGAGAACTTGATTATGCTCTCGTACCAATAGAAGACTTCATTTATGTCAGATCTCTCCAAATTAGTAGCACTCCACACTTGCTTTGAAACAGCATTTATAATTATAGAGATGATATCCTGTCAGCTGAACGAATCAAATAGAGCACAACAACAGTAGCAGCAAAAAAACACAAAAGTCCATGTACCCTGAGAGTATCCAATTAAGGCCCTCCTAAGGCATCATAGTAGTGATCTATTGGTAAAACATCAATTTCAGCAGTCTGTGTACTGTTAACCTCTGGTTCTCATTTTTTTAGAATTGTATAATCATAAAGCAATGGAAATAATGTGAAATTAGATGATATTTTTTTTGGAATTGTACCTTCTGATCACGCATAGGCTGCAGATGAAACACATTCCAAAACTTCATACCTGCATCAGTTCAAACAACTTAGAAGCACTTTACAGAAGAAATGGTAAAGAAAAAAAAAAAAAAAATCAAAGAAGACCAATGAATTAGGAATGCTCCATCAACAATGAGATCCACAATCTCGATGGTGTGTATAGCTGTAAATCAATCTGATATGTAAGGTGGATGAGTCACTGCCAATTTTTAAATGGTGCCAAAAAAAAAAAAAACAAATAGCTGCAATAGCTCTATTGAATTTACCATTTTATCCTATAAAGTGAATTGTCTATCACTGAAAGGAGAGTAATAAATATGAATTCCCTTTCTATTTTCAAATCAGGTGGAGAAGGAAAATGAAAAAAAAAAAAAAAAAGATGAAAAGTTGGGAGAAAAAAGTACAGAAAGAAAAGAGGGGAGTCTAACAACATAGAAAATGTACTACACAAGAAAGAAATGCATCCACAAGTCCTTGAAAATTCTGATTCAATCTAAATTGTTGGATGTAGCTCGATGAGGCTGTGACCTGGCTCTGGATGGTCCTTATTGTGTCCCACTGTTTTCAAAATGCCTGGCATGAGACTAGATCGAACTACCTCGGAATCAGATGATCGAGGATTCCCAATAATGACTGCCGTTTTCTTGTCATCAGTCTGGTTTAACATTGAGAAATTTTCTTTGTACGAGCACAAAATCCATGTGAGCACCTCTGTAACCCAGTCATGGCAACCTCCAATCTAATGAGATCACTGATTTGGTTCAACGGTTGCTGCCTGCCCTATGTCAAGGATGCTGGCTTTGTTTTTGGAACTCTATTGAATCCATAAGCAATGGCCACATCCTCCATCACGTCACAAGCATGAAGAACATCACTTCTTGTTGGAGGTACAGATACAATGATATTGCAATGTCCATCTCTTGATATGGACTTCTCAGCATACAATTGCATTTTATTCAATGAACTAGTGACCTCATTTGCCTCCAATGCCACACCAATTGAACGAGTAATGTAGGACAAAGGAACATCCATATGGAAGACTGACAAATCAGGATAGACATAACTCTTGTCATTGGCATACACCACTTCAACTGGTTCAACCTCGAATTTTCTTCTGCAGTATACTGAAAACATTGTTACCATGGTGTTCAAAACAATTTTAGCCTTCGTCAAATCAGTGGCTGTGCATTCAATGAACACATTCTTTGTCTTTAGAGTGATTGCTGAATGTGTACCATTAATAATCGGGGGTAAAGACAAAACAGTTCTGTTGCTGTCATATATGACTGGGTATACAGGGGAATTCTCGATGATATGCAAGAATTTCTTCAGTTTCATATCTGATTTGTAAAATTCCATTAGTTCGTCAGCTCTGAAACTTTTCACCTGCTTCAGTTCATATCTGGTTTATGCACCAAGCTAGGAATCATAATTACATCCTGATTAAACTACTAAACTATTATGATTAAACTACTAAACTATTATGATTCAGTTCATTTGTGCATCCAAATGTAAGCCTAAATTGCCAGGAAATAACTAGCATAACTTCTTAGCTGTTCATCTTACTCAATCAATATAACTCAACCATCTGATTGTGATGCTAATTTACCTTGTAAACTGATCCAAATCCTCCCTCTCCGAGTTTATTCATAGGATTGAAGTCCTTTGTAGCAACCCTGAGCTGGCATAGCTGAAAGTGTTGGGTTTTGTGCCCATTCCTTGAAAATCTGCATACAATCAAGAAGGCAGATTTCATTCAAAATTCACTCCAAAGGATATACAACATTTCAATCTGTAGCTGGCAAATAGAATGTCAAGAAGAGAAATACGGCAATGGTCCATATTCAACTGAAAAAAATTCCAAGATTGGAGATTCCAGGAGCATGGTCCATCCACTAACACAGTTCATTCACCATGTTCTAAGTATTGATTTATTACGTTAGAGAAGATTTTAGATGAAAGTTAGCAGAAGTATGGGAATTAAAATTATAATTACACATAGCAATACCATCATACCCAATGAATAAACTGGCCCGTCATGTATTCTTAAATCAAATCACGATAACTGTAAGTTTGGATGCAAAAGTGAATTTTATTGTGAAGAGTCAGCTTAGTAAAGAGGAATTGCAGAAACTAGTGATCATCCCTAGGATCCATACAGAGGAAGCAAGCAATTATATGATACCCAAGCTGTACCAATATATGCACTAATTCCTGCAACATATGCATTTTTCTCACACCTATACATCATGCATTTACAGGTAGAAATATTGTCAATGCAATGTATATCTAGATTATTGGGATGAGAACAGGACCACAGTTTCACATGTAGAGAGAGGATTTATTCATTTCCACTTCATTTCCAAGAAGAAATGAGTCAAAAATGATTTTATTCATGACCATGACAACTTACATCCCTACATTTCATACGCATAGTACATACATACATATATAATAGGTAAGTCGTATGAGGAAACCACTTTTGCTTTAACATCAGATTAATCGCTGCAAGAAAACCCAGATTCAACCTAAATAGAGCTCAAAGCTAATCAGTTAAACCTCATTTTATCACTAATTAAATTCAACCTGAAAGTAATGTGATTGAAATTCGGAGCCCAGACTCTCAATACTTGTACAAAATACATTGAATATGGACACTATCCAAAGATGGAATTCTCAGATTTTGGGGGCCCTTGATTGATAATCAGCTACCGGGAGAAGAGCCTTGATTGGTGCAGTTGCCTAATAGAACCTTGATTGCCTAATAACATCAATATGAGGAAACCACCTTTGATCTATCTAAGATTAATCGCTGCAAGTAAACCCAGATTCGCCCAAACTAGAGCTCAAAGCTATTCAATCAAAGCTCATTTTCTCACTAATTTAATAACACGGCTGTCAATCAGTAATAAAAAATAATAATAATAATAATAATAATAATAATATAAAAAAAAAACAGAATCTTTATGAAACCCAACTGCAAAAATTCTAAAGATGTAGAGAAAAAACCCCTAATCTAGACTGATATATATAAGCCACAATCTAAAATGAAGATAGTTGAATCGAAATTCGATCCGAGGAAACCCTTAAAAAATCTGTGACTAACCTTAAATGAAACAGATGGAGATTGAGAGAGAGAGAGAGAGGGGAGAGAGAGAGAGAGAGAGAGAGTTCTTACCAACGGATGAAGAGATATCAGTGATAACGACATGGAATTTGCGGAGCTTGTGCTGGAGATGAGCAGCTATCCAAATCGTTCCGAGAGGGCTTTTCCTGGCAAGAAAGCTGTGAGAGTAGAACATCTTTTTCTCTATTCTATGGTTTCTGAGAGAGAGAGAGAGAGAGAGAGAGAGAGAGAGAGAGAGAGAGAGTAGGGCTTATTTTGGAAGGGAAATGAGCTGAAAAAACGGAAGGGCGGGAAACAACGTTGGCAGCAAAAATACAGAAGGAATTTGCCGGGACAGCGAAAGCAATTGGCAGGAAGTTCATGCACTGGGATGCTGCGTGGGGCATACGCATACATACTTACATCCCTACATTTCATACGCATACATACATACATATATAATAGGTCAGCTGCACTCAAATCATGAACTCACTTAGTGGGCAGTCATTGCTTGGGAATTTGCAATTGGGACAACAACCATCAAAGGCCATCCTACAAGCTTTGCTAAACCAAAGTCAGGTGTCTTAGGTATATAAAATACAAAACTAATAAAATGCCAACAGCACAACTGATAATCATTACTTGACAGATCTTCATGGTTGGGCAACACTTTCAGTTGGATATCACATGCCACAGCAGGTCCTACAAGCAACCAATTGCACAAATTTCTCATCTATAGCTAGTGGTGTCTCTTATTTTAATCTAAGTTAATAATCAAGCACTTGTATCTCTTTACATGTGACAAAGAGACAAGAGTACTTGACAACCAACTCTAATGTAAGCATTAAGCATGGATACTTTCCCATATTATAATACAGGACTGAAAGGGCAAGCGGAAGAAGAAGAAAGGGTCGTTGCATACAAGTGGTTGTAGATGATCAGTTTTTTATAGAATTATATATTAATGCAAAGAATACAACCAATTGATGATTGAAATTGATAATTTGACCTATTTTCTTTATTATAAATGAACATGGCCATCCATTTTTCATGCTATGGATCGGATGGTAAGAACCATTAAGATAAATGGATTTTTCAAGATGGCCAATGAAGAGTAAGCTAGACCACATGGGCAGTTTAGATCAATGATATGAACTACTGATGTGTCCAAACTGCAATTATGTGTATAGGAAGGTTCCCATGTACATAGCCAATTGGAGCATTTCCAAAAAGAAAAATATTAATTATAATCAAATACATATATTCAACAAACGGATCACTTACCTTTTATATTGATGCAGGACTAGACCAAGATATGAAAGTAATCCAATGCATGTGTGAACTATTCAAAGTCAGTGCCCTAGAAAAAAAAAATAAAAAATAAAAAAATTGAAGTTTTAGCAATTTCAAAAAAAATTCAAAGTCTATTAGAAGCCATACATATCAGTTTGAAAATCATGTGGGCATTTCCTACTTACCCTTCCTAATAATGTATGATAATACATATGCCTTTCCAACCTTCCAAGATCTAAGGCCCCTCCTAATTCTATCTTGTGACAGCATCATCATTCAACAATCTCTAAAAGTAGATTCTCAAGTTGTCACAAAATTCAATCCTTCATTGTCGTCGTCATCTAAAGTGACCTGAAAATTAGCCAAGTGACTTGAAAATTAGTCAAGTGACCTGAAGATTAACGTTGTATGTAAAATAAAATAAATCCTCCAGGGTATATATATATATATATATATATATATATATATATATATATTGTAAGTTGTTTATTTCTATTCTCAATCACAAGTATATTCATCATCCAACCAACTATAAATAAAGCAATAAAAATATTATTAAGCAAGATCAATGAACAACTATAAATTGTAATTAGATGTTCAACAGCTCAGTTGATCTGTTCATGTAAATAAGTCCTACTTCCTCATGAATGTCACAAAGAAATCAATGTTATATATCCCCTTATACAATTTCCTGTTGCCTGTGTATCAACCACCACACTCTACCAGAGTATCAAAGTTTTTCTCTAGCTAAGCTTATATAAATAGCTGAATGCCCTGCAATGTCGAACTAAGGTTTCCAGTCCCACAAAGTTTTTCTCTAGCTAAGCTTACAAAGGCAGGCCATGGTGTTTTCCCTACCCAGGGAGAATCTATTAAAACTAATTGTCAGTTCTCTCCTTTTTCCTCCCTTGCTTTTAAAAAGTTATTGGTATCTTAGTGCAACAGAATAGTCAAGGCTGCGTTTGGATGCATCATTGGATTGTATTGCAATTACTTTTGTAAGTATTCATAGTGAAAATTTAGGTTTCAAACAATTGAGAGCTACTTCAGCATGAATGCTAATTACAATCTGGTCATTCCCACAATATTCAATAGCGATGATTGCAATTCGATTCAAAAGTACATCCCAACGATGCCTAAAGAAACTTTTTCTCATTATTTCTGGTACTAACATATTCTTTTGTGTTTTCATTTTCTTTGGATTTATGTAGTGTGCTCTTTACTTTGTGTACTTGGGATTGGCAGTCTTGGTGATGGCTTTTATGGGTAATTTCCAAAATTCAAAATTTCCCATTTTCTATATCATTTAAACATAAATGAAATGGAAATTTGAGAAGGGGTGTTTTTTTTTTTTTTGAAATGTACTGATTTGAATGAATCATGTATACAAAAGGGTATTGTTGGAGTAGAACCAGTGAAAGGCAGGTACTGAGGATTCGCTACAAATATCTGGAAGCTGTTCTTAGATTGGGTTCTTTGATTCCCAAGAAGCAACCACTTTTGAGATTATCCACAGTATATCCAAAGACACTTCACTCATACAAGAGCTTCTTAGTGAGAAGGTACTCATGTGAATTGCATCCATGTCCCACGTCATGATGACCATGAGAGAAGGAAATCCTTCTTATTTTTTAATTATATCATCATCATCATCATATTAACTGGCTTGAAAAAGGTAACGTTCAAAATCACGGTATTTGACAGGTTGGTAACTGTCACAATACATGTGGGATACATATATTATGTTTATGCTTGATGTAGAAGTCTGGACCATCTAAACAAGAACAATGTAGAGAACAAGATTTAGAAAATCAAAATTTCATTTAATTGGTGGCTCTAGTGAATTAACAATGAAGTAATATCATCGAGATATTTGCCTTAGTGGGCTAAATACCTGTGTAAGCAATGGATCATTGGTCATGATGTTTCTTATTTGAAACAAATAAATTTCACAAATGTTGCTAGGTCGGAAATTCGGTTGCATCGCTAGATTAACAACTTGTTTGAGATTGTAGTAGTCATAGAAGATTTTTAAATAAAATGTACTAGATGAAGACTTTCATGAGATTTGTTAAAGCTGATACTTTTAATTCAGTTTGTCAACAGCTCATAATTGATCCGAGCAAACTGTTGGAGCCACAGAAAATACATGTGATGTAGGGCGACTGCAAGGCCCTAGTATGGAAATTTGAAAGGATGCAGATGAATCACGCTGACCTGATAATGAGATAACAATAAACTCATGGAAAAAGAATAAAATTTAAACTAATGAAAAAAAGACAAGAAAATTTAAACTAACGAAACAAAAAAGAAAATTTGGTTAAAACAGAGACATTTCATCAAAAGTTTCAAATGCCAAAGGAAAATATATGAGAGCTGGGTCTGTCTTATTGCGCCACTGTCAGGCATGACAAACTCAACCTGAGGCTGTTTTTTTCTGCTGGAATATGACGGCGTAAACTGGAACACCCACACCAATGCTGAATGCAGTGAACACTCCAAGAGACATCTTCAGTTTCTGATGCTTCATCCTGTCCAAGTTATACATGTGCTTCGCGTGGAGGTAGTAAGGTTCTGAATCATGGCCATGTCCTCCCTATTCTCTTCACCGCAGTTGAGTGCAATCCCCGAGGAGCTGAGTTAGAGAAAGCAGTTGCAGAGGACACCAACAACTTCATACCAGATCTCAATCCACCATTGAAAGCCATCTCTCTCAATCCACCGGAGCTAGGAAGTATAGTTATAGGCAAGTAATTGTTGCATTTCGTTGTGAGAAAAAAAACATAAAAATTGTTAAAACAGAGACATTTCATCAAACAGAGACATTTCTCTCTCATTTGTTGAGAAAAAAACATAAAAATTGTAACAGAGACATTTCATCAAACACATGTTGTGCACACCTTAAAGATTCACAACAAAAGGTGAATGGCAAGACTATTCTATATCTGCATCTGTTGTATAAATGGCATACATCTATAAAAACCCAGACCATCTAGATCATTGGTCCCATTGTTTACCAGAAATGGTCAGGGACGAGGTGAAGGGCGGGGGCTGCTGGCCGCACTTAGAGTGGTGAAGATGATGCTGGAGAGGATGCGCCGTTGCTGGAGATGATGCGTCGTTGCTGTAGAGGGAGAGATAAATCGAGAGAGATTAGGAGATCGAGAGGGAGACAGAGATGTAGATCGAGAGAGACAAGGAGATCGAGAGAGATGGAGGGAAAGAAGGGTTTTGGGGCACACTTGGAGGGAGAAGGAGATCGAGAGAGACAGAGGGAGAGGGAGATGTGGAGAGTGAGAGGGAGAAAAGGGTTTTGGGGATGGGTTTTGGTAGAAAAAAGGTGGGGGAAGAAGAGGCGGGATGGATTTGGGAGGAAGAGGCGGGATGGGTTTTGGATATTCGGGGATAGGGCGCCGCGCGGGATAGTTTAATTTGGGGTTTTTTAAAAAAAAAAATAAATTACAACAGCGGCGGTGGCCTTTCTGTACACGGGCGGCCACATAAAAACGACCCTTATTTCATCTACAGTGGCAGTTTTTTGTGGCCGCCTGTGCTAAAAACGCCCCTAATAGCCATTTTTCTTATAGTGAAAGTCACCTAGAACAGGGTTATCCCATCATTTGAGTCAAAGCGTGAGGGAGATTCAAGAAAGTATTCCAACCCTTCCAAGTATTATTCCATTTATGCATATATACACATGCTATTACACAAGAACATGCACTATTGTATGATATGCATGCTCTCAAAAATATAATTAAGATACAAGCTAAAAAAAAAGAGATGTAATTTTCATCGATGAGATAGCAAGTTCTCCAAGTACCTCTCTACATTGTCGAGCCTACAAAGCTCCTTCACTACGGGCATGGTTGCGGGAACCTTCATTTGGAATGCCCAAGTAGACCCATCAGAACCATTGCAAAAATGCTCTTTCCTGGCTTCACCAATGGCTTCTCTTGTTGCACAATGAACCTTTTGGATCTGAATCTGATTATAGATTTTTAGACTTGAGCCGGATCGAACCAGGTCCGATCCAGATACGACCCATTTGGAGCCCTACGGTCCTTTCTCTCATCATCGCCTACACGAGCGTGGGCTGCGTTGGTCTGATTATGCTTAGTAATAGTTGTGACTACTATTGACCCAACACCTCACTGGGGAGAATGTGCATTAGATCCAACCCATACATCAGGTGTGCCATCATAATTCATCATATATCCCTAAAAATCAGTCCAATCCAAGACCTAAGTATGCCTAATAGATATGGAATTCATATGGTGTGATGCACTAAATCTTGGATTTTTCAGCTAATTCATTCATCCCAGTGCATCGCATCATATGCCTGGATTGGATGGCATATGCATACCAAGGTAGAGCCCACACATGATTTAAACCATTTTAAGGGGCCTTCCCATCTCAACCACAGGAAAACAATGGAGAATGACACCGACCGTTGAAACCTTCTAAACAATTCATAAGGTCACACAAACATGCATGAATGAAAGGGGAAAAACAGATATTAACTTGATTTAAAACTTTTGTAGTCCTGGAAAGTTTTCAATGATAGACATTCAATTCTCATTGTTTCATGTGGTGTGGTCCACTTAAGTCTTAGACAACTGGTAGAGTGGAGATACATTGTTTCAACACTTGAGGTCTTGATATGGATCCCTAGTAGGGGTGGCTAACATGGAGTGTGTGTACTGACATGGGTGTGTACTAACAAGCTAACCCAAAAAAAAAAAAAAACAAATTTTTTTAAAAAAAAGGGTTTTAGATATGCTTTTAATTTTGAGCTAGTGCTCTAAAAGGAGCTAAAAAATATCACATTGGGCATAGTATAATTTACTTAGCAAACTATAGTGTGCTAGTTACTAATTAGACTTGCATGCTACCCCTATGGTGATGGACTCCATCATGGAAAGAGCATGAGAGGTCCACTATAATATGTGTTTTATTCACGTCATTTATTCATTTTAAAAAAATTATTTTTAAAATGAGTTAAAAATGAGGTAAATATAAAGCTTAAGTATGCCCACCATAGGAAACAATAAAGATTGAATCCCTAGAGTAGGAAACTTATTAGGCGCCACATAAGTTTTTTGAACAAAGTGATATTTGTGTTTTTCCATTCCTTATGAACAAGTTGGATGGAAAATAGACATCACAATGGGCCCTGGGAAGTTTTCAATCAATGACACTAATATCATTACTACTTATGGTGTGGCCCACTTGAACCTTGGATTTGCTTCCTTGTTAATCTCATGCCTTAAAATGATACGTCAAAATGAATATAATGTGTGCATAAAATACGTACATCACGAGATACCCTATAGAAGTCCTACCAAGACTGAGTTTGTCCCTCTCAACAATTTCTCTCTCACGGTTCCTTAAGGTTCTCTCTCTCCTGTTGTGGCATGATTCTCAAGGAAGGCCAATTGGTTGCCATCTTAGATCCAACCAGTGGTTGCCACCTTGACTGTAGGGTCACCTTGATGAATGTGTCACATATCCATGTTGTCCATCTATTTTTTCAGCAACAGTTTATTTATCTATTTAAAAAGCAGATAAAATCTTCGGTGGGCCATACCATGGAAAATAATGGTGATTAGATAACTAACCACCTGCTATAACAAACGAATAATTGAAAATCAACCTTCTATTGTCCACATTACTCGCGTAATCAATATCCACATAACCTACCAACTTGTTCTTTGACCTTTCAACGTTAAAACGTAGTTCACTGTACTTAGTATATACTGAAGTAACCATTTCACTGTCTCCCAATATTATTTGCCGAGTTTAGCCATATATCTGCTCATAATACCTATAGCATGTTAAATATATGATCTCGTAGATACCACGAAATACATTAAACTGTCAATGACACTTGAATATGGCACACGAGACATTACTTGCTCTTCTTCTATTATAGTATGACATTATTTACAATAAAGTCTAAAGTAAGTAGCTTGGGGTGTATTAACCGATTTCGCTTTGTTCATACTAAACTTAACCAATACCTTCTTAAGGTATTCTGCTTGTGATAACCACAATATACTCTTCTATCAATTTATGTGAATGTGTATGCCAAGAATCTTCTTTATGACTCCTAAATCTTTCATTTTAAATATTTATAACAACTAAGTCTTTAACATATCGATCTCAAACATTATATGGTTGGCAATGAGCATGTCATATGCATATAATAATAGTACAATAAACTATTAATTATTCAATTTCTTGTAATGGACACAATAATCATATTCAATCCTAGTAACTTGATGACCAACCATGAAAGTTTTTACCATATCTACTTCTCAACCATTGCCTTTCACACATTGAATGTGCCGAATACATCGGATTTATTTTTCAGTAAACAAACTCATACCTTTTTAGAGTAGTCATTTATAAATTAGATAAAAAATGATGATCCCCTTGTGGAAATAATGGGTGATGGGCCCATACATCTTAATGTACTTACTCAAACATTCATGTATATACACGCTTTACGATCTTAAAAGTTAACCGAGATTGTTTACCATGTATACAATGTTCATACATATAAAAATCAATACTTTTAAAAACATGAATCAAGCTAAAATCATAAAGTACATTCATATCGTGCTCACTCGTGTGCCCCAGGCGTACATGCTACAAATGCGCTGATATGCATTCTACTATAAACGTTGTCACTTCACCCGATACGGTATTTGTAAGACCCGTATCTTGGTCCGTACCTTTCCGTACACTTCCGCGGTCTTACCGGTCGAATTCCGGCGACCTTCGACCCTTAACCGATATCGACGCGCGACTCGGATTCATGTGCCGACAACCCGAGTCGACTCAACCCGAGACCAATACCATAGCGACCGCATCGTCGCCACGGTTCCGATACCGCGACTCACGCGCCGAGGCGATACCCTGATCAAGAGTTATGGGCCAACGTTCGGTGCGAGAAAACGCCGCGCGTTGCGAAAACCAAGGGAATCTCAACGATGTGTCACATCAATCACATCAATCCCATCAATCAATCACCCATCAATCCATCACATGTCAAGTACACATCACTTCCATCCCTTTTCCCAAGCAACCACAAAAGTCTCCCAAACTCATACCTCTCTTACACAAAAAGCCACAAAAGTCTTCATTTCCCATACTTCTCTTACACAAAAGCCACAAAAGTCAAGTTTCTCTTACACCACCATCACTCACCCATCCATCCATCACTCTCTCTCTTTCTCTCTTTCTCATTCCAAAATTTTCAAGCAACAAAAATTGCAAGGGCTCCATACGTATGGAATTTCTCCAAAGACCTTAAGCTCCAAGTGGCCCACCTTCCTACCCCAAAATCTCCCATCTCAACCCTCCATTCTTCATCTTAGCCATTGAAGTTGAAGACAAGGTGCCAAGGAACCCCTAGGAGCGAGAAGATCGGACGGTGGGTGACTCTATAGGGTAGATTTACTTATTTTTATGGTGGACCAAGTGAGGCCCACCGATCAATGGTGTGGATCTCACTTAGGACCCTAATATGTGGCCGATGGACCACTTGGATCATCATGATCGTTTCATGATGGGGCCATTCTCCATGGACCCCATCATGATGTTTATTTTCATTTAGAAAGGTCATCTAGACCGTCCATATCGGTGGAGAATGGATCTCCACCGTTGATTTACAATTCTAATGGTCCCATGTGCAAGGGATCCATTTATTGTATGTTTCATTGCAAGGGAGGGCCCATAATGACGGGGACCCTCCATCACAAGCCGTGTCCCACTCTCCATGTCTCTCTCTCTATTTTATTTTATTTTATTTATTGCAAAAGGATGGTGTGGCCCACTTGAATGGATCCCACCTTGATGTAATTATTTTATTCAAGTGGGGCCCACCTTAGACGTTGAACCTATGGCACCCATCAGTGGTGGCCCACTTCATCAAGGCCCACAAAAAAAAATATATATATATATATAAAAACTGTCCAGCGTCTGGGACGCTGGACGTTTTACAGAAAGAAGAAAAAGGAAAGAAAAGGAGAGGTTTTGGGTGGTCCCTTAGTGTAGGCCCCATCTTGATGTATATGTTTGATCCGAGCCGTCCATCCTCTTACTCACATCGATTTAACCGTCAAGTAAAAGAATGGGACTGATTCGAATATCTTGTGGGCCATAGCATGGGAAACATTGACGGTTACCATTGAAAATTCTTCTGGTGTTTCTAGGCCTCAAAAAAATTCGAACTCCGGACTCTTTTTGTCCGTTGCGAGCTGTAAAACACTATGGATGGGATGGATTTTCAAGAAGCGGGCCCCACACGTGATTTTTGGCAGAAACCAAAATTTAGAAGAGAGAGAGAGAGGGTGGCATGTCTCTCCACTATCAACCGCAGCACGCTGCACGCGGCAGCGTGCAGCGCCCGGGCGGGCGGGCATTCAGCAGGGACCCACGGCTCCAGCCGTGGGCCCCACCTTGATGTTTGTATGCTATCCAAGCCGTCCATGAGGTGGGTCCCAACCTCAGGTGGGCCCCCTCCAAATTTCTGTCCCGTTCAATAATCAGGTGGCCCACACCTTAAGAAACAGTGTGAATGAGCATCCACCATTGAAAATCTTCCTGGGGTCCACAGAAGTGTTGGATCAAGCTGAAATTTTATGTTTTCCGTTCATCCAGGTTGAGTGACCTTATGAATGGGTTGGATGGCAAATAAACATTACAGGGTGGGCCCCACATGGGACCCACATTGATGCTTATGTTGTAGCCCACCATCCAGGCGGACGGTGGCAACCACCTGACGCACGGGCTGCCTCCACCGTCCACGGACGGTGGGCCCTGTGTGATGTATGTGTTATACCCGCACTGTCCACTGGACAGTGGGACCCCCCTTGATGCATGTGAGGCATCCATACCGTTCATCCATTGATTTGTAGCAGGCCTATGGGATAGGCCCATTTGATTTGGGAAACGCTTATGGGCTAGGCCCATTTGACTCATTTTAGGCCTAAGAACTTGGGCCCACTCGACATATGTAAAGCCTATTGGTTTAGGCCCACTGGTTATGTTCTAAGTCCATAAGAGTAGGCCCTTTTGAAGTATGTCAGGGCCTATGAAATTGGACCCATTGTTGCATTCTTGAAGCCCCTGGAAGTGAACCCATTTGATATATTATAGGGCCTATGGGACTAAACCCATTTGATTATAAAAAGGGGTCATTGGGATTAGGCCCATTGGATGTATTTGAGACCCATGAGTTAAGCCCACTTTATTTGATTAAGGCCTGGCGGTTTAGGCCCACTTGACTCATATTAGATCTAGAGGTTGAGGCCCACTTGATCCACATGTGGGATCCAATTGGTGTGGCCCATTTGATGCATATTAGACTCATATGACTAGGTCCAATTGATGCAATCCAAGGCCCACGGGTTTTGACCCATTGCAATGCACATAAGACCCATTGGTGTGGCTCATTTATGTGGCCCATCTGACGAATAAAAGGCCCATAAGCTATGGCCCATTTGATATATATCTAAGGCCCAATGGGAGGAACATAAGGTCCATTGCAATGTGTAAACCCAATACCGATTATGTAGCGGTGTTCTAAGAAGATCGTACCTGGGAAACAATGTTGGTTTGACGTCCACATTGTGAGTGTAATGTTGGTTGGATGTCCACATTACGATTCTCCTTAGGGTCCATTACTGGGCCGTACTTATCGTATTTACGCCATCCAGGTCCATCTGCATTGTAAATAGTTCATTTTGTTATAACACGTTTAATATAGTTTCATGACTCATGATCATATGCATCATATGTATGCTTGATATGAGGACTGACTGATCATAGCATATGCCTTCGGGCAGGTTGTTTATGGACTCCTGGTTAGGCAGTATTGCCCTACATGAGCGCACGATATGCGCATGGATTGTTGCATGACTGGACAGCGTGAATCATGCATTTCGCACTTGTGTGACATGGTTATTGTACGCCCTAGCAATATCAGGGCCATAGCCTCCACAGACGCATCGTGGTTGGCAGGATTGGATACCGAAAATCTTTATCTACATGGGGTACTATAGATATCCCTGGGTGAAAGTCCCTAAACCCTTATGGTACCAAGAGGTTGCTCCAAAGTCTAGACCGAGTGGGTAGATGAGCGTTGAGTGCCGATTACCAGACGGTTACGCTCTCCACTGTGTCGTGGTCGGTTGGAAGGGGGTGCGGCCTTACCCGCCCGAGTGTAGGGGGCAATGCTAGGCTGAGTTTGGCCAGCTCGGGAAATGGGTCCGCTATCAACGAGTCGCGCCCGATATTGGCAGACGGATAGTGAGGTCTCTTCCACTTACCTTATTGCGCGCGATGTGCCGGCAATTTGGTGTAGAGTGTACTAGACCCCGGTGATATTCCATATTTGAGCTGTACTGATATGTGGACATAGATGAGGACCTATATGCTTGAGTTGCATTGCATATAGCATGGCCTTTGGTGGCCGATACCATTCATGTCTTGCATTGTATAGCCTTGGTACGGCTCATGATGTTATGGTTCATCTGTATATTCCGCATCACTCTGTCATTTGCATGTTCATATTACTACCTTGCGCACACACTCTCACCACCCTCTAAGCTTTCTGTAAGCTTATGCACGACCGTTGCGTGCAGGTGACGTCGGATCGCAGCAGCGTTGAGGCAGGAGCACGTTGCTGATCATTTTGGAGTTTTTCTGTTATTTACCCTTGTATTTCCCTTTATGCCCATTGCACTTGTAAAGTTTTTGATCATAGTGGAAATGTAATGGATTTCTTGGTTGTTGTTTGTGGGTTATGCCTTTGGTTATGCTTATTACGTATCAGACTGATGTTGAAAATCCTCCTCGTAGCATCCCAGGATCGGAACCTGGCGAATGGGAGCTAGGAGCCGAGAATGGGGTTCTACGGAGGCTGTCGGCGCCGGGTTCGGCGATCGGGAATTTTGTGAGCCCGGTTTCCGAGTTTGGGGCGTGACAGTATTTCTAATCAACTTATAAAGATTGTTGTATCCCCTTCAAAATTTTTGGGACCCAATCAAAACTAGTAAATTTGCACCCAAGTGCCTCTAATGCCCCAGTAAATATTAAAATCTCCATAAGCTTATGAATGTATCTCACATCCGTCAAAATATGCTCCACCCATAAAACATCATGATGCGTGTTAAACTGATTCCGACAACCTTATAGGCAAGATTATTACCCATAAACATATGTCTACCATCGCACTTGCTGTAACTGATAAACTAATCCCACTAAAAAGTTATGTAATATGTGGCCCCCATATTTGAGATACCCAAATTTAGATATGGTGAGAACACCACCATCATCTACTTCCTCGTTGGATTCTACAATGTTAGCTTCTTTGGATATGTTATTAGATTTTTCTCTCTCTTGATCCTTAAAATCTCGATAATAATTATTCACGTGTCTCATTAAGGAATAATTTGAACACTTCATTCTGGCATTCCTTTTCAATTTAGATTTAGATTGAGAATTCTTTTTCTCCCCGTTATGAATTCCTTCCCTTGGCAACCAGTGCATCTGCAGAGGTACTCTCATCGCTCTTTTTCATACCCAACAACTTCTCGTGAAGGATAAAGATAATAATTTCAACATCGATAGTATCCCTACCATGAATCAGAGTGTCCATGAGATTCTTGTAAAATTGCAAAACTAAATTTAACATAATCAAGGCTTGATCCTCATCTCCAATTTTAACATTTGCATTCGTCAGTTTATATATCAATTCATTGAACGTGCTCATGTGTTCATTGATATGGGATCCCTTTGTCATCTTAAGATTGTATAATTGTTTTTTAAGATACAGACAATTGCCCGAGAATTTCTTCATATACACAATATCAAATTTCGTCTATACTCCTGCGATGATCTTTTGATATGGGACATTGTAGAGAACTTTGTCCGCCAGATAAAATTTAATCAAGGCTGTAACCCTCTCATAAAGTTCATCCCACTCTTCATCACTCATAGTTGTAGAACACTTTGCCTTACTAATGAGAGGGTGTTTCGAATTAAAAGGCCTCTCATCTTTACCTTTAATAATTTAAAATTATTTATATCAGTAAACTTTTATGTCTTGTACTTCACGTTAGACCCTTTCGTTGTTATGTTTCATATTAGAACTCAAAACCCCAGGGTTAGATATGATACCATTTTGTTGGGGGTCGCGCAGAAGTAAACCTGAATTCAACCAAACAAGATAAAATCAAACGTAAATAAAACACCTAGAGAGCAAATGAATTTTACGTGAAAATCTCTTACAGGGAAAAAACACAGCATAAAAGCAATAAACAATCAGCTATGAAATGATATTACAGGAAATGATTCACTCATAATGATGAGAGTCCACTTTGAATCTTCCAAAACCCTAACTTTTTTTTTTCTTTAAAATCCTTTGAAACATCTTAGCAAATCCTTGTTATGACTTTATCTCAATTTCACTCGATATATATATTATCATGACCAGAATAAAAAACAAATCACGCATTTACATAGTTCCACCGTTGATCCCAACGTCGATTGATTGAACACCCTTTTATTAATTGAGTAAACCAAAGCTTGAGCAATCAAACTAGTCCAAAGTATCTAGAGAGTAAATAAGAATCATTTGGTGGCATCTTGAATAACAAATACTTTAAATCATGGTCAATGCGGAGGTGAACAATTATATAGTGCAACTTGAAAGGAAAATAGTTTTTCTTTTATTTAATGCGCGCACACACACTCACACCATAGTAGGATTTCACCACCTAAGGGTACTCGAACCCTTGACCCGGTGTTGAAACTCCTGAGAGTCTACCACTGGAGCAAGAGTAAGGACCCTTGAAAGTAAAATAGTTAACCTTTTCCTGTTCTTTAGTATAAACAACACATTAGGGTATAAAATCTAAGTTATTTACATGACTTATTAATATATGCATTTTATTTAACTTGAATGGTCTCTTAATAATTCTCGAGTCTTTTAAAAATACTTTTATTCAAATTTAGCTAAAAGTTGAAGAGTAGTTTATTTTTATTTTGGATAAGATGTCTACAATTCTAAGATATATATTGAACTTTTTTTTTATCTCACTTTTTACTATCCTAATTTTTCATGTGATTGTCCTGCGATCTCTTACACATCACACCTATGTATTTGAATAAATGCATGAACCACAAGTACCATATGATCACTCTTTATATTTATGGGCTTCACATGCACGATATGTGTTATTGAGTTACTGTAAGTCCCATGGAGTTCACTTAATACTCCTAGCAAACTCTGTCAACCCACCATGAATGTACGTGGTTAATCCACACTGTTTATTTGTTTTTCCAACTCATTTCAAGAATTGAGCCAAAAATTGAAGCATATCTAAAGCTCAAGTGAACTACCCCGTGGGAAACAATGAGAATAATGATTTCCACCATTGAAACTTTCCTTGGGCCCACAATGATATTTATTTGTCATCCAACCTATTTATAAGATCACACAAACATGAATGAAAGGAAAACACAAATATCAGCTCAATCCAAAACTTGCATAGCCCTTGAGAAATTTTCAATTGGTAGACTATTCAATTCACACTATTTTTCAGGGCGAGGTTCACTTGAACTCCCGATATGCTTAATTTTTTGGTTCAAGTCTTAAAACTAACTACTAAAAATAAATAAACAGTAGATAAAATACATAAATCACTGTGGCCCACAGAGTTTACTTACTTTGTCACGCCTCGAAATTCGGGTACAGAGTGTGCACCCTCAGACCCGAGTTGCAGTTCGTAACTCGTACACAAAGTGTACTAATTTAATTTCTTATTCAATTTAATCAGAGATAATAATTATATTCAGTATAAGTTCCACCATAATCTCAATCACACATACATAACACTTAACGCCAATCCACTAAGCATATATAAATCTTGACAACCCTTAAAATAAAATAAACCTAAAAAAAGTCATTCATTTATTATATCATCGTAATATAATTATATTTATTTCATATCAATACTGCTTCAATGAAATAAATCTAAATAATTCATTAAAATCTCAAAATCAATACCAATATGCATTATATGTTAATTAAATTATACTAACAAATAAATCACATAATTGAAAATTGTCTAATGCCGCCACTTCATCTTTAGATAAGATGGTCACATTTCACATTGGTTATGTTCAGGTATGGTGTATCCTTTTAGTTCTTGTGCCACATCATCTACTAATGACTCATCTGTACGATTTTTTTATCAATGAAAAGGTAAGCTGAACAGGCTCAGTGAAATAACCCAGCATGGTTCATAATCATATCAATTAAAATAACATAAAAATTATGCACAATGATATGTATGCAAATGTGTATGAATGCATCAGATGGGGTGATCATCCATCTGATTGGGTTGAAGGTCGTTAACCAGCATTCACCCGTTGGGTAGGTTTCTACCTTTCGGTAGGCTTGAGCATGGCCCGCATCTGGTAACGGTCTATCAGGATCGACATTTCTACCAGGGAGGGCCCCTACGATCGACCATGTATTATGCAATGCAATGAATGATGGATAATATGTAAATGTGTATTTTTCATATTTGGTAAAGTTATTTTGATCAGAATATTCACATATGAATTTAACATGCAATTATCATAACAAAATTCCTAAATTTGTATATCAATCAATCAAACAATCACAAACTATTTATTTTAATTTTAATGAAATATGAGACAAGTTAGGTTACTCACCTAAGTCCAATAGCGTAGAATCCACAAGGTAATTAGATTGGCTTGAATTCAGAGATCTTATTAGTTATATCGCCAACATTAATTATTATTCATCTAGTTATTTTATATGGTGGAGTCCACATTGATATACATCCTAGGTGGCTAGATTTAAAATAATTAAATAATTAAAATTTTTATTTTATATTTTTTTCTTTTATTTTCTTTTTAAAATTATAAAACTGATTGAAAATTATTTAATCGGGGTGGCCCATCGGATAATCAGATCATTTAGATTCTTGAGATATTATCATATTTTGCCTCTACATATTAGATGGATGATGTGGATCTAACCACACATACACCGATGACCCATCTAGACCTTCTACACCAAATGACGCCAATACTTGCGTAAAAATTTAAGATTTCTTTATTAAACACTTTTAGATTTGACTAATGTGGCCTATCCGATGGTCAGATTGATCTGAAAATTATGGCCTTCGTATATTTTGACTATAGGGATCATATGATCCATACAGATCTATCTTAATACAATTAGATTTCATCTATTTAATATATTTCTAAAATATTATTAACTAAATCTGAAATTATTAAAATATCACTTTATTAAAATTGACTCTATACACATATACAATGATGGTATGAATGATCAACACCATCCATTGTATAAATCAAGAAAAAATTAACAATATAATAAAAAATTAAAAAGATCTAATAATTAAAACTTACTTGATCAAGTCTTCTTAAAATTTCTTCTTCCTCTTACTTTAGGATTTCTTATCTCTTTTTTTTTTTAAATGTATAAATCTTCCGTATTCCAAATTCTTATAAGATAGGATGAGTATATCTTCTCTTATTATAAATTTAAATTCTTTTTAAAATACTTGATAGAAAATTATTATTATTATTTCAAAAATTAATCCTTAAATCTCTTTTTCAATTAAGAATGTCTTTATCAACTTAACTATTAACTTATTTTTATTATTTATTTAAAAATAAAATATTTAAATATATACATATATTTTCATACGTACCAAAATTTAGAATTGCTCTTCCTACCCCCGCCACCAGACAGCTATGGAAAGAAGGCAGAACGAAGCTCAGGTAAACACCACTACACAAGAGGCGGGGGATATTTATTTGTCATCATAAATTGCAGCTGATCCAAAACTTCTATGGCCCAATAGATTTTCAGCGGCAGCTGTTCAATCCCCGTCCTGTGGTATGACTCACTTGAGCCTTCGATCTTACTTATTTTTGGGCTTGTCACTGTCAAAAGCAGGACCGTCCGTCTCTAACTGGTCCCTGGAGTAGTACCCAATCGGCGTTCATGACATGGTAGAGCCTGAAGAACCGAAATCTACTAGAGCCTTCTGTGACGGGACACGTGAAAGGGTGATGATACATCAGATCCACCCATATACTGGAACTAGAACCATGAGAGGATTACATCCATTCATTTTTTCACAATCATTCCACTGCATTTTTTACCGTTGACTATTTTTGCTTGTCCACCGTCTAATTAATGGCCACAGATCAGATGGATACAATTGCCTCGTATGAGTTATCTTTTTGAACACAAACCATATGTGCTAGAGCTCTACATATCTACGGACCTGATTTGTACATCGCCTGCCATGTGTCCAGTGGAGAGATGGCTCTACCATATTACGGTTCTTACGGTGAAACCAGATAATCTCCTATAGAAAAAGCCACGTCAGAGTCCACCTCATCGATCCGGAGGCACCAAAACTATCCACTCAACACTCACCACGTTTCAAAAAGTACGGAAGTTCCGAAAACCACTATTCGAGCCTTCAATCATCTGCAGACCGTGGATTAACTCTCCCGCCAAACCGAAAAGATCGAGAAAGATCAACGCCACGTCACCGATCCGTGACTCTTCCCTTTATCCAATCAAAATAAACTCGAATCCCCTATAAATAAAGAAACCTAAAATCCATTTCCTCTCATCTTTCACAGAAATATCCAATTTCTTCCCTTCTTCACACCGCTTTTTATTTACGAACCTGCCCTTCTGCAATTCCATGGCGCCCAAGGCAGAGAAAAAACCCGCGGAGAAGAAGCCGGCCTCTGAGAAGCCAGCAGAGGAGAAAAAGGCCGAAAAAACTCCTGCCGAGAAGAAGCCCAAGGCCGAGAAGCGGCTCCCGAAAGAAGGCGGTGGGGCGAGCGGAGACAAGAAGAAGAAGAAGCGTTCGAAGAAGAACGCAGAAACCTACAAGATCTACATCTTCAAGGTCCTGAAGCAGGTTCATCCCGACATTGGCATCTCCAGCAAGGCCATGGGCATCATGAACAGCTTCATCAACGACATCTTCGAGAAGCTGGCCCAGGAGTCTTCCAGGCTAGCCCGCTACAACAAAAAGCCCACCGTCACGTCGCGGGAGATCCAGACGTCTGTTCGTCTCGTCTTGCCTGGGGAGCTTGCCAAGCATGCCGTGTCGGAGGGCACCAAGGCCGTTACAAAATTCACTAGCTCTTGAAGATGGGGTTTTGGGTTTTTCTTTTGGGTGTGTTGGTTTTTGATGGCAGGATTGTAATTTCTTTGGTTTAATGGGGTAGGTAGTTCTATAGGGAGAACTGGGGTTACGCTTTTGTATTCTGCCTGGATGTGTTAATACAGACCGTTCGTTTTGAAATGGACATGCTTTATTTCGGTATCTGCTTTTGATTTGTCTGAGTTGTTGAGTGTGATGTGCCAGGTCTTTTTAGATGATATCTGTGTCTAATGCGATTGGTGATCAATGCTCTTCATCCGCGGGTGTGGCTCATCTGTTGGCTGCTGCGAGTCTTATGTTCTGAAACTTCCGCAAAATGCCATATGCCGATCCAGGCGGGCATACTCGGTTTTTGGTTCGTGACCACCTCATGATCCTGATGGTGAGGCGAAGGAGATTGCGAAGGAGATGGTAAGGCGTAGAATGAGAATATGATGACGCGGTTTGGCTAGTGACCCTAACACTATCTAGCCAGCTGATGTCAAAGCTCTATAGGCCCCACCACGATGTATATGTTTTATCCATGCCGTCCATCCATTTTTCCAGCTAATTTTAGAGCAAGAGGCCAAAAGTGAGATAGGAACGGAGCTTAATGGACTACACCACAGGAAACAGTGGGGAGTGATTTCCACCGTTGAAACATACCTAGGGCCCACAGTAATGTTTATTTATCATCTAAACTTTTTATAAGGTCACATAGACCTGGATTAAGGAAACTACAGATACCAGCTTCATCCAAAACTTGTGGCCCACGAGAAGTTTTTAACGAGCGATTACCACTTTTTTCGTGTATTATAGTCCACCTAAGATTTGTATTTACTTCGTTTTTTTGATCATGCGATAAAATGAGCTTTCAATACGGATGGACGGTGTGGATGTGGTCACGTACATCACGGTGGGCCCCACACCAGGGGTCCCACGATCCGGGGTCTCACCTAATCCTTCAACGCACGCACTCACACCCCCGAACGCACGCACTCGCACTGGCTGTATTTCACCACAGTACGCCCTCGAACCCATGATAACCTCACGAAACTCATGTGAAGTTAGCATGAGGCATGGGTAAGGACCGGAGCTGAGTTCACTGGCTACTGTTTGATGATACATCCGCATGCATACAAACTGTACACGTGGCATATCATTAGTTCAACTCCACAAGTTTCTCTTGTTGAGAACTGATCTTAGACACATTAATCCTAGTTGCATCAGCACACTGGGACGGTCCGATCAATTGATCTGAACTGTCCGTTAAATAAAGAAAACATTTCATGGGTCACCATTTAAAAATCGCAACAATCGGATGACCCAATTCTACTTAATTTGCTATTTATTATTTTTAATAGTCGTCAGTTTTTCAAACCATGGATGGAAAGGTTAGTGTTTCCTAACAACAGTGATTCTTTTGAATGATATGTAGTCCATGATGGACCCTAACAATAAGACGGATCAGATTTTTGATCGGGTCTATTTTTGTATAAACGATTTTGACCGTCCATATAAGAGGTCAGTGATCAGATGATTAAGATTGCCAGAGCAGTGTTTTCATTTTGACTGGTAGCCTACGAATGGGCGTTGGAAGGAAGGGACAGTACAGATGGACCGGCAAGATGGTCTAAACCTATAAATTATGCTCTGAGAGCAGGGGATCATTTCTCACTTATTTTAACCTGCACTCAGGGCTGTCAATGGGCCGGACTCGGGCTGGGTAAAATTAAAAAATTTGAATACTCCCCGCCCGAACCGTTCAAAATCCAGCGCCAACCGCAGGTCCCGCCCGTTGACGGCCTTCATAGTAGCAAGGAAGCGGATTGCGTACTGAGGATACTCTGTGGGGTCCACCGTGATTAAATATTTTATCTACTCCGTCCATCTACTTTAATAGGTAATTTGATATCTGGAGCACAAAAATGAAACATATAAATATCAAGTGGACCTCACCACGAGAGACAGTGTGAATTGAAATTCTACCGTTGAAAATTTCTTGGGGCCCGCAGAAGTTTTGGATCAAGATGATATTTGTGTTTTTCCTTTATCCATGTCTTTATGATATTATGAACAGGTTGGATGACAAATGAACATCACTTTCGGCCCTAGCAAGGTTTCAACGGTGGAAGTCATTATTCCCACTGTTTCCTTTGGTGTGGTCCATTTGAGCTTTGGACGTACTTATATTTTGGACTAAACCACTAAAATGATCTTTAATAATGGATGGATGGCGTGGATAATCTACATACATTCATAGTAGGCCCAACTGAGTTTACTCAGTACGATAAAAGCGTACTGAGTAACTCAGTACGCAATCCCATTTCTAGTAGCAAACCGCATGGTCACGATGCCTCTTCGCAATTGACGCAGATGGGGTGGTGAACCAAACACCACCCAGCTCGGTCGTGGTGTTTTATCCATGCTGTTTTTTTCTTAAATTTTTATTTTAAATTTTTTTTAATATATTATTATTATTATAACACACGCACACACACCCTCACACATACACACACACTCCCTGCACCTGAGAATTCACCCCCATGGAGACGGGGGTTTGAAACTCCTGGGAGTTTATGCTGTTAATCTATTTTGTCAGCACAATTTAAGGCATGAGCTTAAAAATGAAGTAGATCAAAAGTTAAGCACCGCATCATACGAAATACATACATCATAGTGGGCCCCGCAGGGCTAATCGTGTTGGGACCACTAAAACAGATTGAGATTGGTTACTCCCCTGCCACCAGCCCGGTGGCTCGTGGTCGGTGCTATGTGAGCCCTCATGATGTATGTGTTTCATCCATTCCTTAAATTCATTTTTACATATTATTTTAGGGTCTGGTCCCAAAAATGCGAGGGATATAAATTTCAGGTGGACCACCTCACAGGAAAATAATAGTGATTGGATATCTACCATTAAAATCCTCCTAAGGCCTAATGTACTGTTTAGTTGACACTCAATATGTTTATTAGGGGAACGGATTGGCTACTCCCCCTGACACCACCCATTAGCTGGTGGTTGGTGCTCTGTGAGGCCCACCATGATGTATGTGTGTCATCCATGCCGTCCATTTTTTTTATATATCATTTTATTATATGATAAAAAAATGAAATATATCTCTATCTCAAGTGGACCATATTTTAGGAAACAATGTTGAATAAATTTTGACCATTAAAAATGTTTTGGGGCTATAAAAGTTTTGAATCAAGCTAATATTTATTGTTTCCCTTCATCCGGGTCTTTATGACCAAATCAACATATTGGATGTCAAATAAACAGTATGGTAGGCCTTAGGAGGATTTTAATTATGAATATCCATTCATTACTTTTGTCCGATGGTGTGGCCCATATAAGATTTATATTCCTATCATTTTTTGTATCAAGCCCTAAAATGATCTCTAAAAATGGATGAATGGAATGTATGAAATACATACATCATAATGGGGCCCACAGAGCACCAACCACCAGCCACGGGGCTGATGTCAAGGGGCGTAGCCAATCCTTTCCCGTTTATTAGGTCATACAGGCCCATATGAAGGGAAAAAACAAATATCAGCTTGATCCAAAACTTTTATGCCCCCAAAAGGTTTTTAATGGTCGATGCTCATTCAACACTCTTTCTTATAATGTGGTCCAATTCAGAATGGTATATTCCTCATTTTTGGCATTATATCATAAAATGATATAGAAAAATATATGAACGGACTGGATGAAACACATACATCATTTTAAGGCCCACAGAGCACCGACCACCAGCCACTGGCTGGTGGCAGAGGGAGTAGCCAATCCATCTCCGGGATCACCACCCAATCGGACGAGAAATGCCTTTGGCCCAGGGCCACGTGAAGTTTCTGTGGTCGTAAGCTATGTGGTTGCCAGCAACCCTCTACTGTAGGCTCGACAAATCTCGCACCATGTGATGATCCAGCCCGTCCATCTAGCAGTACGTGTGAGATCTATCACTCATCAGAGGTCTCATTATCGACACCAACTGGACTAGAAACCAACGATCCAGAAAGCAGTTGCTAGCTCACCTGGGAATGAGAGGTGATGATTTAAGGATCAGTGAGATTCTTTCTACATTGACCATATACTAACAAGAGCTTCTAGATGAACGGTCTGGATCAGCATGTTGTGGAGCCTTTTACAACATGAGTGACTGAAATGTTGTCGGGGCATCCACACGTTGATCTCGCGCCGCTATGCTTGACCCCTTTCCTTCCGTCTCGCATCGGGCGCATTTTCGTCTTCCACCCTCACTTTTCAGAGAGAGAGAGAGAGAGATGGGCAGTTTTCTGGGGAGGAAAATGACGGGAATTCGCTGCTTCTTTGTTGGGCCCACATCTTTGAAGCGGCTGATTCTCTTGAGAAGTTTTAGCTCTCAGCTCTTTGTTAGCAGTAACTTCTCTTCCCTTCTCAGCACCTCATTTTTTTTTTTCCTTTTTTAATTATATTCTTTGCTGTTGAATCGGATTCACTACATAGATGAAATTGACTTGCTTGTGCATATAACATGTTTGAGGAATTGTTCGATACACAGTAGTATGACATGTATAGTCATTTGTTTTTGGGTCCACCGTCAAGCCTCAATGGGAAGGGTTTGGGTCATTGCACAGTCCTTAAATGACCGAATTTCATTTATTAAACAGAGCTGTCAATGGACAGGGCTGGCCTGTCAGGCATTCCGGCCTCACGGGCTTTGGGCCACGCTTAGGCTGGAGTATCAGGCACGAGGATCAGGCCCGGGCCTAAAATTCAAGTGTTTGGCCATACAAGTGATACCTGGAATTTACACAGTCGAAAATATTAGCGATACATTGGTGATATTGATATATTGACGATACATAGCCGATATCTGGAATTTCTGATACTACCAGTGTTATTGGTATTGCCGAGTTGGAGTTATAAGTAATATCAGGGGTACTCGGAACAATGATCCAAACAAGCCCTAAGAAGTAAGAATCAATTCAATTTAAATAAGAATCAGTTCAATATAAATGGATATAATCTCTCAAAATGAGGGGAAAAAAAGTATGAACACAGAGATTAACTTTGGGTACGAGGATGGAATTAATAATCTATGACAGAGCCTAAGCAAATTAGAGATTAGAAATTAAATTACAACATACTAGAAGTTGAAGATTAGATGTTATCAATTATTCTAAACCTATGGGTAGATCAACCAGCCATTAAATTTGATTTTTTTTTTTTTTTGAAACTAAAGCAATTGATTTAATAAAGATAAGATTCCAAATCTCAACAATTAAAAGCAATTAGTTTTATCCTCAACTAGTTGGATTCTAAAATCTCAATAAGTTGAGAATTCAATACTGGTCAACAGCAAATTACTGTGGAAAGAATGTAATAAATAAATATATTAATTTCTAAAAGTGCAGCGTTGTATATCCAGGACTTTTAACTAAAAAAATGAAAATGAATGAGTAGGTTTGATAACTTCTTTGAATGCGCTAAATCAGAGTTTTGCCGTTGCTGTTTGTTGATTCAGTGGGTCCTTTTGTGAGTGTCTCTACACATTGAAGCGGTGCCTTGGACAGTTGGGAGATAAAAGTGGGTGGGCCGTGGAGGCCCTATGCTAAGACTTGAATGGATGTTGGTGCATGGAGCATGAGAAGTGTAGATATAAGAAAATTGAGGAAACAATGAAAATAAAGGGAGAATGAAGGTGATTTTGAGGCTTTATGTAGAGATTTCAGGGAAATTTGTTCATAATAAGAGAGGCATTGGGGTTTTTATAGCCGAAAATGAGAGGAATTAAATGAGGTTCGTGGAGAGATAGAAGTGGGGATTGAAGTTTTTTTACAGATTTTTGAGTAGAAAATGGGATTTTTTGTATTGATGAATGGAGGATTGTTTTTGGTAGATAGAGAGGCTTTTAGGGATTTTGGGTGATTTTTATTGATTTTAGGGCTACGCTATATGAAAGGGGAAAACGGGAAAAAAAGGAAGGAAAGAAAGAAGAGAGAGGGAGAGAGAAGAACACGTTGGATTGGAGACTTTACCCTTCTGTTTGTTTTTTCTTTCTTTCTTTATTTAAAATAGGTATTTACAATTGCCTGTGCTAGTTGTTGCATGAATAAGTAACAAAAAGTGGAAAAAAAAAAGAAGAAATTCTAGTTTTGCAAAATGAGGGAATTGAATTTGGTTTTGATTTTGAAATACATTACTGGAATGGAATGTTTACTACTAGGTTGTCCCTTTTGGTTGCCCTATGGGAAACCATGGGGTAACCAAGAGTATAGGTGAAGATTGAGCGATAAAGAAAAAAAAAATGTGAGAAAAGAGATGGATGGGAAAAGGAAGAAAGAAACGTGGCAACCTCCTAAAAAATGGGCCTTCATGTCGATACAACAAATATGTATGTGAGAATGACTGTGGATTGTCTCATTCTATGGGTGCGATAACAGGTTACTATGGGACCTTTCTATGCTAGTTTTGGGTCATTCTGGACCAAAAAGTAGTTAATGGTCCTACGTGACTATATATCTGAGGCAATGTGGTAGTTTAGGATCCTACCACACCGTATATCTGAGGCCACATGGCAGTTTAGGCTCCTATCAGACCATATATCTAAGGCAATGTGATAGTCCAGTGTCGTACCTGGCCACGTAAGGTATGTAAAAGGCATAAGTATGGCTAACACATACCATGAACTGTGAGCATCAAACATGAATGTTTAATGGAAAAGAAATTTTATATGTGCTCAGATATGGCATTATACATGATATAACTGCTATTCTTAATGTAGGCTTAGGGAATGATCACTGTGAGATGTAATTGATTGTTGCCTAGCACATAACGAAACAATTCAACGTTGGTGGAGCCTGCGAACTTACGCCTCAGCAACTTCATTTTTAAAATCAAAACCAAATTCAATGTCCTCATTTCAAGACTGGCATTTCATCTCTCTCTCTCTCTCTCTCTCTCTCTCTCTCTCTCTCTTTCTCTCTCTCTCTCTCTCTCTCACATCCTGGGAAGTTCTCAAACCTACTCATTTATTTACCATTTTTAAGTTAAAATTTCGGCTATACGACTCTACTGTTTTAGAAATTAAGTTATTTATTTATTCCATTATTAAACTCTGCCTATGAGAGTTTTATGCTCTCATTGTTGGTTCCCAGCCTGAACCAAGGAGGTTTGTGTCAGGTTGGCGGCTGGCATTGAACTTATATGCCTTGTCTTTCATCATGAATCCGAACAATATGACATTCCAAACTCATGCTAAGGTGTTCCCTGCGAGTGATGCGGTTCAATCAATCTTGGATTCACAACTTATTCAAATTTTATATACCAATTGGTTGATGATAAAACTTACTTTTAATCATTGAGATTTGGACTCGTATCTTTATTAAATTGATTGCTTTACTAAATCATATTTATTTGCTTGTTTAACTACCGTACATTCAAAACAATTGATTGCATCTACAACTTCTAGTCTGTTGTAACTTCAATTTCTAATACCTAATTTCCTTGGGATCTGTTGTAGATTAACAACTCGATCCTCATATCCAAAGTTAATCTTTGAGTTCATACCCTTTTTAATAATTATTATTTTTTTAAAACTATTTATAGTAATACACATCCCTCTCCACCCTGAGATGGCATGGTGACTTTAAGTCTAGCTAGGTAGTGATGCAGGACACATGATTTAATGCGAGCATGCAACGTGGAGATTATGAAAGAATCCATAGAATAATTCAATTAACAAAAGATGCTAACCTACTAATTAATTAAGAGTAAAAATAAGAAATAAAATTTGATTTAACCTAAATCACATGCCCGCATGCTAAGAAATCACATAAATCAATTAAAAGTTGGACCGATGGAAGGATAAAACTTCCAATTTAGCATAGGCACGTTCCATACTTAATGGATAAATTTGTAAGTCTTATGATTAGGATTAGGAATGTAAAAATATGAAATTTGAAAAATTAGGATTCATGGGAATTGAGTATTTTGGAATTAAGGTTTTTAGAAATTGGAAAAAAGAGGAAATTGAAGATCTAGGGTTTAGAAGGTTGTAATGGGAAGGAAAATAGAAAGACAAGAGAAGAAGAAGAAGAAGGATACCTTTCGAAGAAGAGAGAGGAATGATGTAAGAAGAAGAATGCCTTTCGAAGATGAGGAAGAGGAATGATGTACCTTGGAATCCACTACCAAGCAAGATTCTACCATTCCACAATTTAATTGGAAGGGAGAATTTTTTATTTTATTTTTATTTTTAACCTTAGAAAATAAGGAAGAAAATTCCTTCACATAAGAAAGCTCCACCATTTTTTTTTTTCTTCTCAATAACACTACTAGGGTTAAAACTCCACCCCCCCATGCTTTTATAATTAAAAATTCGAAATTAAATCCAGCATAATTACAATTATGTCACTCATTTAAGTAAAGTGACCCATTATCCAAAATAAGAAAACTAAAACATATATTATTAATCTCAACCATCAAATAGCTCCTAAAAATAACAGAAAAATATAAAAAAAGCAAGATCAGAGTCTAAGGGGCCCAAATCTAAAAGATCCGGTGGCCCGATGGCCTTATCTACAAGATCCAACGGTCAGATCGACACGAAATAGAAATCATATGACTAAAATAGTCTCCTAAGCAGCCCACATGCATCATCCCAAGGTAGGGTCTTCCTGATGCACGTCCAATGCATGTGGAGTCTTCAAAATGGCCCAGCGGGCTCCATCTGGAACTCGTCTTCCATCCACAAAGAAAGTTGCGCTAATGCGGGTGGTCGTCTCCATCTCTGGTACACCCGAGTAGGTCCTTTGATGTCCCCATCTAGTAGCCTTCCCCACATTGAGACAACATAGTGAGTTTCACTCTATCCTCTTGTCCAGGTGGCCCTTTTCACCTTGAGATGGCATGGCGGCTTATACTCTGGTCCAAGTTGTGATTTACATAGGCCGCCCCCTCCAAGACTCAAACATTGGGTGTGGTGTTGGCTCTGAAACCAGTTGTTAAGAACCTAACCAACATGACAAGAGCCCTACAACTGATAAAATGTGTCAAGCTAGGCTCTTAAACCACTAGGGCATTGTAATGCTAAAAGCCCTCCAACTGGGCTGAGCTTTTTGTGGTTTTCAAGGGTATTTTCATAAGATCTTCATTCATATATGTAGTTCACATCTTATGATTGGACTAGCCTGATTTTTGGCCATGATACATGTGGTCAGGCGCGTCTAATGAATAACCTGGATCTTTCTCATACCGGGATGAGCTGGGCATTATCATATCAGGTTGAAGGCATTGGTTGAAGGCATGAGACCCACCTAAAAATCAGGCTAAGTTTTTCTCTTGTAAGCTTGAGCCTAAGTTTTTTTCTGTGGGCTGGGCTTGGACAGACCTTTGGTCCAAGCTCAGCCTGTTGAAAGCCCTAGCGACAACATTAGATAAACGGAGAAAGATTGGTAGCTCACAAGAACTATGGTCTTCGTCTTGGCATTGGTTGAAGGCATGAGACCCACCTAAAAAGTCTTAGGATGCTTGTGTGAGGAGAGATGGAAGAGGCGAATCACCATACACATGCTAATGTCGTCCACATGTATGAGATTTGGACAAATCATTAGGTGGATGGTACAAGATGAAAGCACATAGTGGTGTGGGATTAAGTAAGTCCGCATATTGATGCTTAGAAGATATATATGGGAGAGTGATGGTCCCTTGAGGAAAATGATGGAGAACAACGTGATAATCTCAATGTGTTCTCTCCACTCATGAGGCACATGATAATCTCAGTTGTTTTTGTGGAGGTATGTCATTGCTCACAAGTATGGTGGTTGGTTTCTGGGTTATCATCTAACAATGGGGGTTCAAAAGTTTGAAAGGCCATTAGTAAAATTGGAAGGGATTCTGATAGGGTAGGGCACTCAGTTCTTGCTAAATTAGGTGGCTTGTTCGAGGAAGGGATGCGATTTGTGGTGGGGAGAAGTGATAGGGTCTGCTTTTGTAAAAAGATGTATGGATTGGGATATGCCCTTGGCAAGTTCTTTTCCCGCATTATTCATTCTTGCTGTGAACAAGGAGGTGAAGGTGGTGGAATGTTGCATTTCTTTGGGAGGTTCTATAGCGTGGAATATAGCCCTTTGAAGAGACCTTAATGATGATCAAGCAAGAGATTTGCGTCACTTTTGTGTACTCTCAATGTGGACAAGATCCTAGGTATGCATTTTGTGAAGAGCATTGAGCTCGTTTGTCATTGCTTGCTGTCGACAGGGATCCAAAGAAGCTTCACGATATGATTGAGGCTCATGAAGTGAAGAGGTTGTGAGAAAACAATGATAACATTGAAGATGTTTAGGTGCAGATCGCATATGTGAGATGCAGGCAGGCGACTAGTGGAAGCAACATCAGGGGAAGGAACAACAGAATGATTGAGAGCAAGAGATGGACTAGGGTCTGGCTGAGGCAGACGAAGGTGGCGGTAAACTAGGATCAAGAGAAGCCTGCTGCAGTACAGATAAAGGACTATTTGGTTGAACAATTGAACAAAATCAGGAAAGTTGATGCAGGACATGAAAATTAACTATGATATGCAAGATCTCGGGCTTTAGATCAAACTAATTTAGAAACATGCACATAAAATTTCCACATTCCACACAAATGTTCAAACATTCAAACAAGGGGAATTTGTGCGGGTCCAGGCCTATACATGTTAGGGTTAGATCAATAAAAATTATTAGCCAAACGATATTCAAAAGAAAGTAAAAATCATCCACACATGCGCGACAATCAGTCCCTAATCTAAGAGATTCACCAATTTCAATTTAGAAAACCCTAGGATTAGAAAAATGGCAAATAAAATGAAAGTATTGCAATATAGGGTTTGGGTTAGGGAAAAGAGGTATGAGAGGAGTAAAATAGCAGGAAATCAGAACCTGGAGATAGTCATTGTGTGCGGACTGCGGGCCAGGCCTGTCACACATGCGCAGGGGCTTGGCCGCACGTGCCAACTAGGGGGTGCCGAACTAAGAAGCGCCTCCTTGGCTCTGATCGGCCAAGGGAGGACTTCAAAACTCCAAAGTTGCGTGTTAATCGGATGTGCAGTTTGTGCGTGGTGCTCCGCCGAAGTTTTAGCCCTCCTGCAGGGTTAGATTCTGGAAACTGGTTGTAGGAAGAAGAATGACTGTAAAAACTGACGGATTCGAAGTGATGATGAATGTAAAAGGTGAGAAGTATGGATGATAGAAGATAGGGGCAGATCGGGATAGATGTGGCTTCGCACCATGGTAGTTAGCCCTTTGATGAAGGGAGGGCTTCGCACTCAATTGAATTTTCACAACTTAAGAACTCAAAGGAGTATGAAAACGTAGAATTTTTATTAATCTTCATTAATCTGAAAAGCTACAAGGGGTGCCTATTTATAAGAAAACCCTATACCCCAAAACTTGCGCCGTTGCGCAACCTATTACTTAGCGATGAAGTAAACCAAAATAAAAACTAATCAAAGAAATGTAAAGCGTCCATGATATTCTAAATAACATTAATAAGTAAAACCTAAAATATGAGATTAATCAGACTAGTGGGCCACGATCACGAGATCCCATGATGGGTTTTACTTGACTACCGGGCCTACTTCAACAAACCAAAACTCAGTCTTCTAACTAGGAGGCCCTTCCTGGATGTCGTCATCGATCCAGATCGACGGTGGGTCCCTCCTTGCTTGTATCCTATAATACAAGCAACCTTTATTATATTAAGCCCATTGGACTTGAACCCATGTGGGCCTAAAGCTCACTTTTAGAACATGAAAATTACCAACAAATAAGACAACTGCTACATGACAAAATAAGAAGCTTGCACATATAAGACAGATACTATAAGACAAAATTGAATTCTATCCCAAAACTCATCATTAGCTCTCTCCTCATGCCTTAGAAACTAATCATGGCTCATGTCCACCTCATCCTATACATGCATCCAATGCATGTCTTGATGAGTGGCTCATATCCAAGGCGGGCTCCGCATGATGGACATCCCACATCAGAGGTGAGGCCCACATGACGGATGGTCCACATCAAAGGTGGGCTCTACATGATGGTTGTGGATATTGAAGATGGACCTCATATGATGGACAATAACGTTGATGGTGGGCCCCACATGATAGATGACTAACCTCAAAGATGAGCCCTGCATAATGAACAACACACATAAAAGGTCTGAAAAGGCGAGCTTAAGGAGTCCTATAGGGGGGGGGGGGGGGGGGGGGGGGGAGGGAATAGGACTGTCAAATAAAAAATTAAAGTGCTGAAATAGTAAATAAATCATAAAAGTCAATCGCACTAGTATTGAAAAATTGATTCAAACTAATTTGTAGGACAACCTACACCCAAACCAAGTTTAGGTAGGACAACCTTATTTCACGAACGTTTTTAAGAATCAAAAGTGGTCAACAAAAGGGCGAAGAACCCATGTCTAGAGGATGGAACTTAGGGAGTTAAAGGGAATCTGTTCCGGGAAGGTCATACGACAAGAGATTCAAAGTAACTGAGCAATGGGGTCATAATCACGAAGCACATGATTTTTAGGGTAACTTGTCCGGCTCAACTTTAGGCAGTAGAACAGGGAAAAAGGGGTAGAATAGAGTAATCAAAGGAAGAAGAGTAGAAATGCTCAAAGGGAGACATGCCACTAGTAACAGAATACAGAATGCAATTAATGAAATAAATAGGAGTGAGAAGCTTCCACCCAAAAATCTTCCGAAATACAGGACAAGGGAAGGGTTTGAACAACTAACATGATATGTTGGTGTTTGCATTTTCTTGGTGGGTGTTGAGGCCATTGCCTGCTGAATGCCCATGGCAAGAACTCAAACCCCATGTGTATGCCATGTCAGGTTGAGATGTACGAGGACTACCCTTTTTCCCTTCTCCATTGACGAAGTTCACGTTTAGCTATATTTTGTTGAGACGTATGAGGACATGAGAGTTGAGCTATAATTCCATGTGAAAGAAGTTGTCTTGAGGATTTTAATGGATGTTTTCCACCGAAAGATGTTCGCATTCAGCTATATTTTGTTGAGATGCATGAACACATGAGAGTTAAGCTAAAATTTCAAGTGAAAGAAGTTGTCTAAAGGTTTTTGATCAATATTCTCCACCAGAATCAGCAAGAAATTTTTTAATATTTTTGGAAAACTGAGTTTTTTTATCATAGTGGAGAATTCTTAATAAATCTGATAAAACTTAAGAATGGGAATGTAACAGGTCAAACCATGTAAATGTGAAAAGTCATCTACAAATGTCATATGGTAAAGTGCCCCATTCATGGAGGGCACATGAGCTGGTCACCATATGCGAGGGTGAATGAGATCAATGGTGTTTGGGAAACAGTTGTACTACTCATAAGGGATAATGAAAATTGTTTTTGCAATTAGAACACTTTACAGGTTCACTATTGCCAACAAATCCTAATTCACCACCAGAAATGCGAACTTAAGGCAAGGAAAAGAAAGATGACCTACTTGATTATGCCATTATTGGATGTTGACAAGCAGCAATCGGAGGAGAACTGAAGGATCAGGTGAGATGACTGATATATCTGGTGAAGTTGCTGCTGATCGAAGTTCACTGGAAATGGCTGATGATGACAGGGTGATGAGTTTTGGAGATTAACTCCAATCAGATTGCAGATCTTGCCAAAGCTATGCTTGGGCTGACTGCAGAGATTCATGATCTTGGCAATGGCGCTGGATGGTTTTCTTCTGCTGTTGTGATCGGAGAGGATGCCCAGGTCTCAGAACTCATATACCGGCCTGGTTGTCACTGATATGAGTCCAATGAAGATATCTATGCAATCAGAAGAAAGAGCTCGATCTTAGCCAGGTCTGAGTTCAGGTACGGCGACGGGCCTGTCTGAGAGATGCAGCATGGATGATGAGTTCAGATCTGGTTGCTAACAAGTTGGCATGAGGTGTGTTCTGGTTCGAGATGCAGGATTAGTGGTTGAGTTGAGAGATGCATGGTATGGAGACAGATTCCTGCCTCACAGCCTTTCAATCTGAGACCTTGCCTTTTCTTCTAATGATCAGATTGCTGGATGATAGGAAGACTAATCACCAGTGATGAAGATGATGAAAATAGATCCCCATTGAAGATTGCTGGAAAAACAGATTGCCTGAACAGAGCAGGGGGGATGCTGTTGATGGACGGAGCCAATCTGTAGAGGAGATGACAATGGGGAGTGGAGAAGACAATCTCAACCAGTTGCTGATGTCAATGGGGAACAGTGGGATCAAGAATTATGCGAGAAAAAAGGGTCGTCAGAAAGAAGCTCTGAAACCATGATATGAATGAGAAAGTTCTGTTGAAAACAGAGGATGCTTAAAACACATGAATGTCTCCCATGCATATTTACTTCACATTCCGTGTAAGAACAACTTGGTATACTCACATGAAACAGTACATTCAGGCATATATACCCCACCACACACTAACAGGGCTGGCCTAGGTCCACAAATCAGGCCAATCCACTCATAAGACAGGCCAAACTTGTATGAGGAAAATGGACAGTTAGAAAATTATCGATGCCCTATATTCAGTGGACGCATGGCATCCCTGATGAGTGGTGCAGCCTGGATTTTTAGGCAGGGCAACATACACATGGAGTCCCACTAGGTACACGGCTCTGATCTCATGCATGAATCACTTTGGCATGTGTGCACGATTCAACTCTTCAATCTCTTCTCAGGCGATCTACTTTAGCATTTCCTCATTTTATTTTATTATTATTATTATTTTTTTAAGTTCTTATTCTTTAATAATCTGTGAAAAAAGAATATTTTTTTGTTTAACTGAAGTGTTACAGTTGTTAGTCATAAAAAGAATGCTGCTTGCAGATTCACATCTGCAGTGTCCATTATATGAATGTCCATGAATTATGGCAAGCAGGAGGATGAAAACAACTAAATTTCACATTTTGTTGTAGGATTATCATATTACACCACAGATGAAGAACTAAGAAAGGCGTTTTCAAAATTCGGCAAAGTCACAGAAGGTATTTATTTGAAAGTCATCAGGTTTAAACTGTTGTGTATTGTTTTCCTCATAATTAAATGATTTTCTTTCCTTCTTCCTTTTGTTTTAGAATTTTCTTATTTATTGGTAGGTTTCAAGAGCTTAAAATGGTTTCCATACACTTTAATATGAGCAAAAAGTTTTCCATACACTTTAATATGAGCAAAAAGTTTTCTTTGTTTTTTTTTTTTTTTAATTTTTTTTTTCCTGTTTTAAATCTATTTTAAAGGTGCATTTGGATGCTCAATTGAACTAAATTGCAATTAATCAATTAAATATATAAACCAAAATTGTGGTGGCTGCTTTAATACATAGACAACCAGGCCCCTAATTGCAATTCCATGCTTTTCAAGTTGGAGTTGAGGGTGAGTCCCACTTAGGCATGGTGTGCCGTAATGGCCGTTACGGGGCCGTTAAGGTAATGGTGGCAACCGTTACACGTTATGGGGTCGTAATGACTGTAAGGGCACTTACGGAAAAAATGATCCATAATTCTCCTGTAATGGCCTGTTACGTCCCCCGTAAAGGCTGTAACGGCCCCGTAATGGTTCATTACAGGGCCGATATAGGTTTTTTTTTTTCCAAAAAAAAGAGAGAGAACGTTACGGCTGTTATGGTGGCTGTAACAGCCATTGCAGCTCGTATCGTAAAGGCAACGGTGGTGACTTTTACGGCCACCGTTATTATTACATAACACCTTGCACTCAGGTTATTTCCACTTAATTCACGAATCAATTCAATTCAATTCAACCAAGCGTCCAAACGTAGACTAAGCAAACAATTTCCACTGAACAAAGTTGCTGCCAGTGTCTTGTAGTTCTTTTGATATGGTGATTTTGGTGGGCCAGGAAAATGGCTCACTATACTGTCTTGGGAAATATATCGCTTGTATCATTTACTAGGGTGTTAATTCATCATAGTAGGTTCTGGAAATCAGTAGTTCTGTTCTTGCTGAGGTTTTAGTTTCTCAAAAAGACTGGCAGTTTATTCTAAGATTTGACCTTATTTGTTTAATATACCAGCCAGGCTAGTAAGGGATTGGAGAACCCAAAGGCCGAAGGGATTTGGTTTTGTAACATATGAATCTGAAGTGGAAGCCCAAAAGGCTTTGAAGGCTATGGATGGCAGGGTATCTCTTTCTCCCTATTTCTTCTTGTTGATTTTGTAAACTAAAAGGGGTTTCTCGTTAGTAACCTATGGAATGTGAGACCATCTTGGCCCTAAATAATTGATGACATTCTCCTTGTATACTTTTTTAGGGCAAGACTACTGTGTTTTCCACCATTTAATCGACGGTGGTGGGTCATCCACCAAACATATGATACTCATGTATGTCAATCTAGAATGTTTAAATCATGTGGCATATCTTAAATGGTGCATATACCAAAAATCACACTGATGGTACAATCTTGACCATCTGATATCAGCCAGTGAAGTCGGGACTGTCCATTTTCTCTGAATTGCCTACTGAATGGCCACTAGCTGGATGGCTGGGATCACCTGACAAGTGGAATTTTTGGGACATGCTCCATGACCATTGATCAGATAGGGACTACAAGAAAGGGGCTATAGCTCAAAAGTCTCAGCAAAAGACTATTTAGCTGTTGGTTAACTGCCAGCAAATTGATAGCTAACCAATGGTTCATATTCAATGGGGAAAAAAATTGCTCCAGCTGGACTGTACTGATGGTCCTGTCTGCATGGTGAACCACCTGATCGATCATCATGCCACCATTTAAATCATCTCAGGGCTGTTGTGCTACCGGGGCCCAATAGCAGGTTTGAGTCATCTAAACCAGAGTGGCATCATGGTATCGTCTGTTTCTAGATTCAATCTCGACTGTGGAGATTGATAACTAAAATAGATAAACTGCTTCTTCTCATTCCATAAACGAGTGATCTCAACAGGCAAATGATGGATGGGATCACTGTACATGTGGCATGTCAGTGGTATCTGGACTGTTCATCCTCCCAAGCAGCAGTAGGATAATTCAACCGTTAAAATCTTTCGTGAGTGGTTGCGCCAAAGAGAGACAGAAGGGTGTGGATCTCATGCATGTGTTCCACATGTATGCAGATGAAGTGCTTCATCTCCTTGCTAGTAATTTGTTTATATGAATTTTCATGTTTCTCGTTATAATATCGGCTTTATATTCTCCTCTGTTGCAGATTTTTGGTGGGCGACTGATTTTTGTAGAAGTTGCAAAGCCAACGGCTGACGAGGCAAAGGCTGCGCCTTGAGAAAAGTTCCTTTGTTCATTCTGTTCTTCCTTGGCCTATTGTCTATGTCACATTCTCATGAGGCTGATCCACATACTAGGTGGGCTGAGTCTGTATGTTTTCTCACTGTCAGTTGTCCATTGATTCCAATGGCGTGGCCCACCTGATGAGCCAACTAGCCTGATTTTTGTGCCAGTTGAGCTTTATTCTGGGGCCTACCATTTCCCTGGCACTGATGTCCTACACAAGTGGCACGTTGTTGAGAAAGAGGTTACAGTACCACAATATAGGTGATTAGTTTCCTTGTGGAAGGCTGTTGAAATTGAAAAGTGGAAATTGGTTTTCTGTTGAAATGAAATTTCCACTTTGTTTTTTTTGGTTTTCTAGAATTTCATATGGAAAACCAATTGCCTCCTTTTCAAATTCCAAGGGTAATGGCCCTTTTTGGTTTCCATTTTAAATTGTAAGAAATTCAATTTCCTAACTTAAGATTGGTGAATTAGTCAGGTGATTTTCTTCCTCTTTTTATTTTTATTTTGTTTTATTTTTTTAATAAATAGCTACCAAATCATGATTCTTCCATGGAGGGAGTTTTGTGGAGTTTACAGAGGGGCGAGTTGCAGACATGGTGGTAGAGATCTTTGCCACAGGCAAGGACTACAAGAGTATTCTCCCATACTGCTAGTGGGGCGAGATCCAGGATGGACTTTAGGACATCTTGCATGTGTGCTAGTGATGAAATCTGACCGATTGAGATTTCATTCATGGGACCCACCATGGCGGGACCTAACTGGATGGTCTTGATCACAGCTGAGAGTCCCTTGCATTTGAGGGATTTTCGCAACAAATTCTATGAAGACGGGCTACAAATTGGGAAGCAATGGCTGGGGACATTTTGGGAATAATCATACAAATTACAAGGCTAGTTCCTCTACCAATGGCTGTTGATGGGAATTTTGTGACACCAGCTGTGTGGGTCCTACACTGGTGTATGGGATCCCACTTGTCTAAGGTTGTCCAACCATGAAAACAGATGCCACAAAAAATCAGGCCAATGCAATTATCAGGTGGGCTACACCATAGAAACAATAATTCATGTGGCGGTCCACCTAAAATGGCCAGATTTCTGGCTCGCCAAGTTTTCATGGTGGGGCCACCTATGGATACATACCACAGTAGGCCCCATACATAGCTAGTTGCACAAAACTTTCCTCTAGAACAGTTGTACAGTAAAGCAGCAGAAGCCATCTACAAGGTTTTCAATTTGTTACCCATATTTCAAACACTTGCAATCTGATTTGAGGATGGTTTTTTAGAGTTAGCTCACCCTTGTGGGATCACAACCATAAAAATTATAATAGTTACAATTATTTAAATAGCTGGTCAGTCAACTTGGATGGACCAAATGAAAAAGAGCCAACGGTCCTATGGGCTGTTTGGATGCACATGAGAGACATGGGTTCAACACCATTTTTTAGCCAGGCTGCAGTTTGTGTTGTGTGCTTGGATGCACTTTCACAAACCCCGGTTGATCTTCCCACACATCAAAATAAGGGATAAAAAGCTAGGCAGAAGCTTCCTGTATGGTTGTGTACAAACGAGCCCTTATATTGCTCTCTAGATTAGAATCTGGTCTGATTTTATTCAGTTTATGACAGCACAAATTGGGTGCCAGTGTATCAATCATCACAACCCCCAATGGTCAAATTACAACCATTCGAGAATGGAAGTTGTACTTTACCACAAGAACAAGATTGGAATTTCAGAGGCATGTTTGGATATATTGATTTCAACCATTCTTCAGCTGGAATGATGACATTTTCCAACAGGTCAACATCTCTGGTTATCAATGTCAAATCCACACCATGCAGGACATGTTTCTTGAACATATATATATTTGTATATTGAAGGATGACATCTTAGTTAGAAAACGGCATAGCCAAAAAAATATAAAATGAAAGAAACAAACAAAGAAAATACAGAAAATATTACAAAGCCTACAGCCCAAACCAGTATGTTTCTTCAACATACTGATTAGGGTGTAAGCACATTTAATTCATGCATCACCACCTCATGGCCATGTTCTATTAAGGTTGTGACTGAGCCATGCCTAGGCTTGTCAGCCCACTACTGACCGAGACAGGCTTTAGCTTTATGCCTTGCAAAAGTTGGTCGCATCATATAAATTAACAGAGGATAAAACCCGGATAGTCCATTCATCAGGCAGACTACACACTGGAAATCATTTCAAGGATGATGGTCTGTCAATTGGATAGGTGCAACGCAACTGATGTAAAGATTGTTCCAATTTTCCATCCTGTTGATCTTCCTGGTGCAGCCCACCCTTTTCACTATTCTAATCTTCTGCTCAAGTGACATAAACAGGAAAAAAAAAACCCACCAAACATCATATTTTAGACTAACATGCAACTATGTATTGTGATTCCTTCTCGAATGCACAGTTTTGTATTTTGATCTATTATCGAATGCAAATCCAAACAACCCTACAAGCGACCTGAACAAGCAGGAAATCAGCCATATTACTGTATAATTGATTCCTCTCATTAGGAAATTCTGAAAGGAAACTGAAGATCTGCCATATTACTGTATAATTGATTCGTCTCATTAGGAAATTCTGAAAGGAAGCTGAAGATCTGCTCACATTCCAATAAGAAAATGAACCTTGCATTCTTTGAAAAAAAAAAAAACCATAGATTAGAATCACCACACACACCATTACCAACTAGCTTAAACTTAGCAAGAACTCTTAAAATTACTCCAAAAATGGCAGACAATCTCAATTGTTTTAGGTTCGACAGAGGAAACAAATCCATGATGTTTGAAACAAGTAAAAAATTACTCAACAGGCAAGCCAGAAATATTCGAATCCATCCTTGGGGGGTAAAAAGAAAAGGAAAAGAAAATTCCAATTCCAATGCCTCCACCTAGTAAAAGAAGCCTAGAACTTTACCACCCACGTTCTTCCTTCTAGCCTCTTCATGATCCATGATGCCCGCAGACGTTGTCAACACAATGTAGCCAAACTGCATGTTTTTTTTTTTGGTCAGTTGTAAAAAAATTGCATTACTAGGGGCCCATTTGTACACATTGTCGATTGTAGTCTGCAGAGGATACCCACAATCATTGTTTCTCAAAAACCAATTGGATCATGAGTCCCAAAGCTGTCTAAATTGTTGGGTGAGTCCCAAACTGACAATTATGGTGGCATCCAAACAGGCCGCAAAACCACCATTTCAGATCGAACAAGGGTTTCATCTCTGGAACCCAGTTTCAATGTTGCATCCAAACGGGTCCTGTGGGTTTTCAAGAATGATATTTATAAATGTGAACTTGATGCAATTAGGGGAATGCTTTACTGTGATGCATGCTACATATATTTCAATGTGCTGGCAACAACGCACCTTCAGTGTAGACATTGAACTTGCATACAGTGATCATCATCATTGATTAGTTGGGCCATCGTATGGATAGTGCATAGCCTAAAAATCAGGCAGTCAGCAATGGACAGCCATCTGCTAGTGGATAGATGAACTCAAGTTGAAAAAAAAAAGATCCATTATCCACGCTCAAGCAGGAAAATTGGGCAGTCAGACTTGTCCAATAACTGCATTTTTGGGCCACTGCCCATCTATGTGATGGTCCACCAGATCAATGGTCCCAATCACCATTGCATGTTCACCAAGTGGGTGGAGATCACACTTCATAAGAGCCTCTCTTCCTAACTAAACTGACCTGTCTGGAGGGGAGGAGCCTTGCAGTCCAAGGCTCAATTTCTTTGACACCGACATCGAAGCGAGGACTGATGACCCCACATTTGTTCAATCTTCCATTCAATTCCACGACTATCTTACCAGACCTGTGGTCATCAACGTACTCAAATTCTCCAATATAACCTATGGAACAAAGCACGTAGAACATATGCATGAGGCAGAGAAAGAAACATGAGGGCAAAAAATGTAAACAAGGGAATCAGGGATGCGAACCATGCTTCTGCATCACCAGAAGGAACTTAATTATAACTTTTGAGGATGGCCTGATCATGACTTGTCGTTTGCCCCTCTTCTCGGCATTGTACATGCTCTTGAGCGCATCGTTCAAGACACTAACTCTCACCATCCTTGCTAAAACTGCAGACACCAACAACAAACATGCATGCATGAAAAATGTCAGAAGGAGATATCTAACAATAATGGCATTGTGGACAGAACTTTAGCCAATATCTTGTAAGGGCTGCCAATGAGACTGATGGGCCTAAAATGTGAAGAAGAGTTTGCACCAGCGACTTTGGGAATGAGGGCAATGAAAGAAGCATCAATGCCCTTTGGAAAGTTTGCCCCTGAAGTGAAATTCAGCTAACAATTCCGTGACATCAGAACGGATGGTGGTCCAAAAGGTTTGGTAGAAAAGAATGGGAAAACCGTCAGGCCCAGGGGCTCTGTCTCCTGCCATCGTGTCTAGAGCTTCTTTAGTTTCCTCCTCCGTGAAAGGATTCTCGTGATGTATGTATTTTATCCACACCATCCATCCATTTTGCCAGCTCACCAAAAGCTCAAGTGGACCACACGACAGGAAACAATGGTGATACTGCCAGTGATGACTAAGTGGATTGGGAGTGCAAGTTGAATAGTTCCACAACGTTAAAAATACCAAAAAGAAAACAAAAAAGAAATGGCGGTGATACCCACCATTAAAAACTTATTGTGGGCTACAAAAGTTTCGAATCAAGCTGATATGTAAGACCCGACCCGAGTTCATATGTATGTGTGAGTATGCATTTCGTTCATCTTGGTCCTGCGGTCCAACCGATCAAATTCCGGCGACTCGCGACTCTCGGTTAGCATTTGCGGTCTTCCTTGAGTTTGGTCATGTTGACCCGACTCGAGACCCTTGCCATCTTGTCCATATCAGCGCCGCAGTTTCAACACCGCGTCCTGTGCGTTAATCCGATATGTACATCTCAAGTTATGAACATCGATCGATATGGGCCACTGATTGCATGATTGGTGGACCCCACCATAGTTTACACATTTTTCCATGCACATGATGTCACCCTAGGCTAAAATTTCTTAAAGGCTACTACCCTACAACCTTGTTTGTATCTCCCTACTACAATCATTACTTTCTCTACCTTAGGTAAGAGAGGTAATGATTACTTCTCTTAAAAGCCTTTTCCCCTCTCTTTCCCTCTCATTTCTCTCTTTCTTCCCTAGCAACTTCAAACTATCCCACCTCCCTCCATTATTCCAGCCCCTTCTCCCATATCATCTAGCCCTTATCACTTCATCTCATCCATTGATATCTCTTCGTTAGAGCTAGAAGAGCTAGAAGATATAGATTTTGTGAAGAATCCAAGGTGAGTGCATGTTCTTCAAATTTTTAGATTTCTTTGCATTGTAGTTATTCTCCCTCTCTTCTTTCATATTGGAGCATGTGAGGCCCATCAAGAGATGATAGTGGCCCCACAGAGTCCTATGAATGTGGTTTGAAACCCATCCTACATGGATCCCTTCATGTCTCATCCTTCCTTAGATTAGGGATCTTTGGGTCATCTAGACCCTTGCTCCTTGGTGGAGACTGGATCTCTACCATAGATCTCTATTTGATAAGCTTGATCATGTAATATGTGCATCCTATGGCAATAAAATCTCCTTGTATGTGTGTGATGAAAGGAAGGGTCTCAATGAGGCGGAGACCCTTCTCTTGTGGCCGATTACTTCTCCATTTCTTGCTGATCATGAGTGTGTGGCCCACCTTGTGGACCAACAAGATCCCAACCATCCATAGAGAGGGGACGTTTTCACAATCCTTCACATTAAACGTGTGGCTCCTAAATGCACAAAAAGGGATGCATGCAAGCTTATTTTTGGTGATGGGATGATTTGGATATTTGTGGGGCCCACTTGGGTGTACCACACCATGATTTTCAGGGATTAAATCTCCATTTAATGTATGTTTGCAATTTACTTTTGTAAAATATATGTTGTCTAGTCTGTCTGGACAGATTCTGGACCATTTTGGGGCTTGATTTTTCGTTTTTTAGTAGGGACTTTGATGTCATCCAATGCATGATTCTTGAAGACCTATGTCCCACCTATAAACCTACCAAGTTTCAGCCCCATCTGACCTTGATTGAGGTCCCAAAGGTGTGACTCAAGTGAGGTGGTTAGTGTATAATTTCTGCACTATTCCAGCAACATACTAGTGTAGAATTTCTTAAATATAAATTAATCTTTCCACTAGTGGGTCACATCTGTGGACCCCAATTTGTAGTATACATATGAAGGGACACAAAAGCTATTTTTTCCCAATTTTTTTAGGCCTTTAATCCACCTCATTGGAAGCTCAAATCAGGGCCTGTCAAAAATCTGCACTAAACAGATTTTCTAGACAGTCTGTTTTTTTTTTAAAATTAAATAAAATACTTCTGTTATTCTAAAAATTCTGAAAATTTACAGAAAGGTGGCCCACCCATGGTAGGACCCACCTACCAAGTTTCGGGGTCAATGGACCCCTGTGCAATTCGTAGCACTGGCTGGACCGGCCCACCAATCTGGGACGTCCAGCCATGGTTGGCCGTCTAAGGCACCTTGTGGGCCCACCTTGATGTATTTTGTTGTCCCGTCGTCCATCCAAGTGGGGTCCATGTAGGACATGATCATCCCCCTTAGTTGCACCCATTTTTGAGACCCATTTGGATGTGTTTTTGGGCCAATTGCCTAGGCCCATAGCATCTTTCACTCTTGGGACGTCTAGGCCCATTGGACAACTGCTGGACTTTCAGTCCGGTAGCATGGTCCACCTATTTTATGAGTTAATTCAATCCTCCTATCTGGTGGGACCCACGGGGATATATGTGGGTCACCAGGGGACTTATACCTAGTCTCTCATTAATTATTGTTAGGCCCCCAGCAGGCCCAAAATATAGGCGGGCTAGAAATTCAGCAATTGGCCCAAAATGGCTACCCCTAGTAGCCTATTATGGGGCAGCATGGCCCATCAGATTAAGGGTGGATTATGCACATAAGATTTTCATTTTCCAAAGTGTCTTTGGGCTTCATTTATGTATGCTTGGAGGCCCGCCTCCATTGGATTTTATTTTGGATCTATGTTCATAGTTTTGATTGGCGTTGGTAAGCCCATTTATCTTGAAATATTCTAGTTAGGTCCCTTGACCTTTGGGCCTACATTTCACCACTTATTGTGATGGGTTTGTGGGCCGTAATGCGCAAGTAGTTGGGCCCTTGGCTGCCCACCAAAATAACTTTGCACTTGGGCCAAGTTGTGAGGCCCACCTCACTTGGATAAAGCATAGAAATTGCCCACATGGTTGGATTACCGGGCTGCCCACTAGGCCTACCACAATATCTGGATTTGTTACCTTCCTGGTTGGGCCCAAACCTTGCTCAAGGGCCCACCATATTGCCTATGTGTTGGGCTGTGAGTATAGCCCACTAGGCCATGGATTTCCTTAGGCCTTGGGCCTTGTTTCATGCTCGCGTAGTAGTGGCCTGCCTTTTCGGGACCCAGTTGAGGTTGGATGTCCTCCTTGGTGGCCATAATGTAGGCCCATAGGGTTGTTATATGTGGTTGAAGGCCCACTTTGGACCCTTGCTAGGACCGCTTAATCCTTTTAAGACTTATGTCTAGTCTTCCTTAGCTTGTGGACTGCCCCAAAGTATCGGGCCCCCACTAGAAGATTGCTCCTTAGAGTACCTATCTATATATCTAGACCTAGTCCCTCCTTGGGAGGGAGTGTATTCCACGTCATCATTGCTGTGTGGCGCACCCTTTTCACTCTCATAACCCATATGCATCATTTGTGTGATTGGATTGCATTTGTTTGTGGTCATTGGGTTGATACGATAAAGGGATGGAGTTTCCCTTCTCGGGGACATTGTGTGCTTGGAGCTAGTGCATGATTATTATGCGTGACTCATGCATCTGGCATCGTATCTCATGAATATTGTTGTCATCGCTTTATCAGGGCCTTGCCTCCACAGGAGTATTCGTGAATGACCGTATGTGAACACTAGAAATGTTACTTGAGCATATGGGGTGCATAGGATGCTCATGGATGAAATTTTCAAAACTTTCATGGTACCAAGTATCTGCCCTAACGCCGTGACCGGGTGGAACCATGAGCGCACGAGGGCCTTACACCTTTAGGCCGCAGCTCCTACTGTCGTGTAGTCGGTTGGGATGGGGCGTGGCCTTACCCGCCTGTGAGGGAGGCTTATAAGTGGGACATAGGTCTTCAATATAAAAATAGTTTGTCCCCTCATATGTGTACTACAAAGTGGGGTCCACAGATGTGGCCCAATAGTGAAAATTTTAATTTATATTTAAGGAATTCCACACTATTATGTTGCTGGAATAGTGCAAAAATTACAGACTAACCACCTCACTTGGGCCACACCTTTGGGACCTCAATCAGAGTCAGATGAGGCTGAAATTTGGTAGGCTTATAGGTGGGACATAAGTCTTCAAGAATCATTGGATGACATCAAAGTCCCCATCAAAAGACCAAAAATCAAGCCCCAAAATGGTCCAAAATCTGTCCAGACAGACTAGACAACAACATATACTTTACAAAAGTAAATTGCAAACATACATTAAATGGAGATTTAACCCCTGAAAATCATGGTGTGGTACACCGAAGTGGGCCCCACAAATATCCAAACCATCCCATCACCAAAAATAAGCTTGTATGCACCCCTTTTTGTGCATTTAGGAGCCACACATCCCTGATCTAAGGATGAGGCATGAAGGGATCCATGGAGGATGGTGCATGCAATGTAGGATGAGTTTCAAACCACATCCATGGAGTCTTGGGGCCACCATCATCTCTTGATGGGCCCCACATGCTCCAATATGAAAGAATAGAGGGACAATAGCTACAACGCAAAGAAATCTAAAGATTTGAAGAACATGCACATACCTTGGATTCTTCACAAAATCTATATCTTCTATCTCCTCTAGCTCTAAGGAAGAGAAATCAATGGATTAGATGAAGTGATAAGGGCTAGACGAGAGGGGATTAGAGGGAGAAGGAGCTGGAATAATGGAGGGAAGTGAGACGGTTTGGAGTTGCTAGGGAAGAAGAGGAGAGAGAAATGAGAGGGAAAAAGGAAAAAAGGCTTTTAAGGAAAGTAATCATTACCTCTTACCTAGGGTAGAAAAAGTGATGATTGTATTAGGGAGATAAACAAAGTTGTAGGGTAGTAGCCTTTTAGAAATTTCAACCTAGGATGACATCATGTGCATGAAAAAATGTGTAAACCATGATGGGGTCCAATCATACAATCAATGGCCTATATCGATCAATGCTCATAACTTAAGATGTACATATCGGATTAACGCACGGGACGCGGCGTTGGAACCGCGGCGCCGATACGGATAAGATGGCATGGGTCTTGGGCCAATTCGAGTCTGGTCCACTTGACCGAACTCGAGGAAGACCGCAAACGCTAACCGAAAGTCGAGGGTCGCCGAAAATCGACCAGTTGGACCGCGGGACCAAGATGAACGAAATGCATACTCACACATACACATGCACACACATGAACTCAGGTCAGGTCTTACATGATATTTGTGTTTTCCCTACATCTAGGTCTGTGTGACCTTCTCAATAGGTTAGATGGCAAATAAATATTATGGTAGGCCCTAAGAAGGTTCAAATGGTGGGTGACATTACCCCCACGGTTTCGTGCGGTGTGGTCCACTTGAGCTTCAGATCTGTTTCATTTTTGGGCTCATACCCTAAAATGAGTTGGCAAAATAGGTGGATGTCGTGGATAGAAAACATATACATCACAGTGTGCCCCACAGCGCCCAACACCACCTAGTTGGGTGGTGTTTAGGTCACCACCCAATCCACTTCCACCTTCAAGGAGTACAAATGGATGGTTTCCTGTGGTGTGGTCCACTTGAGCTTCGAATTTGCTTCATTTTTTGGGCCCATGCCCTAAAATGAGCTGGCAAAATGGATGGACGGTGTGGACATAAAACACATACATCACAGTGGGCCCCACAATGCCCAACACCACCAACCTACATGGTGTTGGGGTCACCACCCAATCCGCTTCCACCTTTGAGAACCATGAATGGATGGTTCCATGTGGTGTGGTCCACTTGAGCTTCGGATTTGCTTCATTTTTGGACTCATGCCCTAAAATGAGATGGAAAATAGATGGACAACATGGATATAGAGCACAAATCACAGTGGGCCCCGCAACACCCAATACCACCTAACCATGTGGTGTTGGGATCACAGCCCAATCCATTTCCGCCTTCGAGGACTACGAATGGACGGTTTCCTATGGTGTGGTCCACTTGAGCTTCCAATCTGCTTCATTTTTGGATTGATGCCTTAAAATGAGTTGGCAAAACGAACAAACAGCATGGATATAAACACATACATCATGGCGTGCCCACAGCGCCCAACACCACCTAGCTAGGTGATTTTGGGGTCACCACCCTATTTGCTTCCACCTTCGAAGACTATGAATGGATGGTCGGAGATGCATCCAAAAACAGTCAAATTCAATAGCCAACTGTAACGAAATCACTGGACATTAAGTTCAATGATACAATTCTTGGGGCACTAATCAACAGTACGTCAGGGCAGATCAACAGTCAAGATCTTGTAAAAGTATGCCACACGCTCTGAAATTGCGTGATTGATAACTAAGGGATTGTTTGGATGCCTGTAGATGGGGCTAGCAGTAAATGATTTACAGGCTGCGTTTGGATGCTAATTTATGCCTGTAAATGATTTACAGGCTGCATTTGGATGCTAATTTATGCCTGTAAATGATTTACAGGCTGTAAATGATTTACAGCTTTTATCCCATTTTGATTTCCCAGCAAAAACATGGGATTTCAAAAAATAAATTACCGGCTTGTTTGGATGCCTGTAACTTTTCTAAAATGTAAGTAAATTACGGGTGACTTTGTTACAGCTGGCATTTGGGGGAGGAAAGTCACAGGTAACTTTCTCTCAACCTGTAACTATGTTACAGGAGAAAGAGCCGAAAATCTTACAGGCACTGGAGTCGTTTTTCAAGTTACTTGTAACTTAGTTACAGGTAACTGTTGAAATTTTTGATATGAAAATCGTTGGGAAGAATCGCACTTGGATTGAAGAAGCATACCTACCTTCTCAGATGGAGTGAAGGCCTCCGTTTCCCTCTCTCAGTCTCATTCTCCCTCTCCCAGCCTCCTTCTCCCTCTCCAATCTAGCTTCAGCGGGGTTAGAAAACCCCTTTCTTTCTTTCCTTTTTTTTTTTTCATCAGGGTTGACGGAGGCAGTTTGGCTAGAGGCGTGGGTAACGTCCGATGGTCTGTGGGGTCCACCATCCTGTATTTGTTTTATCCATGTCATCCATTCATTATTTTGGATTGTTTTAGGGCTTGATTCCAAAAATGAGGCAATATCTAAATCTCAGATGGACCACACCACACAAAATAGTAATGTTTGAAAGTCCACCGTTAAAACTCCTTAGGCCACTGTAATGTTTGTTTCACATCCAACCTGTTGATTAGGTCAGAAAGACCTGGATGAAGGGAACAAACCAAATATCAGTTTGATCCAAAACATCAATGGCCTACCAAAATTATTTAATGGTGGGCATTCAATCAACATTGTTTCTAGTGATTTGGTCCACCTGGGATTTTGATGTACCCTATTTTTGGGTTGATTTCTTAAAATGATCTAGAATAATAGACAGATGGTGAGGATAAAACAAATACATCATAGTGGGGCCCACATTCCATTATTCATTTTGTATAAGTGGGGCTTGTTGGTCAGTGCAACTTGTCCCCTTGTAGGTCCCAAATATGCTTTAACATATGGTTTTTTAAACACTCCCAATTTCTATTTGCATTGAGATTCCTCACGTCCTCAGGTGTTTTGAAATTGAGTGCCCATTGCATTGAGATATCTTACCTCAAGTTTTTTTTTTTTCCTAATTACAAGCATTTTGAAAACGTGAGCCCACTTTTATGGCCCACCTGTCGATTTGTTTAGCCTACGAATCAACCAAACTATTCATTTACACGAGCTTGATAAAATGGAATAATTTTATCAAATCTTTTTTACGTGTAAATCTGATTTTTCAACGATTCCCTATTTCAAGCTCTACAAATATGCAACTTATTACCTGTAATAAAGTTACAAGTTATCCAAACACGAAAATTAAATTACCTGTAAGTAAGTTACAACTTATATCCAAACAGTATTACCTGTAACTTACTTACACCTGTAAGTAAGTTACATGTAACTTTCTTACAACTTAAAAAAGTTACAGGCATCCAAACAGGCCCTACAGCTTTTACCCCCCTCTGAAAATGATTTCAGCATCCAAACGACCCCTAAGATATGTTAGCATTTTAACATCACATACCTTCTCAAACAAAACAATCATATTTCTAAGGCAGTCCAAAGCAAATGCAAAATGCAAGAAGGAATTATATGATAACCGACCGAGGATGTGAAGCATCATCCTCGGGTTCCAGTTTGTAGAAGTGAGAGCCGTTGATTATTGATCCATACTTTTGAAATGATGGGCCCCACAGTGGATAGACCATCGCCAAAAACAAAATCTCACGGATTGATCCTGTCCCTCCAATCTCTGGCTAATTTTCTGTTGAATGCGGACTGTCGACGTAACATTTTTTTTAACTGCCCATTTTGCAGGAGACAGATCTAAAGGCTATTGTTCTCCTATCCCCTCAAATCAACGGTCTAGATTGGCTCCACTTATACAAGATGAAAAGAAGAAGAAGCCGAGGAGAGTATGCATATTCTCGGGACGAGGATCAGATACTTGAATACGAGAACGGAAATTCGAAATGAAATAAGAGGTGAGCTCGATCTTTCAGAAAAGGGATCGAAATGGCATAAAATTACAGAAATATCCACGAGAAACATACCTTGAAGAAGATCTGTGGCCGCCTCTGAGAAGAAAAGCACCAAGAAAGCGAAGGATGGTTTTTGGCCGAGAGGCCTTAGGTTTTAGGGAAGCCGTTGCTTTTATACTTTGCAGAGAAGGGAGACGAAATTACTAAACTGCCATCTACCTCCATCTGTTTCCCAGCGGATGTCTGCTGCATGTGTGATCCACACGGGCTTCCCGGCATATGTGCCAACATGGATGACTTGTACTGGATCTGATCCATTCATCAGGCAGTGGAAACCTTACATAGTATAAAAGCATACAGGTAATCCACGTATACTAGTTGAATATGAACCGTTGATACCTTTACCCAACCGTTCATTTTCCTGATACAAGTGCAGCCTGCCGGATTCGTGGACCCATCTGATTTTAGGGCGAGGGAATGCTCAAAATTCCAACTACCTGATGAATGGACTGATATCGTAGGCGTGTCCCATGCTGGTGGTTGTTGTGATGCGAAGCCCCCATTCTTACATTTAGGATGAACACGTGTCAACATAGCAAGTGTGTGAGATCCATCCCGTTTATCTACTATGACAAACCCTGGTGAAGACCAAACCTAGATGAAGTGAAAACACAAATATCTCTTTGGTCCAATACTTTTGTGGCCCACAAAAGGTTTTTAATAGTCAATCTCAATCACCACGGTTTCTTGGAAGTTCCTTTGTTATGATGCTGCGTGGGGCCATTGTGAGAAATCTATCTGTAGTTTCGCCAGATCATTTTAGGATAAGATACGAAAAATAAGATAGATCTAAAACTCAAGGCAGCCATAAGAGAGTAAATAATAAGGATTTGGTGTCCACGGTTAAAACATTTCATGCCTATAAAAGTTCATTTCATGCTAAGTTTATTGTGTTTTCACTTCATCCCGGTGGGAATGACTTGTATACAATTTTGATTACATATAAACATAAGGTATAGCTCAAGAAGGTTTCAACGATAGACAACTCTTTTCCCAGTGTGGCCCAAAGGCTTTTGCAGAAAATCGGCGTCCATTTGTATGACTCGGTTTTCTGCTAAATTCTTTAAGATGTTGCATGGGGTCATCATGATGATTATGAAGAATTCACTTCGTCCATTCATTTTTAAGATCATTTTAAGATATTAAACTAAAAATCAGATGGATTCAAAACTCAAGCAGGCCGCATAAGAGAAAACAGTAGAGATTCAGTGACCACCTTTTAAACATTTATATGTTCACAGAAGTTTAGTACGAGGCTAGTAGTTTTGTGTTTTCACTTCATCCCACTTATAAACAGTTTGCATGACATATAAACATTAAGATGTAGCCCACGGCATGGTGATCCAAACCGTTGATCCAATGTAATCTCGTCACCAAGGATGCGTGATTTCTAACGTCAATTCCTAGAGAGATGATCCAGTGCTCTCAGTGCACTAGACGTTGTAGCTTTTGTGGTTGCTTTGGCACACTAGGACAGTCCAATAGAATGATCTGGACCGTCCAATACTTACGAATCACATATGAAGAGCTCCCATGCAAAAATCACGCTGATCCGACAACCTTAACCATCTGATCTCTAAGACAATGAAGATCGTTTTTTTGCCTTGACCGCCTAAAATCATCTTGTTCAGTGTAAGATGCTATTTGTTTTTATTTCCTTTTGCCTTAAGATGGCTTATAGATTTGGCAACTCAGTCGACTCAGGCTCGTTCGTTCTCAAGTAAATTCACAGCATCTCGCCCAACTCGTGGGTGTATCAGCCTGACTCGCCTGAGTTGATGGTGACTTGGGGTATCAAACCAGATCAGGTAGCACCGAATCCGAGTCTACTGGGTGAGTTGTATCTCATTCCTCCAATTTTAAGACCATGGCCACAACTAAAGATCAACAGCATGTGTCACCACAATGTTTAGCACCCATGCTGAGATGTTCAGTTCAGGGTAGTACCAGAAAGAAGTTACGGTTAAATAGTCACGCATCCGTGGTTATCCTGACCCTAGTAGAACATAACTGATGTACTGATACTGAGTCAGGTATACTTCTCATCTACCACGTTTAGAGCTGGGCATCAAGCCAAGTCGGACCGAATTAGGGCTGACCCAACTCGAACCAGTTTTGAAATAGGCATGACCTGAACTCGACACAACTCAGTACCGAGTCCAGCACGTCTGACCCGATCCGAGTCCGGCTAATCCAGACCAAGTCTGACACACTCACAAGTATCAAGTTGGGTCAGGTGCAATGAGTATACACAGGCTGAAATCACAACTCAAAACCTAGATTCACTCGTCAGAATTGCAACCTTTCCATCAACTACATGGCATCAAAGATCTGAAATGTTATATCAAAGTTTTTTTTTATTTTTATTTTTAATATATACATACAAGTTGAGTCAGTACTGAGTTGGATTGTAGACTCGAACTCAACTCAGAGTTGAGTTTCGACTCATCCACTTGGTTCGGAACAAGTTGAGTTAGCCAAGTTGAGTCATCCCATGCCCAGCTCTAACCACGAACCAGATTATCACAATAGCAGTTGGGCAACCACGTTTTAGACAAAGGTGGTAAACCATTGTTATAGTCTAATGCAAACAGAACAAGAATAAAATAAAATCATGCCCATTTTAATGACCCAATCAGACCCATTTGAAAACTAGATCCGGGTTGGCTGGATTTTGAGAGGACCCAGATCTACCCCACAGGTAGAAATTTTGAACACGAACCCACTAGCTTTCAGGTTGGGCCCATCCGATCCATTTGCACCCCTAGTTGCCACCTGTTATTATAGATACCTCGAAGAAATCACACACAATCGAAAAGTCAGGCTGATCCTACCCATCTAATTAATGACTATATGGAAAGATACAGGGAAAATGCTGTGCGGTCCAAATTCGAAGGGAAAAATCAGATGGTTAATGCTATCATATAAATGAAAAATTTTCAGTTATGCTCCATCAGTTGTCAGGTCAGCAATTTGCTGGACCTGTATTGAGCAACTATGCCATATATGAGTTGAAGAGTCCTGCCAGTTTTCTTAATGGTATAAAAATAACATTTAGGAGTCAAGTCCTTTAAAAGCCAGCTAGAAAGTAACACAGTTGAAGTTTGGAGGCCAGGGACTCGAGTCACTCATGAAGGCAATAGAATTTCAGCTCCTTTCCACTTCAATTACTCAAATCATTGCAAGTCAATTCTGTGGTGCATCCAAACGCACCCATAGTTTCGTAGCTGAAAATGGGTATTGGGATTTGAAAGTTGCTTCCTCTTGTTGAGCCTAGAAATTCAAGTATGAAATTTCAACACAAGTCCCCCCTTCCCTCATTTCCTCAAAGTATACAGGGAATATGTACCCATAGAAATAACACAAGTTCCATTTGGAAAAATAACATTAAATACAATTGCATTTGCAAATATACCTGCGCATCTGCTGCTTTCCATCAGCCCTCCTCTCCAAACTCCTTGGTAAATCTTTCATGCACTTCAAGGTCGGCCTTGCTAACAGTTGGCCTCTGTCTTGCTAGTACTTTATCAAAATCTGTCCTTGCGATGGGAGGAGGTAGAATCTGTTGCAGCAATTGGGAAGAATGCTTATTTGGTTAGTTAGCAGAAGGAAGCAAGCAGGCAAATTACTGGCCCCGATGCAATCAGAATATTGGGCAGTAGTATCCTGATATGCCTGATCCATGAAAGTCAGGGCTCTCAATGGGGTACCAGGACCCATGGGTACACGATGGACCCGGACTGATTTTAATGGGTAGGGACCCATCTTTTGGATCTGTCAAGCAGTCCAGTTGAGTTTGGGCCTCACCTTTTGGACCTGGTTAAAAATTGGGTCTAGTCAAGTTCAGGTCAGATCCATGTAATGGGGCCTGGTTAAAGTCGGGTCTAGTCGGGTTTCGTATGTTTTAGCAGTACAACTGTATATATTTGATATTACACACACACACACACATATTATTTAATATACTTGACATATTTTTATCATTCTAGCAACAAAATCAGGTTCCTAAGCCACACATTACACACCATGCACGTGTCACACTGAACCAAATCAGATCTGGGTCTGGGTCTTCGATAACTAAGACCTAGAACAAGACCCCAAATGACCCGGACCCGGCAAGACCCAAGCCCTGTTAGCCTGGACATGGGTACTACATGAACCGAGCTGAACCTGGTTGACAGCCCTAATTGTTCAATGATCAGAATGATCAGGCCATTGATATGATAGGCCCCTCCCTGGATGGGAAATGTCTAATAACTCCTAGATTGGAAGGTCCTAGCCATCCGATCCTTGATCTTCTCTCCAGATCATTGCTGTTATTATTATTATTTTTTTTTAATCCAACCATTTGTAGGCCACTGATCAAAGGGTTAGGCTGTTCTAGTTCAGGAGTTCTTTGGGGCAACCTCCCTTCATGCTAGGGGCCATCAGATCAATGATCTTCATCATGAAATCATGTGGCTCACATGTACGGACTAGGTAAATCAGAAAACCATTTATGCACCCAGTAATTCCTTCACTAGAATAGCAAGGCCTTGTGCAGAATAGCACAGTAGTTCCTTCACTAGAGGCAGCAATACCCAGTAATTCCTTCACTAGAATAGCAAGGTGGATTCTACTGCTGATTTCTCTTTACCTGTGAAGCAAGGCCTTGTGCTGCAAGATCCTGCATAGTCGTCTGAACAGCTCCCGGTTGTTTCGGTCCACATGGCATCCACATATCATTTGAGGTCTTTATGAAGAACATGGCATCCTGGGTTTTGCGAACAGGTTCAAACAGAACGTCTTTAACCTGGCAATGGACAAAAGTGAAGGCGTAGTTAACACTATCTCAGAAAATGACTATTTGCAATACTTGAATATAAATAAAATCAAAACCATCTGATATAGGCTGCCCCACTTACACAAACGGATATGTCTGAACCAGAAAACCCCTCCGTCTTGCGCGCCAACGTCTCGAAGTCACTTTCAGTCAGGTTGTGAGGGGTATCTCCCAGATGCACCTGCTCAAGCCCATCAATACTTTATTTTCTGGTGTGGGAGGTCTTATATTCAAATACCAAAAATAGGGATCGATCGAAGGACGGTAGAAAATACATGCAACGGATGACCGAGAGTGATTGGCTAATCACAAATAGTGGGATCTCAACATGATGCATGGATCCAGGCCAAGTCTGGTTAAGAGTAACAATAATAAAGGCTGAAGAGAAGCTCAAGGCTGCCAACTTGAAGAGAAGCTCAAGGATACCTTGAACATGTGTTGCCTGGCCTTTAGGTCCGGAAGCGGGATGTAAATCCTCTTGTCAAATCGTCGGCGGATGGCCTGCAATTCACCATCCATTAGCCATAACATCCAGTAGTTCCACCTTAAAGAAACTAAACAAGAGACCAAGGACAGAATCTTCTTCTAAGACAGAATCGCCCAGGAGCCATGAAACCAGCACAGAGCTGACCTGATCCAAAGCATATGGAGTATTTGTCGCAGCAAGAACAAGAACTTTCTGATCATTGTTTCCTACGCCCTGAGATGAAAGTAAAGATCAACCTGAGAAATGAAACTAAAAAGATAGAAATGATCAATCGAGAGCGCCATATTCTACAAGTTGCACCATGTGAACTGTGAAGGCTAGCAGCAAGAATGGGATTTCAAATCTTACTCAGCCCACACATGTCAATGGTGCCCACCATGTACCTTGGCCCAAAAATCAGGCCAGTCTGGCTATCAGGCGGAACTTCAGCAACAACCCACATTCAACATGCATGTGTGGCCCACCTGATGACAGGACAATTCTGGTTTTTGGGCACATGGCACATGCATGGTGTGGTACGTCTAATGAGCAGACCTCATCTAGCATATACGTTCCAACATTATGCATCATCTTGCACATGCATGCCAACATTACACATCATCTCGCGCATGCGTGCCAACATTATACATGTGGGATAGGACTCAGAATGTACTCTGGCAAATACTCTTGAAAGGCTCCTTCACTATAGTGAAGAGATTATATCCTGAGACTAAAATAGGGTTGAATATAGACATGAGATTAAAGTAACATGTTAATCAAACCAAATAAAACTCCTTAAGTTATATAAGCAAAGATTATGTGCAACTTTTTATTTTCTGAAAGGGATGTATAATAGTTTGCATGGTCACTCAAAATTCAAGCATGCTACTTGTTTTGGTTCATTCCTTTGTTTCCGAAATCTGAAAAGTTGTAAGGATTGCTTAAGCATGATGCTATGAACTAGTTCATGGCACCAAAGTAGCAGCATGCTAGCTGTCCGCTCATTGCCAAGGATGAAGTGAACTTGTCGGCTAATGACCCAGATCATTAATGTCAAGCCACTTGCTATTTTATTCAGAAGATAAGATTGCTGATTTCCATACTTTTGGTTCGATCAATGTGTAAGCAATAGTTACATATAGAAAGGTTCATCAAGGACTCGCTTAGAAAAGAGGGCTGGGGGGGAATCAAAGGCCTTCTGCTACCATCCAAACACTTTGGGCTTGTTTCATTTTTCAATTCACCGGTAAATACCGATAGGTGTTTCAACAATGCGCAGGCCACGCCGCAGTCGGTTGGGTCAAAAGCCAGGCAGTTGCTGATAGAATGGGCCTCTGTTGTTCCAGCTCTGCATCATTTTGATTTTCTCTTTCTAGGCTTTTAGTTTTTCCGTTTCTGTTCGTTTTCTTTTGCTGCTGCTATCTCAGCAGCTCCTCCTGTTGTTCTCTGTTTTTCTTTTTAATGCATTCTCGTTGCCTTTAAAAAAAATAATAATATGTAATGATTATTTCCCCTGTATTTACCTCACTCTTTCTGATGTTTGATTTGACCACATGCTTTTTTGACAGAAAAATCGAGAATGCCACAACATATTTGTGGGTCCCACCATGATGCATATCGCTTATCCACACTGTTCATCTATCATGCCTAATGAATTTATGGCATGAACCAGAAAATGAGGCATATCCAAAGCTCAAGTGGACCACGCCATGGGAAAAAGGGAATCGAACACTTACCATTAAAAACCTTTTAGGGCCACTGTTTCTTTTGGTGTGGGCCATTTGAGTGTTGGATCTACCTCTTTTTTCAGCTCATGCCTAAAAATATTGTGGTAAAACAGATGGACGGAATGGATATATCATATACATCACCTTGGGGTCCACAAATTTAAACTAGCTTTTTGAACCGATTTCCAAGGTAGAAAGTTTGATGGATTTTCAAATGGGTGAAATGGTAATAATTACCCATTTCAAGGGTATCTACACATGCTTTGAAAAATCAAACACACCCTTAATGTTTTATACTGTATATCCCGATGTCAGAATTACCAATCCAGTCTATTTTTCTACTATGCATCTCTGTCATGGTCAATCATGTCAGCTTTTGACATAAAAGATTACAACGAGTTGACCTTGAAAAAATATCAGAATAGTGCATCAGTAAAATCATGGTATGGGGAGGTGAAATCCAGGCAATAGCAGCAGCATGGTAGGACAAGGGAAGCTGGTCAACCTGGCACCTCTCATTTATCCAGCCATTTAAATCTAGTTAGTAAAGTTTCCGAATGCCAGTGGTATCCAGCCTTGCCAGACAGCATCTTGTGCTTCTAAATTCTTACTCACTGACCATGTAAACCATGGGAACGCCTCCACAAACATTAAATATTTATTACGATGTTTCAGACGAGTTGCAATATTTTAAAAGCCAAAAAAACACAGGTTTAAAAGTGAGTATCATGATTGTAAAAGCAGAGAGATTTCTTGGAGGCACAAGTCAAGGGGTGTAAATATACACATACTTTTACCAGGCAGCTAATGTCACAAGAAGCAACAAGATAAAGGAAATTCAGTGGGAAGCTGTCATGCTCAACAAGTGCTGGATTTAAAGGATGCTCTATAACATCGAGAACTGCAAGGGACAGAAGTTTGAAGGTATTGCTTTTCCCTCTTCATCTTTGGAGGTGGTCAGTTGGATGGAAAGGGATTTCAAGGAAACTGAGGCAGTCAAAGAGGTCAGTTTTTAGATGATTAAGAACAAAGTCCCAAGGCCAGATAGGTTCTCGTTCAGTTTTTACCATGTATTTTAGACTCAATGACTCAAATCCACTCGTTTGCTCTCTCTCTCTCTCTCTCTCTCTCTCACACACACACACACACACACACACCCCCATGCACTCACACCACAGTGGGATTTCACCACAATGGGTACTCAAACCGATGACCTCGTGTTGCAACTTGGATTCTTTTGTTAATGGAATGTGGCTACTGGCATTAAGCTCGCGAAGCATCTCATGCATCCGTATTTGTTTGCCTCGCAGTCAAAATCAAATTGTCATAACTACTGAATCAATGAAGCATCAGTTTATCTCAAATGACATAGATATACTGCCTTTCCATCATAATCAGCATTCATGATGAAGAGTGGAAAAAGAATACCATAAATTCGGTTACCAGAAATAAATGGATGAGGGAAATCATGTGGGAAATAGATGCATGAACTCATTTTAAACCAATTGTCATGGTATATCTAGTCAAAGTGAGAATCAATTCCAGGAAACAGGAAACAAAAGTGTTCCAAAACGGTAACGGTGGCCGTAACGGCCACCACTGTTACCGTTATGATACGGGCTGTAACGGCTGTTTTTTATTTTTTGAAAATTGTTGTTACTGGACCGTTACGGGACCATTTTTCTGTAACTTCCGTTTCGACCCCATAACGCATAACGGTTATGACCGTTACCGTTACGTAATGGCCGTTATGTAACCGATTTTGAATACACTAGAAACAATGCTTTTTGCAAGGGGAAGTGAGTTTCCTGGTAACATTTGATGCTGATGCTTCTATGCTCTAATATAGAGACATATACCTGCATCTGTACGAGAAGTTCTGTTTTGATCCGTCGAGAAGCTTCACTTTCATTGCCTTCTCCACGCTGGCCACATAGAGAATCTATTTCATCAACAAAGATGATGGAAGGGGCACTCTCACGAGCCATCTGGAAAAGATTTGAAACTAGTTTCTCACTTTCACCCATCCACTTCGATACCAGATCTGATGATGAAATGCTGCAAATAAACAATAGTTTGACATGTCAACTCGACGACCACTCTGAAAGATATAGATGCATCCACAATTGATCAACATGTGTGTGTCTGCAACCAGATTTGAGGGAAACCATATGCGCTCTTAATAAAAATGAAATTCAAGTCCAAAACTACTGAAATTCTCTGAATAAGAGATGAGTATTTGCATGTGCACACAAAGAAAGAAATATGGAAGAAACCAGGTATCAGTGCATCCATCTAATTCAGACAAATTTGCAAATAAAAACTATATGAAAGGGCTGCAGGTTCCGTTACAAAAGTAAAAGCTAACAGGAAAGGTAGTTCTAAAGCTAATCTATTTCTAAATTTGGCTTCCTCTTAGCAAGACAGGATTTGCAAAGTCCAAAGTTTCGGTTCCTCCCAAATTCCTTATAATTTTCTACACTGGAATGGGATTTGCTTCAATAACTCCAGTTTCATCTCTGGCTAACTTATTGATGCTTTATAATTCAATTCCTGTTCCATCAAAATTAATTTCAAAGAACCATGCCATATATCATAGCCAAGTGAATGAAAAGAAGTAATAATAAACAAGTTAACGATATGTTGTCCTTTACATGTACACTAAACAGATTGAAAAAGTTGCTTTGCAACTTCTACCTACTGTTATTATTTCGGTTTACAGTTTATTAAAGTCAATTGGATATAAAATCAAAGATCTTGTTGGAAAAAAATGCTACTGGATCAAAGGCCCCCTTGTGTTTATAGAAGTAATGCAATGAAGCAAAGAGAACCATACATCAACAATTTCTGTGCTTCTTTTCTTCTTCTTCTTCTTCTTCTTCTTCTTCTTCTTCTTCTTTTTTAATTTTCTTTTGATATGCTTGTTGATTGTCACAATAAATGAAAGGGACAGCACTAGCAGGGGTCTCGGAGCACTGGGTTGAGAGGGAATGTGTATTACAATCATGGTTTGAAAAATCTTTGTCCAAGTCATATCAATTTGGGTCCGAAACAAAATGAGTCACCACAGTGATACTGGACTAAGTCAAACCAAGCCAGGGCGAGCGGTAACAATTTTGGATCCAAGGCAAAACTGCTACTTAATCCATTATAAACATAGAATTTGGGAAAGACAAGTAAATGTGAGCTTAGGAAGCATCAAGAAAGGAAAATCTTAAGTGTGGAAAACACTGAAAAAATTGGATCAGTCTGGTTACCTAGTCTTTTCGACAAGATTTATCTGATAAAGAAAATGCCAGATGACTGGAGGAGAAACATCTGGATAGCCATATTTACATTAACAAAGGAGGTGCAACAAAAAGTTGCACCGACTATTCAGGCATCAAATTATGAGTTTCACTCACACAATGAAGCTCTGAGAAAGGGAGGCGGCCTGGAGCAAAGATTAAGACAAGAAACAGGTGAGATCTGAGGAACATATATTGACATTATTAAAGAAACAAACTGGCTTTGGGGAAGGAAGATCAACAAGGACCTAGTTTCTACTTAGATAATTGAAGCAGAAGTATAGAGAGGAGTCTACACATGGTTGACCTCGAGAAAGCATTATGAATCTATGATAGCGCCGAAGGAGGATATGTGGTGAGTGATTCACAGGAAAGAGATGCTGAGAGGATATATTGATACCATCAAAGAGATCTATGATGGCTTTGTCATATGAATTGCAGAAGATGTGTCCAGGTAGCAGTGGGTCTCCATCAGGAGACCGCATTAAACCCTTACATTTTTCACTTGTTATTGATGAAATAACCACTAGTATCCAAGATGAGGACCTTGGTGTATGTTATTTGCCATTGATGTGATGATGGCTTCAGTGAAACTGAAGCCAAATTGGAAGTTTAGAGTAAGGCTTTAGAATCTAGAGGTCGAAAGATTAACAGAACCAACAAAGAGTATCTAGAATGCCACTCTAGCAGGAATAGACAGAGATGTGATGCTTAAGTTAAAATGATGGTCAGGAATTTCCTCAAAGTAATTTGTTTCAAAATTATGGAGAGACCGAGGAAGATGTTTCCAACAAAACTAGAGGTGGTGGCTAGCATTTACATTTTCTCTGGGCTGTTGTTCTGTGATCATTGCTTCCCAAAGAACAGTTAGGAAAATTCATAAGATAGCTATTACACCGTGTATGCTATATAGGGCACAACATTGGGCAATAATGAGACAACATGAACAGTGGATAAATTTTGCAGAGATAAAGATGCTGAGATGGATGCATACGAAGGCTACGAGTGGAAGAATTATAAATTTGATCATTCAAAGCAAACTGGGACTAATCCCAATTGGATAGAAATGACAGAGAGAACATTGAGATGGTTTGGCCACATGCTAAGAAAATTGGGGACGGCCAAGGAAGGGAACTTTGGTTGGGTTGAAGAGCCTAAAAAGGAGGACAAGAGGAAGATTTACAATGACTCAGACAGAGGTCGCTAGAAGGGACATGGACTTCAAAGTTTGGGCCTTAGGAATCTTTGGTGAAATCGTATTCATCGAAAGCTACAACAAGGATATCGTGATGATGTTTTTTAGAAGGACAAACATGCAACCATTTATGTAATGGATGGGAATGTACTTTCAACCAGTAGTGACACAGCGTTACTCATTTCACTAAAAACATCTACTATCGAATCTGCCTCTCTAAATATAAAGATTCAAAGAAAAGAAGCCAAGTAGAAAATTTCACCCCACTATGAAGCAAAACCTCCACAATTCAAGGACACCCTAGATGTGCACGGGCCACAGAGTAACAATTTTGGAGTCTGCTTCCACCATTGCTGGACAAAAGGAATCCTTAAGCTACCAACTTTAATGGCACAAATTTTGACTTCACTCAAGTTTCCCACCCAATAAAACCCCTGAAACACTTTTTTAAAAAAAATTATTTCTCTCTTGGCCAATAAAATGTAGCCAATCCCTCTCATGAAGTTGTATTATTACCATAAGTATGAGAAAGAAAGTCTCCAATGCAAGAATGCTTCAGATTACCAAGTGAGCTCCCATCAACACTCCCAAGAGTAGATTAATTTATTTGACGACTCAAACTTCAGATGTGTGAAGTAGATCACATTCAACATCTACTGACACTAACTGGACCACTTTCTTAGGCATGCCTCGGTCCACAATATTGCTTTTGATGGACGGGTATTGATGCCTTTTCACACCAGCCACCTTATATTCAAATATTCTTTTGATTTGTTGTTTCCAAAGACTCCACAAGATTGAATGAATGTTCAACAAAGTAATTATGTCCATGAGGAAAGAGATGAAGTATGGATGTATAGTCATAAAAGGCTTAATGTAATTGAATTAAAAATATGCTAGAAGTTACTCTGGCATCATCAACCTTTTTTCCCCACCCAAAAAAAAAAAAACAAAAAACAAAAATACCAAATTGCATAAATCATCAAGATGAAGAAATCACCTGAAAAAGGTTGACTCTGCTTCTGTTGCGACAGCCTTGGCCAGGTATGACTTACCAGTTCCAGGTGGGCCATACAAAAGGAATGCTCTCCATGGCCGTCGCTTCCCTAAAATTGACAAAGATCAAGCAATTAGTTTCTTTTCCCCTGGAACGGTAAGATGAATTAATAGCTGATTATAAATTTTTTTAATACCTAGGTAGACACAGTTATCTCGCAACCCTAATTATTGAGATAGTTGGTAAGCTGATAAAACCCAGTTCACTTGTGATAGAATGAGAATGAGATGATAACAGATCCAATCCACTATCGTTCCATCCTCTTCTTGTGATGTGCATTTTGTGGATGCGCATTAACACTGACATCTACATTTTTCAGGACATGCTAAATGGTTCCACTTCCACAAAATATGCACAGGCTGATGTGCATACGATTTCCATTCTCGTTATGCAGGCCACCCAAACGGGTCATCTTTTTTTTTTTAACACACGCACACACTCACACCATAGTGAGATTTCACCACCTATGGGTACTCAAACCCTTGACCAGGTGTTGAAACTCCTAAGAGTCTACCACCAGAGTAAGAGCAAGGACCCACCCAAACGGGTCCTTAGATACTTAAAAAGATTTAGCTCCTTTTTTCCCTAAAGAGTATCTACCTTTTAACTAAATTCATCAAAGTTCTAATTTAAAAAATCGTTCGATAAAAAACATAATTGTGCACAGAATACTGTTTCGGAACCCTATTCTGAAACAAATAATAAGACTGAGCATTGTAAGATAAAAGAGGGACAAGGGATCAACCCATCAAAACTTAATTACACCACCCATTTGCATCATTGAGCTGGTGAAAGCTCCTGGTTTCGAAACACTACGGTGAAGAAATCCTCATTCCAACGGTGAAGAAATCCTCATTCCAAAATTAAGATGACTAGATCTCTTTTCTTCTTTGTTTCTACCAAGAGAATCTGTCTTTAGACAGGTTTACAGTTACTTATATACAGAAAGCATGCCCCATTTTCCATTTATGAGAATCCAATTGTTGGAAGAAACACATACTGGTTGAGCAATCCTGCAACAATGGTTTCATGCTTAGGTTTTTTTATACGCAGAAACTGGCAAATTTGCATCTCAATTAGAACTTATCATCAAAACAGAGCAAGTCCTTGATAGAGTGGAATGGCAGAACAGGATTCGTGGAACTGGCCACATTTAGTTGGATAGGGCTTAGATGATGGTCATCATCATAACAGAGCAAGCTAAAATGTTCAAATAGTAGAAAACCCGAAAGTGTTCATGTTCTACCGATGAATGTTAGTATTTCTGGGTCTATGGATAAATAGTATGCCCATACTCTTTGAAATAGCATATAGAGACCATTTTTAATTGATTAGATCTTTCTAGTGGTTGAAGATTTTCCCATTTTTGTTCTTTACTTTAAAAAAAAAAAAATTTTTTTTTTAAAAGAAGATAATGTACTTTCAGGCCAAAGGCCGAAAAGAAAACAACAAAACCAAAAGAAGGGGCCGGGGAGGCAAGGGCAATAAAAAGAGAAGCCCACTCCTTGATTAACAACCCCCTTAACCAAACAATTCCTATCATGAAAGCACCGATCATTCATTTTGCCCCATATCGACTGAAGAACAGCAAGGAGGGAAACCCTCGACAAGACTCTACCCTATTTCCCACAACCACCAGCATGCCAAGAGAGGAACAAGTCTTCGAGAGCCCGGCATCAGCCATCATACACCGAAAGATGAAAGGATAGCAGATCCAACAGATGAAGGGAATGTGCAATGGAGAAGCAAATGATCCATATATTACACATCACAAAGATAGAGAAGGCAGACATCAAGCAACACCATTACCCTCTAAAGTAAATTATAGATGGTCAAGATTCTGCTCCTACCAACAAGCCAAGCAAAGACTGCCACTTTTGGCGGAACACCATAAAACCAGATATGGCGATGGAAGTAGTATGCGGAGTTCTCGAGTTGAAGAATGACTAAGCTTGAAGACTTTGCCAAAAATGTCATCGATTTGTCCTCAAGCCACAACATTGAGTCTTTGGCCCCCAAAGAGGATTGGAACCCCTGCAAATGAGAAAGAAGCTAAAGGAAGTTATCAAATTCAAAATCAGTCAAATTCCAATGGCATGGAGGACTCCAACCGTCCCGGCACTCTTCGAACTAGAACCGAAAAACATCTATCCACCGGGCCTTTAGCAAAGGAGCAAAGATTAGCTAGGGAGGAAAAGATACCTCAAAGCAGGGAACCCCTGCACCAGATATCCTCCTAGAATCTCACTCTCGACACATCCCTGACAGTGAAGCCCACCCTGGAGAAAACTTTGCCAGCAACACGAGCGATGGCCTTCCAAAAGGAAGGACGCTCAATAGAGGGAGAAATTCTTAGTCCACCAGCCCAAAGGGGAAAGACCATATTTATCAACAATTATGGACCTCCATCAGCCATTCTCCTCAATCCTAAATCTCCAAACCCACTTCCCCAAGAGGGCAGAATTCATTAGATGCAACCAACGAATTCCGACACCCCCCTGATCGTAGGGTCTGGAAACCTAGTGAAACTTTCCTCTTGATTTTACCCCTTGCCTCAGAAAATTGTGGCAATCCTACCATGGATTGATATCAGGCATTTGAACAACGACAGAAAATAGACTGGGAGATTGGAAAGGGCTACCTTAATAAGAGTAATTCGACCACCTGAGGATAGAAGCTTGCTTTTCCAAGGCGATAACTTCCTATCCAATCTTTCAATCACCAAATCCCTGAGATACTTGGCAGGCTTACCAATGCGTAGAGGCAGGCTTACCAATGTGTAAAGGTAGGCCAAGATAAAAGGAGGGAAGAGATCCAACCCGGTAACAAAAAAAAATTCAGCATGCAAAGTCACCTCAGCTTCAGACAGGTTGGATTCCCAATAGGCGGCCTATAGTTCACCCTAAACCCCAAAACAACTTCAAAGCGCCTAACCAATTTCCTAAGATTTTCCACCATGGCTACATCAGCCTCACTAAAAATTAGATTATCATCGGCAAATTGTAGATGATTGACACGCTGGGAAACATTCTCAACATAAAAGCCCCAAAAAAGATCCACTGATTGGCCTCTAATCGACATCCTGCTAAGAGCTTCAAAAACCACAAGGGACAGGAAAGGAGATAACGGAGCCCCTTGAAGAAGGCCCCTTTGATGAGTGGAAAAGGTCAAACAGAGAACCATTAACAGGATCGAAAACTTGGCCGCAAAAGCACAGGATCTTATCCAAAGCCTCCACTTGGCCCTGCAACTAATGCGAGCCAGCATATAAGCAAGGACCGGTCAACATAAGCATGCGCCTTTTTGAGATCCAACTTACAAACAATCCCCCTCATGTTAGGATTCCAGACACTCGTGAGCAATAAGCGCACTGTCAAGGATCTACCTCCCAGCAATGAAGGCACTCTGAAACAGGGATATCACCTTAGGAAGGATAACCCTTAATATGAGGTTGAGAAACTCATAATCATCTTTCAAGTTTAGGGCCTTTATCAATAACTTCAATCATCTTTCAAGTTCGGGGCCTGTATCAATAACTTTTGTTGTAACAATTGGAAATGTATTTACTTTCCATATTTGTTCTTTCTAGTAACAAATAAGGCAAATTTATTAAGTTATTATAATGAGGACTAAAGAGGAAGAAGTCTCCAATATACACCGAATCAACAACAATGGCCCTTTATGCAAACTGAACCTCCCAAACCTTGGACCAATAAATTTGCTTCACTTATGGAAATGTGAAACACTTTAACCATTTTGCAAGACCTTAAAAGGTCTAACAGCCCATTAAAGATGAACGGAGATGTAACAAGGGAAGTGAATGATATTTTCAAAATACTTGCTGAGGATAGATGCGTCAGGAAAAGTGAATGAGATTGTTGACAGACTTGCAAAGAGGATTCTACCAAGATCATCTCTTTGTAGGATAGCTTCCTCCCCTCTTCAACAAAGATATTGTTGTATGCCACAAATCCTAAATGGAAAAGGATGCATTAGAGATGCAATGATGGAAGTTTGTAGAATTTGGTACATTGAATGGAGGCTAATATTGTTTTGAGCCCATTGGTGTTGTCCTCACAATCAAAATTAAAAATAATACGAAGAATAGGAAAACTAAATGTCAACAACTTATGATCATGTTCCTCATACTAAAGGTATATATATCTTTTCCATGAAATGAGAGAAAATCAATTACAACATTCACTCTTTCAAAAACAAGGAGATTTACGTAGACTTGAAACCTCATATTCACTATTCTCTCATTTTTGTGTCTTAATGTTCTGCTTCTTTAACAGGCATTAAATCCTTCAGCTTATCAGCCACTTGAAAACACATTCTAAGAGCCAAGAGTTCCAAACTTCTAGATACCATTTCCCTTGCTTAATGCACTTGAAAAGATGATAAATGGGGAACGGGGCCTAGGTAAAGATATGTTGTGTGTGTGTGTGTACCTGTATGTTATCCATGTACTCCTATGAAGCATTACACACTTCTCTCAAGTTAATATGTGTGTGTGTTTGTGGTTTCTAGACAAATGCACAACGCTTCCTCGTTGCCCTAAACTAAAAATGAAAAACCTTTTAGCTAGGAGATGTGATTTTGTTGATAAATTCTCTGGACCAAACAAATTGGATCAAATAATGTCTAACTAGAGCATGGTCATAATCCACTGAATTAGACAAAACTGAATTCAAATCAGACAAAATGAGCCTACCTAACAAACAAATGAATTTTGAATATGAATTGGCATTTTCGTTGGCAAGGAACAATATAAATTACATAGATTTGAACATGACAAACAAATGAATTTTGAATATAAATCGGCATTTTCATTGGCAGGGAATGATATAAATTACATAGATTTGAACATGAATATAGATACAGATTTCTTATATTCCAAAAAACAAAGAAAAGTTAGCTTTCACGACACAGTATTTTTTTAGGCTCATGAAATGGGAAATACCATGTTTTCAACAGTGTTGTGTCAAACAACACCAAAAACATGCAATAGCCTGCATTCAGGACATGGGCTAAATAGCATACCATGTGATGCATACCCAACAAAACTCACCGTATGAATGAATAGGCAATTTACTGTAGTATATCACCTTAAGTTTTTTACTCTTCACTTAGATATTTACATGTCATGCCCCCGGCCCTGCCCCCCCCCCCCCCCCCCAAAAAAAAACAAAAAAAAACAAAAAAAAACAAAAAAAAAAAAGAAAAAAAGATTGCTTATCTAAATCTATTCCTTTTTTTTTTCTTTTCTAACTCATATAATTTTTTTCAACCAAGTCGTATCCCAACAACACCTATCAGGGTAGCTGACAAGCTGCTCCAAAACTAACATTTTAACCCACACTCTTCAACAGAACTTCTTCAATACATTCAAAACAAACATTGTTCACATCCCTGTAGGAAATGGAGAAGTCTATCTTGTTCATTTCTGATTGAGTTAAACAACTTATCCAATTTTGCCTTTATTTAACTCTTGTCTAGCTTGATGATATTAATATTGTTGAAGTATTGAAAAGGCCATCATCAAGACAATGAAATCCCTAATTACATCATAGAATTTATAAACAGTATAGATCAATAAAAAGTCAAAGAACCAAAGGTCAGTTGAGTTGATCAACACACAAACCAGTAAAAAACTGTGGAAATTTGACAGGTAAGATCACGGCCTCCTGAAGCGCCTGCTTAGCACTCTCTAGCCCTGCCACATCGTTCCACTTCACATTCGGATTCTCTCGTATAATTGCCGAATTGAGGCCAGCCCTTAGCTTTGCCTGCTCAGGATCCTCCCCTTCTCCCCCCTCCCCATCCTTCGACTTCGTTTTTGGCCGGGTGGCAACTGCAGCGTCCCCATTCGCAGTGGGGCCTGACCCGCCATCATCAAGGACGGCTCTTATCTCCTCTGCTCGCCGCAGATACTCAGTGAATTTCTGGGTTATTGCATCCTTGATCTTGGGATTTTTCTCATATTTCAAATGAGTCCTGAAGTACTCCAAGGCATTCATGTAAAGGGGGAACGCCTTGGCATAATTTCCTGCATTGTCTTCCTGGACTGCCTGCCGCACATATTCTATAGCTTGCTCCTTGAAATTGCTATACATTGTATGATTGTGGCGAATAGCATAGAAAACAGATCCTAGAAAATCCATAACAAAATGAGCTGATCAAAACCAACCAGAAATAGAGAATTACATTCAATGATCAACAGACCTAAACAGCATTTTCATTTGCTCAAGGATTTGTAATCCAGGTCATTCATCTAGAGGACCTGTCATGTGGAGTTAGCCTTGTTAATCTTTCCCATGAGAAAATTCTTCAGCAGAACTATTTTCTCGTCTGTGAAGGGATTGGAGAATTCACCATACATAACTTTGGTCCACCAGATGAATTGTCCAGATCACTTATGATGCGCACCCGCACCTCATCCAACACACAAACCTGCTAGAATGGCCACTTTCAATTCAGGCACCCTGTCGTCACCGAATGCATGGCGGCATGGCTAGCAACCTGGACAGTTACCCACTGGACCATAGACAGATGGGTCCATGGTGCGAAAATTGTGTCAGCTGATTGGTCAAGGCTCTGGTGAATGGAAATTTTTGCCTGCTGAATGTGGACCACTGAACACGATCGTTTTTAACCATCAATTCAAAGGACAGAAACCAGATGGTCAGGATCACCTGACTGACGTGGCGATTTGGACCTAGACAATCCACTGAATGAGGCAACAGATGGAAGGTTGCGTTGAGCAATATAGAATTCTTTTTCCTTTGGATGAATTCTACATAATACCTCCCGCGAATATATCACGAAATCTTCCAAAACTCAAATTCTTCGAAAATCCTCCAATCCGAAACCCTTATTGAAGCAGATATATGCAAGAAAAATCCTAAATTTTCACGAAAATCGATCCATTTTTCTTTCTCCTTCAAAAACAGATTAAAAACATGCAATTTCAAGAATCAAAGAGAAATCAAAAGAAAAATACCTAGATATCGTGATTTCTTCTTCCGTTGGGAGATCGATCCGAACGTGAAAGATGACCCCTAGAAATTTTGTGTAATCGGTCTTTTATACCAATATATTTCTCCCTTCTCGATCGGAAACCCTAGCGGGAACAGAAAAATGGGGAATTGGATGAGGGAATTGGGGTTTTCTAAGCTGGAATTTTAGGGTTTGGATGAGAAAGAAAGAGATTATGCACAAGAAAATGGGATTTGGGAGAGAGAAGAAGATGTGGAAATTTGTCAAAGTCACTGGCTCTGTGCATTTTTAAGAATCTCTCCTTTAGTTTTTGAGTTCGTTTTGCCTCTGTCGCGACTAAGATAGCAGTGTGTGTTGCCACCACTGGGGCCCACAAAGTGAGTTATCAGATGATCGGAGCCGTCCATTTTGTGAGATCTATGCTATAATTGCCGCTGGAGGAAAATTACTCTGAATCTGTAGTTTTTTTCCATTACCTTCCGGAGACGAATTTGGAGCAAAAGAAAATTTCTTAGCTGTCGTTAATCCTAAAAATCAATGGTCAGGATCATCACTGAAGCGTGAGCATGGGCCAGAACTTATTTGTGGTTGTTAACATGACCGGCTTAACGACTGGGCAATATCAGCCTGTGGGCCCCAATGGGTGGCGAGACGCTTGAGCTGCATGGCGTCAGGGCACGGCTTCGGTGGATCCCTTACTGTGGGGCCCACCTTGATGTATGGACCTTACATCCATGCTGTCCATCCATTTTGAGAATTCATTTTAGGGTATTATTCAAAAAATGAATCAGATATAAATCTTAGGTGTATCACACTAAGGAAACAATGGGGATTGAATACCCACCATTAAAAACTTCTTAGGGTTTACCAGAAGGTTTATTTTCCATTCAACCTGTTGATAGGGTTAAAAAAGATCTTAATGTCCGGTCCACACAAATATCATCTTGATCCAAAACATTTAGTCCACAATAAGTTTTTAATGGTTAATTACAACTTTTTCCTTATGTGTGGTCCACCTGAGATTTGGATCTGCTTTATTTTTTTGTTTATACTCTAAAATGAGCTGATAAAATGGTTGGACGGCGTGGATGCACAGTTAGGGATCCACCCACCTAGATCGACCAGATTTCCCGGGAAAGCCCTTCCCATAAGTTCCTACGTTGAAAACTTAGGTGGGCCCACCGTTATGTTTGTTACAAATCCACCCCGTCCATCCGTTTTTGAGATCATTTTTAGGATATGGTGCCAAAAATAAGTTGGGTCCAGTACTCAAGTGAGCCAGAAACATGAGGATTGAATATATACGGTTGAAATATTCGCCGGGCCACAAAAGTTTTGAATCAGGCTAATATTTGTGTTTTTAATTCATTCCTATTATCTCAGTAGGAATGACGTTATTAACGGTACAGATGACATGTAAATATAACTATCGAACCCAGGTAAGCTTCGACGGTAGAAATTTCTCTACTCACCTTTTTCTTTAGTACGGCCCACATGAGTTTGGATTCTAATAATTTTTTATCTTACGTCCTAAAATAAGCTCAAAATATGGATAAACTGTGTAGATTTCTCACAAACATCAACGTTGCCCCACCTAGGTTTCCAGCGCAGAAACTTCCCGCGACAGTCTTTCGCAGGAAATCCGCGTTCGTTTTCACTGGAGGAATCGTATATGGAACGCGTGTTATGCGCAGTGCGCGCATCTTTCACCAACCAACGTTTCGAAGGGAGGATTAATACGGTGCGTGACAAAGCCTTCAGTTCTTGAGAGTGGGCCCTTGGCTCGATAATGCAGATCAGATAAGTTGAATCCGACACGTGTCTAGACTGTACGGTCAGTTTTCAATTCTGACAAGCGGGCCGCGTCTTTCGGTAATCCACAGCGTCCATCGACTCTCCGTTTGTAGTATAATATGACAATTCAAAGGCTAGGATTTTTCCATCTGGGAGGTTTTAAGGGGCATGGCAATCCAGGTGGGGTTCCTGTCGTTGAGGAAGGTGTAACCTTGAGTTTTACGCATCTGGGTGCACCAAATTTCATGAATTTTCTGCAGCCAAACGCGCCACCTTTTTTGGACCTAGCCCTCTACGTATTAACTATAAATTAAGTCCCACAAAAGGATAACTTTCAACTTAGAATCCAATAAAATTAAGTCTCTACGAAACAATAAGTCTCTTGAACAAAATAAATATAAATTATAGTCTTACTATTGTCTCTCTAAATTTATAAAATATTTATAATCTATTGTTGTTGGATTTGTACCAATCAAGTCTATGCTTGAAAGATTACCTCAATCACATCCATACTTAAAAAATCATACTTATCACATCCTACTAACCATCATCTCAATTATCTGTCTACACAAGTAATCTCAAGTATTTGTCTTTTATATTTTTTTTATGTTTATTTTTTCCTCTTGTTGTTTGTGTTGAATTTTATTATAAATTAATAAAATTAGCAATTATCATTTATTTTTTATTTTAATCATCCATTAATGCATCATAGACAAACTCTTCACGTCCATGACCGCATTAAAAGAAAATTTCAAAGTTCAAGGTAAAAAAATCTAATTCAAAATGACTAATTCTCTTCTTTTAAATCTAATTTGTCTCCTCTTTTAAATCTAATTAGGTGCTTGATTTTAATTATATTTGAGTAGAGTACAATTTTGGCACACCTAGCACAGTCCCCAATTACACATGTTTGACTTAATATGAGCCATTCGTTAACATTGGCCTCATATTTGATTGAATTGTAATAATTTTGTTGTTGTTGTTTGATCATGATTAGATTTTTCAGCCTCATATATTTGTAGGTCATATAAATAAGTCTATCAAATCATAGGTCCCACTTATGCAAATTCTTGTTGCTATCCGGAGATGAAGATAGTGGTCATGGATTGCGTACAACACTATTAGTAGTCAATAATTATTGGATAGTGCTCTATGAGGCTACGATGATGTATGTACACTATCATGTAATCGGTCCATTTTTCAGCATCAATATGGGTATAATCTTAAAAATAGGATAAATCTAAATGTTGAGTGGACCACACCACAAAGAACCAGAATGATTTTCCCTTTATCCATGCGTGTATGACCTAATCAATAAGTTAAATGGCAAATAAACATTAAAGTAGACTATAAAGTTTTTAATGGTGGCTGTTTAGTTACCATATTTTATTTGGTATAGTCCACTTGATAAATGATCTACTTCATTTTACTTTTGAATTAATACCCTAAAAGATTTTATTTTTTATTTTTAAAGGTGGATGGCAACACTAAAACACATACATCATGGTGGGCTCACATAGTGTTACAGAATATTGATTTTAAATATATATTTTAATAATAAAAATATTAAATATAAATACAAAAATTGTTTACAAAACATCTTTTTCATGGGTTTTGGGAATAGTCCTACATGAAAAATGAGGAAAAGAAATTGTGGTTTATATGAAAGTGGTGGAGTATTGTAATGTTTACCCACCTAGTCCGATGAGAATTGGACTTGCGTGCACTAGAGCACCGTGTTTACAAAACACCTTTTTCATGGGTTTTGGGAATAGTCCCACATTGGAAAAGGAAGAGAAGAAATTGTGGTTTATATGAAAGTGGTGGAGTATTGTAATGTTTACCTACCTAGTCCGATGAGAATTGGACTTGTGTGCACTAGAGCACCCGCGCGCGCGCCCGCACTCGGGCACAGTGCAAGGGCATGGGCATGTGAGCTAATGTGGTTATAGAGGCGCTAGCCCAATAGCTAAAAATGGCTAGCTACTGTCTCACAACAGTCAGCATATAGCATCTGTTATGGCTCATGAACAATAGTCAGAAACAGCTAATAACAGCTAATTTCTCCAACAGCTAAAAAAAAATCAATAAGATTAATTTATCTGGACCATAACTCCCAATCACCATAGCCTATATAAAGAGGGCCTGAATGGGTTTCCAAACAATCTCAACACACTCCAGCAAAACCCATATGAACTAGAGCCACTGCTCTCTTACAAATCAAAAGTCCAGCAATACAGCAAGGTTTCTCAGAACCATTACTTGAAGATCAGACCAGTGGTACGGTCTAAGAATGGTTCAATTGAACCAGTAACTGAAGAACAGACCAATGCAAATCTTCTTCTCTCTTTTCTGGGATTTTTCTTTTTCTTTATGTATGACAGATTGTGTAATAGAGTTCCATTAGCGGGCCTTCATGTTTGTTGAACGCAGACCTACACCAAGCTCGTCGTATACTATGTGCGATTTTCCTGTCACCTTTCAGTATACTCAATTCACTTGAGTAGGGGCAAATAATACTTTAAGGACAACGTTCCATATGTGCTTCAGCCTGTCCTTATTTCAGATTAATTTGGATTTTTCGATTTTAATATTTTACAAAAAATATAATTCTGTAAATTTTTCCAACAATCTTAAAGCGTTATTATGATGGAAGTCAATAGTGTATCATCCATCAAGTTGATGAATCAGGACTTGATTCGTCCTGATCAGTTCAATGGAAACAATTTTACTAGATGGCAAGACAAACTCAAATTTTTTCTGAAGACGCTAAAGATCTAGTACATCCAATATCCAAACTTGTAGCTGTTACCTAAAGCAACTAGAGCAGACACACCCGAACAAATTGCTGCCCATACCAAACAAGCTTAATACAAACTTTTGTGTCGTGGACAAATTCTGAATGCGCTCTCCGATCGACTGTATGATCTGTACATACAAACTTCATTAGCAAAAGAAATCTGAACCGCTCTGAAGTTCAAATACAAAGTTGAGGAAGAAGGTATCAACAAGTTTTTTATTACCAGGTATTTCTACTATAACATGGTAGATAACAAACCGCTGCTACCTCAAATCCAAGAACTCCAGCTAATAGTAAATAAAATTAAAGTCATATAGATTGATCTTCCTGAATCATTCCAAGTTAGGGTTATAATCGCTAAATTGTCACTGATGTGGAAAGATTATAGAAAGGAGTTGTTACATAAGACTGAGGACTATATAATGGAACAAATTCATAAATATCTTAGAATTGAGGAAGAATCCTACAATTGCGATAAAAAGAATGACAATGGGAATTTCTCGTCCAAGGTACCCGCAGTAGAAAATACTAATAACAAGAATTCTGACAAGGACGATTCCCTGAAACCCGATAATGGGAAAGAAAGTAATTCTGACAAATATCTTGCACGTCTCAGACATGAGGCGAAACTTAGTTTATGAGGATCTTTTGGGTAAACCAGGAATAAGGGTGGTACGAGTCAGAAAAACTGATTCTATCTAAGAATGAGAACTTTTTCGGAAAAGGGATATACTTGTAATGGTATAGTAAAGTTTTCTCTAAATGAAAGTAGCAGTTCTGCGTATATGATTGAATCCGCTAGACTGTGGCATGATAAACTAGCCCGTATAGAGTATAGTACCTTGAAGTTTATGGCTAAGAATAGTTTAATCTCATACATAGAAAATGAAACCAATAAGTATGAAGTGTGCATACGATCCAAAATGACGAAGAAACATTTTTCAAATGTTGAAAGATCGTCTCAGGTATTGAATCTTTTGCACAGTAATATCTATGAGTTAAACAACATTCATATTCATGGAGGCAATGGGTATTTCATAATCTTTATTGATGATTGCTCTAGATATGTGTATGTGTATCTATTAAAGAGCAAATATGAAGCATTGAACATGTTTAAAGTATATAAAGTAAAAGTCAAAAATCAACTAAATAATAAGATAAAAATTCTCTGTAACAATAGAGGAGGAGAATACTTCTCTAATGAATTTAATAAATTTTGTGAAGAACATGAATTAATACACCAATATATTGCGTCATACACACCTCAACAAAATGAAATAGCGGAAAAGAATAATAAAACATTAGTAGAAATGGTTAACTTAATACTAATCAAAATAAAGTTGCTATTAAGTCTATGGGATGAGGCACTGGTTGCAACGTGTCATATATTAAACAAAATTTCATCTAAAAAAATATATAACATCTCCATATGAAACATGAAAAGGTAGAAAACTTAACTTAAGATATCTTAAAATGTGGGGTGTCGTGCATATTGTAAAACTTCTAATCCAAAAAGAATAAAGCTAGGACTTAGAGTACTAAGTGCGCCTTTGTAGGGTATGCACAAAATAGTAAAATTTATAGACTTCTAGATCTAAAGTCTAATACAATAATAGAATCAAGAGACGTTGAGTTCTTTGAAAACTCACTATTCTTGAAGTCAAGGGACAATGAAATTCAAATTCCTGATATACAACCAAGTAGTACAGTTCCACAAGTAGTGGAAGCTCTTATTAAATCTCATATGAGTAAAAGGATAAGAATTGAGAAGAGTCTGAGAGATGACTATATTAACTATCATCGCATCTTTTTCTATTCTGTAGAAGGAAATAGAGAAAATGTTATAAGAAAAATACCTATAATAATCACTATATAAGATGATCCTAAAACATATAAAGAGGCTGTATCCTTCAGAGACTCGGCTTTATGAAAAGAATTTATTAATGATGAAATGGAATCCGTAATGTCAAATCAAACATGAGAACTAGTAAACTTACCTCCAGGTTCTATACTCATAGGTTGTAAGTGGGTATCTAGGAAGAAATATTACACTGATGAGACTATTCAAACCTTTAAAGCTCAACTAGTAGCTAAGAGTTTCAGATAAAAAGAAGAGAGATTATTTTGACATATATTTTCCTATAACTAGGATAACATCCATTAAGATATTATTTACGTTAGCTTCCATACATCATCTTCACATCCATCGGATAGATGTAAAGACCGCATTTCAGATTGGTGATCTTAATGAGGAAGTATACATGGAACAACCCGAAAGATTCATTCTACCAAAAAATAAAAATAAAGTATATAGATTAAACAAATCTTTGTATAAATCTTTGTATGGATTAAAACAAGTACCAAAACAATGGCATGAGAAGTTTAATTCCAAAATACTATCTTATGGTTTCATGCATATTGTAACTAATAAATATATGTATTATAAAGTAGATGATAACTGTATAATTATTATTTGTTTGTATGTTGATAACATATTAATAATTAGCAATACAATATAAGGTGTGATTGAAATAAATAGATTTTTATCTTTCGTATTTAAAATGAAGGATCTTAGACAAGCAAATACCATTATAGGTATCAAAATTAAAAAATATTATGTGGGTTATGCTTTGTGTCAATCTCATTATATTGAGAAGATATTAAACAAATTTAATCGTATAAATATAAAAGAAGTAAAAACCACATTTGATCCAAGTATCAAGTTAAAAGAGAATAACAGGAGAACAGTTGCACAATTGGAATATGCGAGTGCAATATGGAGTCTTATGTGTGTTGTGTAATACACTAGACCTCGTATCACATATGCTGTGAGTAAACTTAGTAGGTTTATTAGTAACCCCATTACTGAACACTGGAATGCAATCAGCAGAGTCTTTGGTTACTTAAATGCAACTAAAGACTTATGACTATTTTATTCAGAGTTTTTTGCCGTATTAAAAGGATATACCGATGTGGGCTTGTAACACCTCATATTTTCTATACTCCGGTGTTACCATGGAGATCTAAATGACTTTACACATGGGTGAGAACACATGTAATTTCGGCCACACACCTCCATCCAATAATTCTCAATCTATCCATTTTGATCATTAAATTCAGACTAAACAACCTACAACGTATCTACAAGGTACTTTGAATTGACCTTTGACCTTTCAACATAAGACTACACCAACAATGGTGATCAAACTCATAATCGATACAGTTACAAACATAAACTAATCTCTTAACTTGGCCCTAAATCAGCTTGATCAATTCACATCGTAATCATAAAATGAATCTAATTAAGCAATCGATGTCAAGATCTATATGTAACTCAATCATGCATAAATTAAACCAATCATTTTAATATCAAGACTCGTCATTAAATATACAGTCCATCAGGCCAATAACATGCAGTAAAGCGATCCACCGCCAAATCACACTAATCAAACAATCTAAATTTTTAGGCAAACATTAAAGTCCACTCGGATGAATAGTAGAACTACTAGGCTCGTCAACAAATGATTACCAAATCAATCATTCAAATTCACTTGAATAATCCTAAGAGATTATAAACCGTAAATTGATGACTTTTAAATCATAGGACCCTAGAAGGACGAATGATCATCTATTCCGTTTTAATCAAATCATCCAACCATGGATCTTTGAGAATAAATCCCGTGGTCACTTCATCTCTGATTCAAAGCCAATCTGACCATTGATTTGGGAGTCCAGCTATACACCTACACCTTGGAATCCCGAGGAAACCATTAATTATTGATTTATGACAAATTGACGGTTTGGAATCCAACCAAACATTACCAAAACGCCCTAACGCAATAATAAACTCGAAAACGAATTCAAAAAAATTAAAATATAATGTAAGTAGACTCCTAACACACTTAATGTACAAATTAGAACTGATCCAACCATCGAATCAATGAAATGACCACTTAACGACTGATATTTTAGTAAATATAGTCCACCTAAGCATGTGAATTGCCTAATAAATGGATAGATGTCCTAGCAGGACAAGTAAAATCAAATGGATGGTGCAGATTGCACCATAAATCTTTATGGACCCCACCTTGAGACTGAGCATGTACATAGTGTGTGTACACTCGCTATGCATGGAGTCGGTCAGCCACTCAAAACGAGTGTTGACCCGACGAAGCCCAAAATAAGGAAGAATTCCTTCCTCTTTCGTGCCGTGCGGAATTTTAAACGGACAGATCCGTTCTTTATCATGAGATGACCCACCATTAAGAGCTCTTAGCAAGATCTAAGTCGTCCATCGCACTCCAGGCGGGCTACCAACCAAAACCTAGCAAATCCCATGTGTGAGAGCACGTGTGTGTGAGCACGAAAACTAGCCCAAGCAGAGGCGTGCGTGCAACATTCTAAAAATGAAAACGTCGCTTTCCACACTGGCAATCCACATGCTTTGGCTGCTGTAATCTCAGCCCTCCACTAAAAAAGATCCCAGCCCTCCAAAAACTAGATTTTGTAATAGAAAGAGATGGAGAGAGAGAGAGAGGGGAGCCAGTCATTTATTCCTCCCTTCAAACCCACCGGAACAATCGCACCAGAGCTTCGATCCTATCATTTCACAAGCTTCCTTGGATCCAACCACATCTCGTAGATTGAAGAAAGAAGCAGAGGGAGGAAGTTTGCCATTATCGCTCGAGGTTTTTCCTCGTTTGAAGTCGAGCCGAATCGGCTGTGCATCGAGTCAAGTCCAGTTTCTGGACTTTCACAACAGAAGAAGAAGGAAAGAAAAGGTGTAGGAGGATGAGAGTTGAGTTGAACTGTCGAGTCAACTCAGTAATTTGCCAAGTTCCGTTGAGTTCGGGGTGTGTCGAATTATTGAGTTGAGCTACTGAGTCGACTAATGATTTGATCCTAAAGTGTGCGCGAGGATTCCGACAAGCATGGAAAAGTGGACCCGACTTGAGATGTGAGGAATATCCCCCATAACTTCTTTCATTCACTCATTTCCATGTTAGCTTAATCATCTAATGTAGAATCATAAATGTTAATTTCATCCATCTTGTTCTTAGTTTGGGTTGATAGTCATGAAGTAACTCTTAAACTCTATTACTCTAACTCCATATCTATTAACCATGGTTATAGAATGTTGTCCTAAGATTTTCATTTACAATTGGTTGGATATGTTTTTACTAATCATGACATAAAATAGAGATTTTCATATTAATATAGTTATAATTCATATAGCGAAGAATTACTCTTATTTACTCTTACAACCACTAGTTTCTATCTTAGTTTAAATTCAACGTCTAGAAAATTTTCAAATGTGGTGAATATGAATTGGTTCTTGTCATTCCTATTTAGTATATATTGACGTATATAAGTTAATGCTTTAATTTATATTCTATATAGATTATCCATGCGTATAAATTTAGCCTTGTACTCTTTATGACACATATGTGATTGCTTAAATATAGGTATATTTCTAGTGGTTATGACAGGAGCCTTCAAATTACATTTTATTTTGTCTTATAAACCATATAATGTGGAACACATGTTGAATGTCTTCTGTTATAAGAAATGTCAAGTGAACTTTTAAATATTTCAAATTGTTTAACTGTACTTGAGATGAATATGCCACATTTGTGGGCCTCCATTTGAGCTTAAAGTAATTATAAGGATCCACATTAAACACCCGTATGGTGTTTAATAGTTTACCAAGAACCACATGATTTGATTATGCATGTGATTTAAAGAGCTATTTTGCTAAATCTAAAGAAAGTACATGAATATCATGGTGCATGACATCAATGCATGACATATGAGCTTTTCCAAGTGCTCAATTTAAGCCACACTCTGTTCGATTTACTGAAAGTTCTATCACTTCAGTTAAACTCACAAAGCATGTGCATTTGTGTCACTTTGGGCACTTTTCTTTACATGAGGCTTTTTTCAGGAGATCGGACATCCTTGGGCGCACTCACTTATATGGTCTTTTTCAGGTAGTTAATCTACTGCAAGCGATCTTTTCTTTTGACATGGCCTTTTCCAAGTAGTTAATCTACCGCGGGTGGTCTTTTCTTTTGACAGTTGGATGTGCATCCATAGATCTGTGACTTGAGCATACATTCATATATTCATGCATGTACTCATATGATTTTTCCTTCATTATGATATTATTATCTTATGAAATGAAAATGCTGATTTAATCTACATTGGAATGATTTGATATGCTTGAATCTTTGAGAGAAGTTCTCATTGAGTTTTCACATATCCAATCGTGCGGTTGCACCAAATAGACGCAGGTTTGATAACAGGTGGAGACCCCTATGGCGAGATCCCAGAGACGACTGAGGTAAAGTTTGACAAAGAAGAACTCTATGTAAATGTGGTTGAGTCGTTGGATCTCAACTGATATTTTAGGATTTACTTATTTTCATATCTTAGACTTTAAGTTTTGTTTGAGTTGTAATAATGATTCCCCTGCTGAGGGATTTTATGTTGTTTTCATTTACCTATATTAAACTTCTTTGTTGTTACTTTTGATATTCTAGTTTACGTGGTAGTTGTCTTATTTTACATTATGAGATTCGCCACTAATTAGATACGTATTAGTTCACTTCGTGACGTAACCCTTGGGTTCTCGTACTCGAGCGACTATCCTCGCATTTGAGAATCAGGGTGTTATAGAACTGAATATTGAGTGCGAGGGACAATAAGTCTACTATAGGGTGGGTATTCACCTTAAGAGGTGCAGCTATATCTTGAGGATCCAAGAAACAGACATGTACAATGCACTCAACTATGGAGTCTGAATTCATAGCCGTAGTTGCAATAGGCAAAGAGGTTAAGTGGCTAAGAGATCTATTATTAAAAATTTCTTTTTGTGTAGAGCTTATATCGGTTGTATCATTGCATTGTGATAGTAAAGCCACATTAGCTAGAGCCTATAATGGTACATATAATGGTAAGTCTAGATATACAAGTTTTCGACATGATTATGTTAAACAATTGATTCGAAATGGAATCATTGTTATTTCATATGTGAAATCAAGCAATAACTTAACAGACCCTTTTACTAAACTTCTAGCGAGAGAAATAGTAAGGGCAACATATAAAGAGATGAGGTTGAAACTCTTCAACCAAAGTTTCACCAGTAATGGAAACCTAACATAAAATTAGAAAATCTCTAATTTCGAGTTTAATGGGTAAAAATAAGTTACTGATATGTGAAAATTTTTCAGCACTAAATTATTTAAGACTTCATCCATAATAGATAAGTGTTGAGCGTTACGAAAGAGAGTTGAGTTTTAGAACTCTTAATGGAATCCAGTCCAAATGACAAGTGCCTTATAGTATTTACGAAGATACTGAAAGGATTTCACCTATATAAACGTAGAGATGGTGCCGTCTGGCATGAGAATTATGAGTTTTCTCTAGGGATCGTTCGTGAAATAAGATAGGTACATGGGAATTGATTGTGCTGAGCAAGATTGTCGGAACTCTAATTAACATATAGTGAATATGTGTGTGGTTTCTCTGACTCTATTATTTAGGAATAACTGGTTCAACACTACGGCTACCAGTTATATTGATAAAGCTTTAAGGTACTTACACTAAGGGAAGATTCAAATCAAAGGATATCTTTCTTTATGCATATAAGTTATTTTATTCTGGCATAAATGTTTTTCCAAGAAAATATATTTTAAAAATCAAATGGGGGATTGTTGTAAAATATTGATTTTAAATATATATTTTAATAATAAAAATATTATATATAAATATAAAAAAAGTGTTTGCAAAACACCTTTTTCATGGGTTTTGAGAATAGTCCCACATTAGAAAAGGCGGAGAAGAAGTTGTGGTTTATATGAAAGTGGTGGAGTATTGTAATGTCTACCCACCTAGTCCGAGGAGAATTGGACTCACCCGTAGGCGCGCGCTTGCGCTCGAGCACGAGCATGGGCTTAAGGCTTGGTCTCGGTCATGGGCTCAGCGTGAGGGTGTGGGCATGGGCAGGTGAGGTAGTGTAGCTGTAGAGGCACCAACGACACATGTGCGAGTTGCAGTGCAACTAAGTGACTAAGGCGGATGACTGGCTAAAAGAAAGACTAGAAGACTGAGAGAGGTCTCTTAGTATATATAGAGGCTGAAAAATAAAGCTGTTACAGAGATGTGTAACTTCTTATGCTATCGATTGCTGACCATGCTGAAATTGTTGCATGTGGCTAGCCCAACAGCTAGAAATGGCTAGCCACCGTATCATAATGGTTAGCATGCAGTAGCTATTATGGCTCATACACAACAGTCAGAATTAACCAAAAATGGCTAGTTTCTCCAACTTCTAGAAAAATAATCAATGAGATTTATTTCCCTTGACCATAACCCCCAACCACCATAGACTCTATAAAGAGGGTCTGGATGAGTTTCCAAACAATCTCAACACACTCCAGCAAAACCCATATGAACCAGAGTACTCCTCTCCTACAGACCAAAAGTCCAGCAATACAGCAAGGTTTATCAGAACCATTGTCCGAAGATCAGACTAGTGGTGTGGTCTAAGAATGGTTCAACTGAACTAGTAACTGAAGAACAAACCAGTGCAATGGTCTAATTCACAAATATTCTTTTCTCTTTTCTGGAATTTTCTTCTTTTTTTTTTCTTTATTTTTACCAAATTATGTAACGGACTTCCATTAGTGGGCCTTCGTGTTTGTTGAACGCAGATTTGCACCAGGCTCATCGTATCCTAGAAGCGATTTACCTGTAATCTCTCAGCATACTCAATTCACTTGAGTATGGGCAAATAACGCTTCAAGGATAGTGTTCTATATATGCTTCCTTATTTTAGATCAACTTGGATTTTTCGATTTTCATATTTTACAGAAAATATAATTCAGTAAATTTTTCCAACACATAACACTCTACAATAGAGGAAGCGGATTGGATGGTGTGTTAAGGTCACCAAGTGCAGTGGGTCCTATCATGAGGTACAAGTTATATCCAAATCATTTGCCCACTTGGTGAGGTTGTCATCATCGTTAGCCTTGAGATGAAAAATAGATCCAAAAGGCAAGTGAACCACCCAATAAAAGGTAATGGGGAATGAACATCAACCATTGAAACCCTACAAGGGTTGCATAAATTTTGGATCAATATGATATTTGTTTTTCCTCTTTGTCTAGATTTGTATGACCTTATGAATAGATTCGATGTAAAATAAATGTTATGGTGGGTCCTACGAATATTTTAATAGTGAGAATCATTGTCTCACTCTTATTTGTGGTGTGGTCTAGTTGAGCTTTGGATATGACTCATTTTTGGTATCAAGATCTAAAATGATCTCACCAAATGGATGAACAGTGTGGACAGGATAAATACATCATTGTAAGGCCATGTAACTTTGATCTCTTTTGAATCGTTCCTACGGCTAGGAGATCGATGAGCTCTAGCGCTTGTCTTTGCATGAGACGTACCCACACCAGCTAGGCTGGTGGTGTGTGGTTAAAGCTAGGCATCGAGTAGAGTTAGACAGAGTTAGGGTTGACTCGACTCAATCCAATTTTGAAATAGGCCTGACCCGAACTCGATTCAACTCGATACTGAGTCCAACATGCCTGACTATAACTGAGTTTGGTCTGGCCTGGATTGATCTGAACCGAGTCCGATCCGATCAGAACTACCGAGTCCAGTCGAGTTGGCACTGAGTCAGATTGAGAGATGAGGGAGGGAGGGAGTGGAGATGAGAGAGAGGGAGAGGAGGAGGAAGAGGAGGAGGAGTAGGAGGAGGGTGATGGTGGTGGCTAATTGCCTGGCTTGGAAGAGGACGAGGATGAGGATGAGAGAGGGAGGGAGGGAGTGGAGAGGAGAGAGAGGGGGAGTAGGAGGTTGAGGGTGATGATGGTGAGTGGTTGTCGATCTTGGAAAAGGAGTACAAGGGAGGAAGAGATAAAGAGAGGTAGGGATCAGTCGATAAGGTTAGAGAGTGGGGTCAAGTAGGGTTTCAAATCGAGTCAAGTCTAACTGGATTGAGTTTCGGGTCGAATTAGATTGAGTTACTGGGTAACTTGAACTTGACTCGATTTAAGTTCAAATTTGAGCAAAGTTTACTTGGTTCAAACTGACTCACCTATTCGGTTTGAGTCGAGTCAGATTGGAAGGAGTCCGACAACTCGAGTTAGCCAAATGGGGTCATCCTGTGCCCACCTCCATGTGTGGTACAACAGCGAGTACACATGCAATGATAAGTAGCATTCCTCCTGGTCAGAGATGCGCCTTTTAGGCTTTGTGAGCCGTGCACGTGAGTTAGGTTAATTAGATGCAAGAACTGATCCTCTTTGCACCGCAACTTATGATCTCTTACCATCTCCCCCCTAACAGGTTACTTTTGTATAAAATCTGTACCACTGAATCTATAGGACCCATATTTAAGATTATTATTTGAAAAAATCATCACGATCCATTCAGTAGGTAGGCCACGTCTGCATACATTGTTTCAGACCGTCGATTATCTGACGATTCTAAAAGTATGGCCCATATCATGATCAGACCATCCTAATTTTTGTGTATAGCAGTCTTCATGACGTGTTCTACCATTTTTTCATGGTATAGATGTTCTATGAAGGTCGTGGCATGTTGGGAGAAGATGTCACGCGTAAATGATCAAATGTCATCGGATAATGAGCCATGATGCATCATAACTTGAATAGTAGCCTGATGCTCCAGTCCGTCAAAGTAAGTCACGTGTTTAGTTCATCTGTATCGTTGATACGATGGGGCTCACTGCAGATTGAACATGTTCCAAAATTCTTTAAGATCAGACGATCCTGGCCGTCACTATATGGCATGTTTGTTTCACCGTTGACCCGAAATTTACAGTCCTTGATTTACGAGTTAGAACCGTCAATTCAGGAAATCTTTTTTCTACCAAATTCCTGATAGACATTAGGTCTCATCAACTCAACTATCTAGATCGCCAGAACATGGGCCCGTAGAGAATGATGAATCATGTTATGTTGAATCATGATGCACGTATCCATACCGTCTATCTATTTTGTCAATTCATTTTAGGACATCCATCCAAAAATGATGAAAATCCAAATCAGGTGAAACACAACACAAGAAACAGTGGTGATTGGACGCTCACCATTAAAAACTTCCTCAGGCCCATTATAATGTTTATTTGCCTTACAAGGGAAAATATACATTTCAGCTTGATGCAAAAACTTTTGTGAACCCAGGATATTTTTAATGGGGCCGTTTAATCAAAGAGTTTCTTAAGGTATAATCTACCTGGGATTTACATCTGCCTTGTTTTTTGGGTTGGCGACTTAAAATGATCTGAAAAAATATACGGATGATGTGGCTAAAATACACAAACTATAGCAGCCCACATAACTTTTTCTCACAAGCGAAGCAATGGAGAGGACACTGAGTAAACAGAAGTCCTGTTATGCCATTCATATCGTAATGCATGATAACATATAATTTTAGAAAAGGCATTTAAATTAAAAATAAAAATAAAAATTTTCAAACCATTTATTAGATAGTTATATCATCTCATCACAGTAATTTTAAAGAGATGGACAATCAAGGTGGGCCTCATGAGATGGACGATCCACGTCAATGGTTAGGCCTCTCTACCTTCCCTAATATGGACCATCCATCTACTAAACTACTAATATAATGGTTCTCATGTGATCAAAGTGATTTGAGAGGGACATGTAATCATAGGTGTCGCCACATAATGGATAGTCCATATCAATGATCAAAGCTCACTAGTATACTTAATATGCATGGTCCATTTTTCGAATAACTTTTCTTATGTTAGGGTCATCCGATGAAATTGATTGAGGGATGGACAATCAAAGGTGGGCCCCATGTAATGGCCAATCCAAATCAATTCTTAGATCACTCAAGTATACTCATTGAGGACCCCCATTTTCCAAACCACTACTTGGATGGTTAGGATAATCATATCAAAGTGTTTGATGTGAATAGTCAATGAAAAGTGGACTTTACATGATGGATGGTTAGATTGATGCCTAAGCCTTATGTTATACTCATGGTAGATTGTCCATCTTCCAAAGCATTAATCGAATGGTTAGGATCATTAATTCAAAGTGATTTTAGATGATGGTCAATTAAAAATGGGCCCCACATGATAGCCAATCCAAATCAATGCCTAGAAATTTCTAATATGCTCAATATAGACCATTCATTTCCCAAACCACTAATCGGATGGTTGAGATCACCCGGTCAAAGTAAATTTTGAGATAAATAGGAAATGAAAGATTGGCCGCTGTGAATGCCTCCCCCCACACGCGCGCACAAGTGTGGCAGTGCCCTCACTTTGTTGGTTTTCGTATTGATTTTGTTATTATGGGCGGTGTGTGCAATTGATTTGGGTGTAAAAATGTATTTGATTTGGAGTCGTCATTAGCTAAATTAAGCATAAATTTACTGCCGGCTAGGAACCGTATAATCACGTAGGAGTTGAGAAATTTCACAATTTTTTTAAAGTCAAGTGACTCCCACAGTTGGTCTGCAACTGTAGATTCTAAGTAAAAGTCTCAGTGATAAAAAAATGAAAGGTTCAAACACCATTTTTCGTCCACACAATGTGTGGTCTCTACTTCACAAGATTTGTAATTTTTTAAAATTTAATAAAATTTAGGCATTTTATATTTGGTCGCGCTTCGCATAACCCACATGGGCCGGGTAGACATAAATAAAAAAAATAGTTATCTAACCTTACATTATAGAGCCAAGTGGCCCTGAGTAAGAAAATGAAGTAAAATGCAGTGAATAAAATAAAAAAGCTAACTTGCCTTACTTCAAAGGATTTCAGATCTTGAGCAGACAAATAAAATGAAAAATGAAAGATGAGGAATTATGCAGAATGGGATAGAAGGAAAAGTGAATATGGTTAATGCATGGCTATTTTGTATACAAGGATAGCTGTATTTTCCTTGATTTGAAATATATGACCTCTCATGCCTCGGCACAACACTATTCGGAAAGACTAACTGATATAGAGAGTGATTCATATGTAGAAAGGATCCATTTTATCCCTTTTTGTATATCGGTTGTAACGTATAAATAGTTTCAGGGGTTTTGAAGTTCGGATGATTGGCTGCGACCGAATCACTATTGGATTTGGTGTTAGTCGATTGGGTTCATTGGTTGTCTTCGACACATGTCAAGTATGCTCCCAATTTGATCTATTTAGTTTTTCAATGATTTTTAAGTCAATAGGAAACAAATTATTAAAGTTAAGTTAAAGCTCAAAGAATAACATGTCCTTATTTTAGGTATGGTGTCTATAGCCGCACATGATGGTTGCGCTACATTGATGATTAAACCTCTCCATCAAACTCGACATAGATAGCCCATTTCATAAATCGCTATTTTAAGAATTAGGATTGTCCGCTCAAAATGATTTTGGAGAGACGAGCAATCAAAATGTAGGCTGGTGCACAATTTAAATACATTAAATATGGATTCTCAATTTCTCAAATCATTAATCCTATGGTTAGGAACATTCAACTAAAGTGATTTAAGAAGGAAGTCAATTAAAGATAGGCACCACATTATGGACGGTCCACATCAATGCTTATATCACGCTATTATACTTTACATAATCACCCGATCAAACAGACTTGACATGTGTGTTGATGAAGTGGGGCCTATCTATGTTGATTTAGACTTGTATGTCCTAGGCATGTTCATGTGGTCGGACCATTATTATATCATGTGACCAATTATTATGAGTTGGGTTATATTCACATGTTATGAAATGATCCATATATACACATTTTCACACTTCTAGCTTAAACAAGCACGAGAAAGTGGCTTGCATATGCATATTGGACCAAAATCACGACATGGAGGAGAACCTACATGGTTAACTACTTATATGTGGCCGTCTGCAAATGACTTCCTATGTAAGTACTTTCGATTTATATTAGGAATCTACTTTCACATGCAAGCCAACAAACATTCCCTTATTAATGCACTGATTAAGATTATTTCATTGTTTTGAATTTAATTTAGTATAATGGCTCATATATTGTGGTGGCCCTACCTGGGCAAGTTGGGTCAGGTTAGTGTTCAACCCTAGCCCAACCCAAGGTTCTTATAACTCAAGTTTAATCTAACCCAACCTCTGGTTAGGAATTCTCAACTCAAGCCTAATCCAAACGGGTTCAGTTGGGTTGATGGGATGGATACATACTAATATTTTTATTATCACATTAGTACATTATATTTTCAATATGTGTCACGTCCCAAACCCGAAAATCAGATTCACAGGAATCCCAATCGCCGAATCCGGTGCCGACAGCCTCCGTAGTTTCCCATTCTCGGCTCCTAGCATTCATATGCCAGATTTTCGATCCTGTGATCATACAAGGAGGATTTTTTTTTGTACATTTAACTAGTAATAAGCATAACCACAAGTTTACCCAAATCATAAAGGCAACATTATCATTATATACCCACTAATATAATCATTTGAATACAATGCTGAAAGGGAAATATAATGTCAAAATCAAAGCTCCAGAAAACAGCTGCACGCTCCAAGCGCAATGCTTCTGCAACCTAACATCACCTGTACGCATCTATCGTGCATAAGCTTTTAGAAAGCTTAGAGGGTGGTGTAAGTGTGTGCACGAGATAAGTGCCAAATATTCAATACAATATCATAATCATATAATACCAGAAAACTATTAATCCATAAACCATACAATGACTGAATAAGCAAAAACACTGATAAGAGCAGAAATTATCAGCGTAAACAGAAATACTGACAAGATTATAATCATGCGATAACAAAATAAGCGGAAGTATGAACAAGTCCATAAGTTAATCAATATCAGAATACGCAATATAGGACAATTATGCAAATGACGAGTCATAGATAATCAAATGTCGAATGACAAGGATATAATGTAATACACAATTCGAAAGAGCTAACAAATATCATCACTCTCATTTAAGTCACAGGAATACAGAAACATAACAACCCACAATGCCACACGTCGAAGATGTAATGGAATATGCAGTATATGGTGCTAATGGAATGACCATGCTGGAGTGTGATGGCGGGATGATAGTACATAGTATCGCAGGTTACGGGGTCCACTACAAGAAATCTCTATCCAAACCAGTCTCATACCTAAATTTGGATAGTATGACTCAACGTGGTAAACTCCTGATCTCAGGTTAGTCATGCGCCCAACCGAAATCCTTGCCATAACGAAGATATACAACAATTAGTTGCGCACCACCAGCCCGAATGGATAGTGAATGGATGAATGAATGAGTATGCAACTTCTACTCAGTAGCCTGTCAGTACAGTAGCCTACCAACCGCTGGTAGCTCGCCTAGGCCTCAGCCCCACCCACATCACACCCGCCCACATCAGCGTCCGCCCACGTGCGCCCGCCCATATGCATAACAGTGACGGGGTGTCATAATATCATGTCAATCCTCATATCAGTACGGTTTCTCTCTAGAAAAATCACCGGGGTCTATTGCACTTCACACCACCTACCGCCCCAATCAAGCGCATAACTGGGTAAGTGGAAAAGACCTCACTATCTGCCTGTCAGTAGTCTGCCAATACCTACTCGGCTCACCGATAGCGGACCCATTCCTCGAGCTGGTCAAACTCAGCCTAGCCATGCCTACTCCCTCAGACGGGTAAGGTCGCACCCCCTTCCAACCGACCACGACATAGTGGAGAGCGCAGCCATCTGGTAATCGACACTCAACGCTCATCTACCCACTCGATCTAGACGTTAGAGCATCCTCTGGAACCAAGAGGGTGTTTAGAAATTTTTACCCAGGGCCATCTATGGTGGCCTGATGCTTGAACAGATTTTCGGTGTCCCATCTGGCCATCCACGATATGCCTGTGGAGGCTACGGCCCTGATGTCACTAGGACGTACAGTAATCACAGTACAATGCAAGATGCATGAGTCACACAATCCAATCATGCATCAATCTTGCGCATGTCATGCGCTCATGTGAGATAATCTCCACCTATCAGGGAGTCTCACATCATCCTGCCCAATGACATATGCAATGGTCAATCACATCTCATAACAAACATGCAGATGATGCGAATGGGCATGTATCATGATGTTATGATGTCACATACTCATAAACGGTATCAATAACCGGCGTCGATAATGTGGACTTTTAACCAACATTGCCCCCAAGGAATGGCCCACATAGAATCAAATATATAATGGGCACATGGCCTCACACAAGGGCCAAATATACGAAACAAGTGGGCCCTGGTCATGGGCCTAACATATATCACAATGGGCCTTGCCCATAGGCCTCAAATACATCTGGATGGGTCGCACCCATGGGCCTCAGATATATCACAATGGGCCTCAAATATACTTCGCAGGTGAGTCACATACCTGGATCTAATACACATCAGTATGAGCTACATCACATAGGCCTAATATACATCACTATGGCCACAACCCATGGGCTTTAAATACACAATAGGTGGGCCCTACACATGGGCCTCAAATATATACCACGGGTGAGCCTCAATGGACGGGTCACCAATACAACAGGATAGGTCTAATGACATGGACCCCATAAATATATCGAATAGGCCGCACCAATTGGGCCTTACATACATTGCAATGGACCATGACCCATGGGCCTTGTATACATCACAATGGGCCTTGCAACATGGGCCTCATATATATTTAAGGTGGGCCTCAACAACGGGCCTCATACACATCAAGGAGGGCCTCAACAACGGGCCTCATACACATCAAGGTGGTGATGTGGGCCTCAACAACGGGCCTCATACACATCAAGGTGGGCCTCAACAACAGGCCTCATACACATCAAGGTGGGCCTCAACAACGGGCCTCATACACATCAAGGTGGGCCTCAACAATAGGCCTCATGCACATCAAGGTGGGCCTCAACAACGGGCCTCATATATGACCTTAGCAACAGGCACAATTATATCAAGATGGGCCTAATCAATCATATGGGCTAAATCAATCACATAGCTGATACAAGCAGGCCGATTAAATGGACCGATACAAATGGACTGTGCGTCATGGAGTTATACTAAGCATGTTATAAAGTAATGCCCTATCCTTACAACGCAGCTGGCCTAGACGGCTTGCATACAACAAGTACGGGCCTACCAATGGGCCCTATGAAGAGTCGCAATACAGACATTTAACCAACATTATACTCACAATATGGACGTCAAACCAACATTGCTCCTAAGGTGTAGCCCGTAGTGAATAACATTACGTAAACCAGGTTGGGATCACACATCGCAATGGACCTTAGGTACACCCCATTGGGCCTTAAATACATCAAATGGGCCATGTCATATGGGCCTTTTACTCATCAAATGGGCCACATAAATGGGCCGTACTAATGGGCCTTATGTGCATTGCAATAGGTCATAACCCGTGGGCCTTAGATTGCATCAAATGGTTCTCGACCCATAGGCCTTATACATATCAAATGGGCCTAATCTCATGGGCTTTAAAATATATCAAATGGGTCCAATCCCATGGACCTTGGAACACATCAAATGGGTCCACTCTATGGGCCTTAAATTACATCAAATGGGCCTAATCCCATGGGCCTTGGAACACATCAAATGGGTCCACTCTATGGGCCTTAAATAGTTCAACAACTAGCTACATTCATATACCCAATTAAATTTAACTGTGGTGGGCCTTAAAAGTGCATTCATTAAGCCCAACATTTAAGAAATTAAATGTATAAATCATTTCCTTTAAGATCTTTATATTATGGTGGGCCCCACTCCTCAAAATTTCAGCCCAAGGCCAGCATAATTATAACATGTTGTTGTCCTAAATTTGGGCACTCCATTGGAGTGGGTCCAAGGCCTCTAAAACTCTAAAAATTGAGGGCCAAGGTCCCTCATCATGCATACAATGAGAAGAAATCCAAAAAGGTGGCCCACCATCAAAAGAAATATTTTTGAATTATGATTTTTTTTTATGAAGGCATATTGCCGGACTGCACAACAGAAAAAATTTGGGAGTCTAACCATCTTGGCCCATTCTTTTGGATACCCAAACGGGATCACTTGAGGCTGAAATTTCACAGAGTGATACTTCCATAGGTGGGTCACACCCCCATAAAATTTTATAATTTTTTATGTATCTCTAAGTATTTTAATTAATTTAAACAAAATAGACTGTCCAAAAAAATCGGACAGACCTGGACGTTCTAACGTGGTGGGCCAGTCTGGCCCTCACCACGGTGTGTACAGGGGTCCATTGGCCCTGAAATTTGGTAGGTGGGTTCTAACATAAGTGGACCACACTCCTAAAAAATTTTAGAATTTTTGGACATCTGTAAATATTTTAATTCATTTACATAAATCAATCTATCCTGAAAATCGGACTAATCTGGACACCATATTATAATGGACCGGTCCCGCCATCACCATAGTGTGTACAGGTGTCCATTGGCCCCAAAATTTTGTAGTTGGGTCCTACCATAAGTAGGCCACCCCCCTGAAAATTTTTATAATTTTTAAACACCCATAGGTATTTTAATAAATTTCAAAAATCCAACTGTATATGATGGAATGTTGCTGGAACAGTGCATAAATTCCAAACTGTCCAGCTCACTTGGACAACACCTTTGGGACCCCAATGAAGGTCAGTTGGGGCTGAAATTTATGGGACATCGAGATGGGATCCTCACCTTTAAGAAAAATATATTTAATAGGTATGAATAGTTCCCCAAACAGTCTCAAAATCTGGTCCAAAAACAACCAGAAACTGTCCAGAAAATTCTGGACAACAACATATACTTAGATAAAATTTATTATATAAGTTAAATAAAAAGGGAAATACATTAATGAGCCACACACATCAGGAAATAAAATGAGAGAAAAGAGAGATAGAAGGATAATTCAGCCATAGGGAAAGGGGCTCCGCCACTATTGAGCCCTCCCAAGATCAATTACACCCGCACATCATACATAGATTTACATTTACAACATGGATCTTGCACATGCATGACATATAATTAAAATACATGGTGAGGATGACATCTCCACCATGGTTATAAGGTCTAGATGACCCAAACATAATATGATATGAAATAAAACTACCATGATGGAGCCCATAGAGAAAGGCCCCATACATGGATCATGCATGCATAAGGTAGGCCATTAGGCCACAACCATGGGATTATGTGGGATCTCCACCATTGATTGGTGGGTCCTACACTTCCCTCATGAAAGAAAGAAAATATCTAAGCTATAGAAATCAAATTTTTTTACATCTAAAGGAGTACTCACCGTTCGATCTTCTCGCTCCTATGAGTTCCTTAGCACCTTAGCTTTGATTCCAATGGAAGAGATGACGAATGAATGGTTAGGATGAGAGATCATGAGGTAGGAAAGTGGGCCACACTTGAAGTTTTGAAAGAGAGGGAGAGGCTTGGAGAATTCTCATACGTATGGGATTTCTCTCCTTATATTTTTTTGAGTTTGAAAATGAGAGAGAGAGAGAGAGAGAGAGAGAGAGAGAGAGAGAGATGGGTGATGGATGTGGTGAGTGATGGGTGTAAGAAAATCTTAACTTTTGTAGTCATTTGTGTAAGAAAAGCATGAGTGGTGTAAGAACTTTTTGACTTTGAGGGCTTTTGGTGTAAGAGAGGTATGGGCTTGTAAGAGATTCTTGACTTTTGTAGTTGCTTGGGAATGAGTGAAAGGTGATGTGTACTTGACATGTACTTGACATGTGATGGATTGATGGATTGATGGGATTGATGTGACACCTCTTAGAGATTCTCTTGGGTTTCGCAACACACGGCGTTTTCTTCGTACCGAACGTTGGCCCACATCTCTTGACCAGGGTATCGCCTCGGTGAGCAAGTCGTGGCATCGGAACCGCAGCGATGGTGCGGTCGCTATGATAAAGGTCTTAGGTTGAGTCGATACGGGTTGACGACATACGAATCAGGGTTGCACGCAAATATTGGTTAAGGTTCGAAGGTTGCCGGAATTCGACTGGTAAGACCGCGTAAGTTTATGGAACGGTACGGTTTAGGATACGGGGCTTACAATATGCATTTTATTTTTTGTACTTATAAATTTATTAATTATACATGTAGTTATTTATTATAAAGAACTTCATTCTTTCTAAACAAACAAACTAAAATATTAGACACCTACTTTTTTAAAAGCCGTGTTGTATAACTTGCTATGTATTTGGGAGAGAAATCTGACATATCTTGTTAGCTCAAGTCATCAAAATGATGTGGACCAATGAAGCACTTGAATTTCTTGTGCCTTCAACATAGATGATCCACAATCAATTATAATTTATAAATAACTTATATATCGATCAAGTTACGTTGGGCCACCCAATACTTCAACTTGGGCCTGACCCAAGTTTTATTGGATTGGTGTTTGTATGGCCCAAAGCCCAGGACCGATCTAGATACATCTTACCCAAGCCCAGCCTAATGCCAGGGCGGTCATGGATTGATGGCGTAGAACCCGCTCGACTTTCAAACCTAGTAGATAGAGAGACTAGTAGATAGAGAGACTAGAATCCTCTACAAAATATGTTCCATGGAGCACACAAAACACCCAAGCTTGTGGGCCCACCATGTTGTATATGCAGAATCTACTCCATCCATCAAGCATATTACAAAAACGTTACATGGGTCTTAGAAAGTTTTTAATGGTAGGTGTTCAATCACCACTGATTCCAATAGTATGGTCCACTTGAGATTTTAATGTGCTTAGTGTTTGGGCTCATCCCCTAAAATGATCTGTTAAAACAGATGGACGGTGTGGATTTACAAAACATTCATCAAAGTGGGCCCCACGGCAAGGGCTGCACATAATCCGCTCCAAGCATGCACTAGGCTATTGAAATAAAGCCTGGCCTGGTTTAACTCCTGGCAATGGACCAGCCCCCGGCCTAGAAATGAAAATGTTGAATGTGCCTGGCTGAAAGACCCAGACTGACAAGTTCAAAATCAGGCCTGGACCCGGCCCATTGCCAGGCCTAACTTATCTAACACCACTGGACCGGCTAACTGGCTAATCGGTCTGGGATTGAACCCGGTATTGAATTTATGGGCCGATCTGCATTACAGTCTGATGGGCCCAACTTGCTTACGTGGATGTGTGCATGCTCGGTGCAACCAGCCCAATTCCATCACTCGTTTGAGGGCCTTTTGGTTGCTGATCATGTGTAGATTCTGTGATTTGATGATCCATACCATTGATCTGATGGGTCGCGCCATGGATGGGATACGCCATGGATGAGGGATACTCCATAATCCAAACCGTTAATCTGATGGGCTGTGCAATGGATTAGCGGAATTCTAGGAATCTTCCAGATTGGAGGATTCAAACCCTTTGATTAGTTGAAACAGACGGATGGTTTGCGGGTGTGTGGAAATAGAGCAACAAGCGACATTCAAATTGGAAAAAGGCCAAAAATTGAAGGGTCGGGATCTTCGAATTCTGGAACATCCCGCATCTATAGAGGGAAGCTATCATTAACGGTCTGGATCATAAAAAAGTGGACCCTGACGTACGACATCTTGCATATTGGCAAACTATAAATGGGCTGAGGATGACTTACAGCAACCAGGGGTGTCAATGGGCCTAGCTTCGACCTACAAAATAAGAATTTTGAACACGCCCAGCCCGAAAAGTTCAAAACCTGGGCCGAGACGTGCCTTAGGTCGGGCCCGTTGACAGCCCTAACGGATGGTACCCCAACTTGGAAACGGATTGGCTACTCCCCTGGCTACTAGCCTAGTGGCTGGTGGTATGTGATCCGTGGGCCCCACCATGATTTATGTGTTTCATCCATGCCTCTTATACATTTTACATATCATTTTAGGGCTGTATATAAAAAATGAGAAGGACATAAATGTTGGGGATTTTGACCTGCGGAATCACACAGGTCTAGATCTAGGATAGCAATTCAATAGCACCAAGCACACAAGAGAACACAAAGAACACCCAGATTTAACGTGAAAAATCTTTGCGGGAAAAAAATCACGGCACAAAACAACAGATCTTCACTATGAAAATAGAAATTACAAAGAGAGAGGACTTACCCGATTCGAACAACCTCGAATCTAACCATTGCTACACCCTTTAATTTTCCTAGAACCTCTTTAGAAAGCCTTAGAATTATTTTTCATACATTAGCAAAAGTCCTAGGAACACCTATTTATAGTTTAGGAAACTTTCCTTTCGCATCCCAGTTGCGAAAGGACCTCAGATTTAAGACATCTCGCAACAATCTCCACCATGTTTTCAATCTTCAACCGTGTAGCTTTTTAACCTCTTCTCTTATTTCTACATCACATCATAGCTTCTCTTGCACACTCCGTCTTCCTTTTACGTCATCGTCAAGCCCAGAGAAGTTGCACAGAACTTGAACTTCTCTTCAGGAACATTCTTATTGATCATGTCTGCTGGATCTAAATCCACATGCCCAGCCACCTTTGCTCCTGTCTTTCCAAAAGAAAAGACGTAGTCTTCTTACTATTTCACCGCTACCCAATATTGCTTGTCGGGGTACTTGTTCATAACACTGATAGCCTGTGAAATAACCGGTCTAAACTAGACCATGGCATACACTGCCCAGCGCATTCGAATAAGGCTCATGAGATATCCTACTTTTCCTCATCTGTTTTGGGACATTTCCTGAGGAAAACTTGAGGAGAGACGCGTAGGGAACGCTCTCCGGCTTTACCTGGCCCATCACATCCTGGATCAATACCTACACATAAAGTATTCCTCCTGTGATTACCAAAGCCTACTTCTCCTTCAGTCTCAATGCCGAGAACCATCTTTGCAGCCCCCGATCCTTCATCCATGAAGGAATCAAACCACTGCCTAGGCGACAGGTCGAACCACGACCTCCTGCAAAGTCTTTTCTCAACTCCTTTAACTTCGAACCGCTCTGGTTGCTTCATGTATATCTACTCTTTACTTTCCCTTACAGAAGTATAGACTCCACATCCTTCCTTTCAGCTCAAGATCACATTGGCCAACCAGCGCCAATCACTGATCTAATAGACACCTGTTATACCGTCGACGTGAATATCTCTGAGAAGCTGATCCCTTCTCCTTGAGCATAACCCATCGCCACCAACTTCGCTCTGTATCTATGTTGTATCCTCCTGAAGATTCACCTGCATCCAACCGCTTTCCGGCCCACTAGAAGCTCCACCCGCTCCCATATGTCGGTTTGGTACAACGAATTCATCACATCGCCCATAGTTACCTTTCACTTCTCACCACCAGGCTCACCTAGAGCCACCTGAATAAAAGATGAATACTCCTACGATATTGGAGTCGTCCATATACCTTGCTGATATCCCGCAATCATGCCGTGTGTTTCTTTTCACAAGTGGTTGCTCCACCTACTCTATATCCATGTCCGCGGGTCTCAGCCTTCCTACCCTGCCCGCTCATGTGGCCATGCCCAACATACCACACACGTACAGAGGTAGAATCCGCTACATCCACCGTAGCTCCACCTTTTGAAGTGTTCCCGATCAACTTGTACAAGTTACCGAGTCGTTGCGCTTTCATGATTACCTGTGCCCCCTTGAATACTTTAAGAGCACCATCAATACTTGTGTACTTGCATCCTTTTACCTCAAGCACACCAAGAGAAATCAGATTCTGCTTCAAATCAGGAACGTGCCTCACATCTGTTAAGGTACGCTCCACCCCATCAAACATCCTGATGCGCACAGAACCAACAGCCACAACATTACAGGTAATATCATTGCCCATAAATACCTGTCCACCATCGCACTCCCTGTAACTGGTGAACTAACTCTGATGAGGAATCATGTGAAAAGATGCCCCTGTATCTAGTATCCATTCATCCTTATGATCATCGTACGACCGTCTAAGCGAAAACATAGATAAAACATCACCATCACATGCACTCGATCATCTGATGTGGCAACATTAGCCTCCCTGCATGAAGCCTCAGAATCTTCCCTCTTCGATTTAAGATTTTCACAATCTCTCTTCACATGTCCTTCCTTCCCACAATTCCAGCACTTTACCTTTCTTTTGCCCTTGCCCCTAGATTTGGATCTAAAACCAGAAGAACCTGTACCTTGTCCAGAATTCCTACCCACTGTAAACAGTGCATCAGAAGATGTCATCATGTCACTGTTTAGTTGTCTCATAACCTTCCCTTGAAGGACTGAGATAACTGTGTCGACACTCAAGGTTTTATTTATGTTGCACATAATGTCCTTGAATGCCTCATAGGACGCCGGAAGAGAATTCAGCAACATATATGCTTGTTCTTCATCTTTCATCACTTCCTCCATATCCAACAATTTGCAAACTAATTTATTAAAGTTGCTGATGTGAGCCTACAGATCTTCACCCTCTGCCATCTTGAAGTTATACCACTGTCGCTTCAAGTGTAGGCGATTTTTCGAAGATTTCTTCGCATAAACATCCTCTAACTTCGCCCATAACTTAGCCACAGTTTTCTCCCTCATGACATTGTAGAGAACCTCATCCGTGAGACATAAACGGATCGATGATAAAACCTTCTTATCAAGAGCATTCCAATCAGCATCATTCATAGTAAACTTTCGCTCCTAAAGAGCATCATTTTCGCCTTGCTTGGTTAACATGCTAATCATCTTAACATTCCATAACTCAAAATTATTTTTTCCTGAGTACTTCTCAATCTCATACTTAGCGCTTGCCATTATTACTAATCCCTCAGATTCAGATATGTGCCCCAACTTTTCTTTGATACCACTTGTTGGAGATTTTGACCTGCGGAATCACACAGATCTAGATCTATGATAGCAATTTAATAGCACCAAGCACACAAGAGAACACAGAGAACATCCAGATTTAACATGGAAAACCCTTGCAGGAAAAAAATCACGGCACAAAGCGACAGATCTCTATTATGAAAATAGAAATTACAAAGAGAAAAGACTTACCCGATTCGAACAACCTCGAATCTCACCCTTGCCACACCCTTTAATTTCCCTAGAACCCCTTTAGAAAGCTTTAGAATTATTTCCCATACATTAGAAAAGCCCTAGGAACACCTATTTATAGTTTATGAAACTTTCCTTTCGCATTCCAGTTGTGAAAGGACGTGAAAGGATCCTTTCGCATCCTAGTTGCGAAAGGATCCTTTCGCATCTCAGTTGTGAAACGACTCAGATTTAAGACATCTCGCAATAATAAATCTCACGTGGACCACATCACAGGAATGATTGGATACCCACCATTAAAATCCTATTAAGGCCCACCGTGTTGTTCATTTGAAATCCAATATGTTAAAAAAACAAAGAACAGCTTATCCAAAACTTTTATGGGTCCACAAGGTTTTTAATGGTGGACACCCATTCAACACTGTTTCCTGTAATGTGGCCCACTTAAGAGTGGGACATATCTCATTTTTGATCTCTTATTCTAATATGATCTAGAAAAATAGATAAATAGATGGATGGCATGGATAAAACACATGAATCATTGTCTGGGACCATCAGCCATTCGCTGGTGGTAGGGGAGTAGCCAATCCGTTTTCCCCAACTTTCAGTACCGTACCGCCGTTCCGACCGAGGGACGCGGATTTCCTGCGAAGGCTCATGTTAGGAAGTTCCTGCGAAACTTAGCTGGGACCCACCGTAATGTTTTTGAGAAATCCATACCGTCCTTGTGAGCTCATGTTACTACATAGGACCAAAAATGATCCGGATCCAATACTGAAGTGGGCCAAAAACGTTAGGATTAAACGTCAACAGTTGAAATATTCGCGGGCCCCGGAAGTCTTGAATGAGGGTAATGTTTGTGTTGACAGTGCATCCCAGTAGAAATCATGTCATGAACGGTATGTATTTCATTTAAACAACACTGTTTACCCAGGGAGGTTTCAACGGTAAGAGTCTCTCTACCCACCTTTTCACCCCAATTGAGTCTTGGATACCGTTCAGTTTTGGTCTCAAGCCCTAAATTGATCTCACGAAATGGATGGACGGAGTAGATTTCTAATAAACATAATCGGTGGGCCCCACTTAGGTTTCCAGCGCAGGAATTTGATTGGAATGGCTTTTGCTGGAAATCCGCGTCCCCGTGCCACCGAGATACTGGTGTAAAAGTGACGTCAACGCAATGAAAGGGTAGGCCCCACCACGAAGATCACCCATCTCGAAAATCAGGCTGATGTGATGACTAGGTTCATCGCACCTGTTCGTTGAGCAAGACGGTCGGTTGTCGATCTGTTTCCAACTGTGTAGCCCATATGATGATCTGACCGTTGATTGTCCATGAATCAAAAATTTTAACGGTGCGGTGAGCCTGAGCAGTGGATCTACCTGAATTTTGTGTTGGGTGATCTTTATGGTGGGGCCTACCAAATGCATTGTAAAGATGCCTTACGGAAATGTCATGTTGCCGAGGAAATTCATGACTGCATGAGCGGTTATGGTGCCTTCGCATCGCATTCGGACATTCGCATAAAAAGGTACGGGAGTTCCGGACGCGGATTGCATCCACGTACGCTGGTCATATGTTTTGCTAGCACGTTTTATGCCATCAGCCCAAGATTGAAGCATGTCCAAAAGCTTAAGTGGGCCACACCACATAAAATAATAGATAATGATGCCCACCGTTGAAACCTTCCAGAGTCCATATAGAGCGGGTCGTGGACACTTTCAGCCCAAGATAGAACAGAGAAGGGCTGATAAGGTGATACAGACCATCAGAACTTAAAACAGATGTACCTCGTAGGCAAAAATGACTTAACAGACAAACCGTATCGTTGAATTCGGGTAGCACGAGCAACTTTAGCCACCTAACCCTGCTGCTCCAGGTTGCGCACGCCGTATTTGCAAAATACCTTGTATTCAGAGAATAACGTGGTGAAGCCAAAGTTAAATAAAACACATAAGACTTGTTTAGACAATGTTATTAAGTTGTCTTAAATCAGATTACATTACTAATTCCACCTTGAAATTTAGAATAGTATGTTTGGAAAGGGTGTGAAATGAGATTAAAATAATTAAGAGAACAATGTGGTGAAGCCAAAGCTAAATAAAACACATAAGACTTGTTTAGACAATGTTATTAAGTTGTATTAAATCGGATTGTATTACTAATTCCACCTTAAAATTTAGGATGACATATTTGAAAGGGGTGTGAAATGAAATTAAAATTAACTTTTTGAGCTTTGGAAAAAACGAGTTGCGTTGGAAAGTATGAAATAAACTTATTAATTTCATGAATGATTAATTTTTGTTTCATTCAAGTCCAATCCAAATGCAATTTGAAAGTAAATCTTGAAATTTAATTTTTAATGTATACATTCCAATCACAGCATTAGATAACAGGGGATACACCCACTCCACGGCCAATATCTTACACATGCATTTACCATAACTTTTACAATTCCTTCACCCTAATACCACCTAATGCAGCCCTTATTAATTTTGACCAAATGCATACTAGTAAGAACCACGAATGTATATATCAATTCTAAGAGTTTTAGTTGTAGTTTAATTTTAAAACTTCTTCCATAACATAATATCCCTATTTAAACTGGTGTAAATTCATATTTAATCATATATCAATCAAATTAGTAGAATTTATTTATGCTTTTCTTGCTCTCTTTTTTTTAAAAATTATTATTATTATTAGTTTTTAAATTCTCTACTCTGGAAAGACATGCTCGACCTCTACATGTCCTCGTCACTCCACACTAAGGGCCCGTTTGGCCGGTTGGATTGGAAGGGGTTGGATGGTATTGGAAGGGATTGGAAGTTGAATTCCAAGAATGGCCGCGCGACCCAAACAGAGTCGGTGATCAGATCCCAATCCCATGGATCTCAAGATAATCCATTGACAACACTATCATTACCTTTAAATCTCATCCCATCCACCCTAATCCGTTCAAAGTTGCCCAGGATGTGTTTGGTTCATGGGATTGGAAGGGATGAGAAGGTTTAATCTCCGGATTGGCCGGGCATGCCAAACGGTCTAACTATCGCAATCGAGAGATATAGCAATCCCATGGATACGAAGACAATCCATTGACAACACCATTATTACCTAGAAATCCACGCCATCCACCCTACTACCATTTAACCCCTTCCAATCCACCCGGCCAAACGGGCACTAATGTTTATTAGTGACCGTAATGTTTATTTGTCCTCCAACCTATTCATAGGGTCACATAGACCTGGACGAAGGAAAACCTCAAATATCAGCTTGATACGAGGCGTTTAATTCCCACCGTTTACTGTGGTGTGTCCTACTTGAAAAATATGCTTCAAGTTTGGGATCTTACCTAAAATGATATGGAGAAACGGATTAATGGTATGGATGGAACACAAACATCACGGTGGGCCCCACAAAGTCCCACCATCAAGGAGGTGGGGGCCACAAACCCGCATCCGCTAGTTCCACACGCACGTGTCAAAGAAAATTCCACACGTATTTGGAGCATTGTCCATCCACTTGCAGGTGTGCATGCCGATGTGGAAGACGTGTAGGAGAAGTTCTATTTCAATTAGTGGGCCACGTTTCTTAGATCTTCGCCTATTTCACACCATGGATGGGCCACAATAAACAGAACAAATGGAATGTCAAAAAAAGAAAATCTTTCAACCGTCAGTTTATACATTGTGACCCATGTTACACATCAGATTATTAATACGGCCTGATTTCAGACTATAAAATCTAAACAATGTGGTCCACCTTGTGTACAACTCAGATCTGATACACGTTTTCCACAATCCACGTTAGCATATTTGCCTATGTGTAGATGGGACGCGGATTGAGTCCGACCCTCGCCCGGAGGGCTTTGTGGGGTCCACCATGATGAAAGTATTTTATCCATGCCTTTCATCGCTTTTATCAGGTCATTTTATTGTATGTTAATAATAATGAGCCAGGTAAAGAGCTTAAGTGGACCACAAGTGGGGATGGAACTTCCACCATTAAAAACTTCTTGGGAGCTGGAGAAGTTTCGGATCAAGCTGATATTTATCTTTTTTCACTTCATCTACGTGTACATGACCTTATGAATAGGTTGGGTGGTAAAAAAAAACATCACGGTGACCCTTAGAAAGGTTTCAATGTGGGTGTCATTATCACTGCAGCTTCCTTTGGTGTGGTCCACTGGAGCTGTGAACTTGCTTCAGTTCTGTATTATTGTCTTAAATTCATATTAGAAAAGCGATGAACGGCGTGGATAAAATACTTACATCATGGTGGGCCCCACAGAGCCCTGCCCGGACGGATTTCCGTCTGGGCGGAGGTAGAACGCAATCCGCGTCCCTGTAGATGGGCAGCGCTCTCGCGCGTGTCGAATTAGCTCAGCTACACTACGAAGTAGGCAGCTTAACGATGAATATAGAAATCTTTCACGTACGATATTTATTATTTTCCCGCAAGTGTCACTTATGCAGAGGATCGGAGCCGTGAACAAGGTGGGGAATGCATTGTAAACATGACCAGGGGCAAAATCTAAAATGGCCCAATCATAGAATCAAGGGAGCGAGATCTAGCTTACATAACTTTCTCTGACATTCAAGTAAGTGAAATCGATTCAAGCAGTTTTAAAATACTGTGATTTTTTTATAATTCTTTGGTGTTGAAATGTAATATTGGATGAATGAATTGGATGGCTTATAAAGACCAGTGAGCCTTATACAAAACTAATGGTGGACGTCCCATCCCAACTATTTTTTATTGTGTAGCCCACCTAAGTTTTGTACCATCATCATTATTTTCTATCCCAGGTAGTAAGGGTGTCAATGGGCTTGGCTTGGGCCTGCAAAATCAGAAAGTTAAATAAGCCCCGGCCTGAAACGGTTCAAAATTCAGGTCAAAACCAAACCAAGCCCGGCCCATCGACAGCCCTAATAGGTAGTGCTCGTTGTAGATCCCCATGCAGGGTACCCATGCAACGCTGGTGTCGGTACCTAAACGAGGAATTTTTGCCAAGTGATCCTTATGGCATGGCCCACATTGTTTTATGGCTCCTATGTTCACACGTTGGCAAGAAAGGAAGCATAGCCCGCAGCGTACCGGCACAGATAACTATTAGAGCCTAACTACATATGTACTTATATACTTATAGATAATTATAATAAATTTATATATCTTTGTTGAAATCTCTTACAAATCTTTATATCTTTCATCTCTTTTATATATATATATATATATATATATATATATATATATATATATATATATATATATATATATATATATTATTTCGAATAAGTTAAAATTTTCCAGTGAATAAAATGGTAGAAGAGTTACAGCATGAAGATATGATAGATATACATGAATCTATCAGCATAGCTATCTATGTTATATACAGTTGTCCATACAGATCATATATTTTAATAATAACTTCAAACTTTCTCCGATAAAACATAAAGTAAGCAAGAAAAGAGAAAAAACACATCAATCACACCATCTTATTATCCCACAAGAATCTTATTCTCCAATAAAGAAGAAAATAAGGGAAAAAAAAAAAGGTTTAAAAAGATAACAACATTTCTCGAACTACATTTGTTTTCCAACCTGCCTAATTGGCAGTTATATATATATATATATATCAAGGACACGTACAACCCATTGTATATTAACTTACCATACATACCAGATAGAGAGATAGAAAGAGAGAAATAGATGGAGAAAGAAAGAGACGCGGCGGAATTTTGAAATCTTTTAAGCTCTATGCTGGTATGCTTGGCAAGTGGCCGTGCAATGGGTTGTAAGCGGACATTCCTTGTAGATAATCTGCATTTCTTCAAAAAACATTGCCAAAGGTTTTAGTTGCCCTGATGGTCAGATAACCGCTCTAATCATCATCATCATCATCATTGTCTTCGTCACAGGTGTGGCCCATCTCGTCTGTGGTGGATGAAGCCACGAGCACGGTCCTGAGAATTCAATTCGAGATTGAATTCTGAGGAAGGGGTTTTCCATGGATGGGATGGATATAAGGCGTTTGCAGGTGTTTGTTGGAAAGGATCTTCCTAGCATATGCTTGAAGCACATTTACTTTTTGCTTTTGTCTCTGAGAAATTTCCAACTCTATGACCCTTTTATAGCCCATTTTCGAGACGAAGCCCACCTCATTTTACCTTACAATAATAAGCCCCAGCTGTACGGATAACTTGGCAAAAGTCGAAAATGCCCCTGCCTTTCCGCTTCAAGCGGATCAGTTGCTACGAATTAAAACCGTAGCCACTGAAAAAAAAATCCACTACACGTTTATACGATAGTGTCACCCAGTTTTTTTTTTTTTAATTGAGTAGGTCCCATAGTGGGCCCCACATAATTTTAAATGGCCCCACACTCAATGTTTATGATTTTGGTGGGCCCCACATCCACCTGTGTACATTTTTTTTTTCATAGATAACTTTATTATACATACATTTTTTGGTGAAGCGAAGTGATCGTGAAATGCATGGAAATGACCGTGAAGTGAAACGAATTGACCGTAAAATATGTGGAAATGACCGTGAAATGAAGGGAATTAGTCGTGAAATGTATGAAAATGACCGTGAACTAACATGGAATCACCAGGAATGATTATGAAATGCATGGAAATGAGCTTGAAGTGAAGCGAATTGACCATAAAATGCGTGGAAATGACCGTGAAGTGAAGGGAATTGATCGTGAAATGCTTGGAAATGACCGTAAATCAACACGGAATCACCGAGAATGACCGTGAAATGCATGAAAATGACCATGAAGTGGATCGAATTGACCATGAAATGTATGGAAATGACTGTGAAGTGAAGAGAATTGACCATGAAATGCATAGAAATGACCGTGAATCAACACGAAATCGCCGGGAATGACCGTGAAATGCACGAAAATGACCGTGAAGTGAAGCGAATTGACCGTGAAATACGTGGAAATGACTATGAAGTGAAGGGAATAGACCGTGAAGTGCATTGAAATGACCGTTAATCTAAACAGAATCGCTGAAAATGACCGTAAAATGCATGAAAATGATGGTGAAGTGAAGTGAATTGACCGTGAAATGTGTGGAAATGACCGTGAAGTGAAGGAAATTGACCGTAAAATGCATGAAATGACCATGAATTAACGCGGAATCATCGGGAATAACAGTGAAATGCATGAAAATGACGATGAAGTGAAGCGAAGCGAAATGACCGTGAAATGCGTGGAAATGACCGTGAAGTGAAGGGAATTAACCATGAAATGCTTGGAAATGACTGTGAATCAACACGGAATCGCCGAGAATGACTGTGAAATGCATGAAAACGATGGTGAAATGAAGCGAATTGACTATGAAATGCGTGGAAATGACCGTGAAATGAAGAGAATTGACTGTGAAATGCATGGAAATGACCGTGAATCAACACAGAATCGACGGGAATGACCGTAAAATGCTTGGAAATGACTGTGAAGTAGAGCGGATTGACCATGAAATGCGTGAAAATGACCGTGCAGTGAAGTGAATTGACCATGAAGTACGTCAAATTGACCATGAATCAACACGAAATTGTCGGAAATGACCGTGAAATGCATGGAAATGGGCGTGAAGTGAAGTGAATTGACCACTAAGTGCGCGGAAATGGCCGTGAAGTAAAGTGAATTGACCGTGAAGTGCGTCAAATTGACCGTGAATCACCACGGAATCGCTGAGAATGACCGTGAAATGCATGGAAATGACGGTGAAGTGAAGTGAAATGACCGCGAAGTGCGTTAAAATGGCCATGAAGTGAAGTGAATTGACTGTGAAGTGCATCGAATTGACTGTGAATCAACACGGAATTATTGGGAATGACCGTGAAATGCATGGAAATGAAGGTGAAGTGAAGTGAAATGACCGCGAAATGCGTGAGAATGGCCATGAAGTGAAGTGAATTGACCGGGAAGTGCGTCAAATTGACCGTGAATGAACACGGAATCGCCAGGAATGACCGTAAAATGCATGGAAATGACAGTGAAGTGAAGTGAAATGATTGCAAAGTGCGTGAAAATGGTCGTGAAGTGAAGTGAATTGATCGTGAAGTGCGTCGAATTGACCGTGAATTAACACGGAATCGCCAAGAATGACCGTAAAATGTATGGAAATGACGGTGAAGTGAAATGAATTGACCGTAAAGTGCGTGAAAATGGCCACGAAGTGAAGTGAATTGACTGTGTAGTGCGTCGAATTGACCGTGAATCAACACAGAATCGCTGGGAATGACCGTGAAATGCATGAAAATGATAGTGAAGTGAAGTGAAATGACCACGAAGTACGTGGAAATGGCCGTGAAGTGAAGTGAATTGACCGTGAAGTGTATCGAATTGACCGTGAATCAACACAGAATCACCAGGAATGACCGTGAAATGCATGAAAATGATGGTAAAGTTAAGTGAATTGACTGTGATGTGCGTGGAAATGGCCATGAAGTGAAGTGAATTGACCGTGAATGGACACGGAATGGCCAAAAATGACCATGAAATGCATGGAAATGACGGTGAAGTGAAGTGAAATGACCGCGAAGTGCGTGGAAATGGCCGTGAAGTGAAGTGAATTGACCGTGAAGTGCGTCCAATTGACCGTGAATCAACACAGAATCACCGGGAATGACTGTGAAATGCATGGAAATGATGGCGAAGTGAAGTAAAATGACCGCGAAGTGCGTGAAAATGGCCGTGAAGTAAAGTGAATTGACAATGAAGTGCGTCGAATTGACCGTGAATGAACACGGAATCGCCGGGAATGACTATGAAATGCATGGAAATGACAGTGAAGTTAAGTGAATTGACCGTGAAGTGCGTAGAAATGGCCGTGAAGTGAAGTGAATTGATCGTGAATGAACACGAAATCGTCGGGAATGACCGTAAAATGCATGGAAATGACGGTGAAGTGCAGTGAAATGACCGCAAAGTGAAGTGAATTGACCGTGAAGTGCGTCGAATTGACCGTGAATCAACACGGAATCGCCAGGAATGACCGTGAAATGTATAGAAATGACGGTGAAGTTAAGTGAAATGACCGCAAAGTGCATGGAAATGGCCGTGAAGTGAATTGAATTGACTGTGAAGTGCGTCGAATTGACAATGAATGAACACGAAATCACTAGGAATGACCGTGAAATGCATGAAAATGACGGTGAAGTGAAGTGAATTGACCGCGAAGTGCCTGGAAATGGCTGTGAAGTGAAGTGAATTGACCGTGAAGTGCATCGAATTGACCATGAATCAACACAGAATTGCCGGGAATGACCGTGAAATGCATGGAAATGACTGTGAAGTGAAGTGAAATAACCGCGAAGTGCGTGAAAATGGCTGTGAAGCGAAGTAAATTGATCGTGAAGTGGATTTTTAACCATCGACTCGATGGAATCTTTAAAAATTACTATGTTGGTTGGCTAAATTAGCTTCTCCTATCCCAAAATCATATATAGAACATTAAGTAACTCATTCTAGTTCAGAAGATATGATTGTCAAATAAAGAGACAAAGAAATAAATTCAGAGAGAAAAATATTTTTATATACTTGTTTACATAATTATATATACTTGTTTACGTAATTATGATTTTTTTTTCTGTGTTATTTTTGTGGGCCCCATCATGATGTCTGTGTTATATATAGACCGTGCATCTATTTGGCAAGATCTTATTAAGGCTTGGGAAGAAAAATAAGATAGATTTAACTATCAAGTGGACCACACTGTAAAAGGTAGTGGGGAATTTAACGTATAGCATTGAAACCTTTTTAGGGGTCACGGAAGTTTTGGATCATTACAAAGTTTATTTTTCCTCTTCAATCCAGGTCTTTGTGACCTTACGAATAGATTGGATGGAAAATAAATGTTATGGCGGGCCCTACAAAAGTTTCACCAGTGAAAATCAATTCTCTGCTGCTCTTTGTGGTGTGGTCCAGTTGATCTTCGGATATGATTTTTTGTTTTTTTGGATAATGCTCCAAAATGATCTCAAAATATGGTTGAACGTTGTGGATATAATTAATACGTAACTGTTGGGCCCATGTAACGTTGATCTCCTCTGAACCGTTCGTACAACTCGGAGTTCGAGGAGCGTCAGCGCTCGTCCTCGAGCACCCGCCGTCCGCTTGAAGGAAAAAGTAGGGGGCATTTTCGACCTTTTGGAAGGCGTCCGTACATCCGGGGCCTATTCTTCGAAAGTAAAATGAGGTGGGCCTCGTCTCGGGAATCGGCCATAAATGGTTTGTATAGTCGGAAAGTTCTCTTTTCTCTTTACTTTTTTTTTTTTTTTTACTCTGAATACTCACGACGCTTGATATACAGGCACTTAGAAATGGTACACGTGGCATATATTAACTCCAATTAAACCGATTCAATTGTGGATATTACTGTTTATATGTCACAGTACAAACTTCAGATTGGTTAAAGAATCCTATTCTCCTATTCGTGGTAACTTTTTTGTTGAAATAAGACCATCAGATGTTTTTCGTTTTCAACCGTTCAAAATGTATCAAACAATCCGATATTTCCATAATCAAATAAGCTTAATTTGATAAAAACTGTTGAATTAAAATTTGAACGGTTTAATTTGAATTAATTGTATGAAAAATAAACATATTTTAAGTAATTTCTATTTGCCTGCGCATCTTCCATCACACTCGGCCAGAGTATCAAACCTTCTCCTTTTGCTTCGCTTTCGTACAAGGTTTGGTAGCTTCACATGCACATGTTTCAAGACACACCCTACACGTGTAAACCTGCGGATGCGTTGGCCCCACTTCAAATGACCACACACAAAGCTAGTGTTGATTCACTCGTCAAGTGGGCCAGGTGCTCGCTTTGAACATTGACCGTTGGCAAGTTTTTCTAAGCCGTCCATTCATTTTCTATAGGGTTGGCAGACATGATGATGAGTGGACCAACCGGGTTTTCTTGTATGTTAATCTTCACGGTGGGCCCACCTTATGAGTTGATCAGATATTCGCCAATACTCCCCAAGTTGGCACGTGTGTTGCGTGTAGAGATGCGTGTGAACGGGATGGGTGTGGATCTCGCGTGCCTATGTTTGATGAACTATGCATGACCGTCGTGGAATCTACTTTAGTTTGTCCTTCGGATAGGTATTTGATGCTCCGCCAGTGTATGACGCTTGATACGAAGTCCCTCATAATTGATACACTTGGCATATGTTAACCCTAATAAAATAGACTAAATTGTGGAACACACCATCTTTAACTTTCTCCACAAAAATCAGGTGGATGAACAATCCTAACAACCTTTCCTCGACACTTTTCATGAAATAAGAACATTTGAATTATTTTGTTTATACGGTGGGAGCCCCTTCGATACCACCGAAAGTTACTTTTTTACGTGCATAGCAGCAGATAAGTAACTAATTTCAGATAAGTTTGGTTTACCATTAGTTATAAGTAATTTTTTTATATTTAAAAATACTTAATAACTTTAGTTAACTTTTTAACTTTTTAACTTTAATTTTTTTTTTATATAAAAATACTTAATCACTTTAGTTAATGTTTTAGCTTTTTAACTTTTTACAAGTTGGAAGTAAAAGATACTAGAGATCAAAGAGAGGAGTTGATAAGTATGTTATTTACTAAATACACTTATCATCTTAATAAGCAGAAATTAAAATAAACTACTTGTCGCATAAGTTACTTGAGTAACTTATCCAAATGCCTCCTATATGTCCACTAGTGTAATAATATTTTGCTAAGTAAATAAGAATACTTTTTTGTTCACGTATTAATTGGTTCACCTGATTTAGATAGTATAGTTTGAATTATTGTTATGTCAAGCTATTGCTTGCTTATCATCCATCAGTCTACTAAAGTAGGGAAGTATTTCAGTTACCTATTTTTTTAAAAAAAAAAAAAAGAAAAAAAGAAGAAAGGGAAAAGATTTAGGAAACCTCTAGACTTGTGAAAAACTTGGTGGTGAGTTCGTTGGAAAAAGGAAACTCCGACGGCTAAAAGCCGTCGGTGTTAAAGTTAGCCGTCGGTATTGTTGACGGCTTTTGACTGTCGGAAATTCTGAAGATACATATATGATGCTTATAATGGATTGTGACACATGGAATATGTGGCATGAGTGAGGGTTTGAAGTTGAATTGTAACATACTTGATACATGTGAGGTGCTTAGAAGTTAGGTCTCTACTCAATGGTTCGGTTGTAGTTTTAACAAATTATATGTGGCAATCTGTTTATAGGAAAACAAATTATGTGTTTGGCTAACTTGTAAAGTGTTTATAATAGATAAAGTATTCATATGATGGAAAAACCTTCTAAAATTTGTAAATCACACAAGGATGACTTTTTCTTTTTCTTTTTGTAACTTCAAGAGAGCATTAAAGCATGCGCACACTAGACGGTTTGGATCTCCTTTACCCATCATAGTAGGCCTCAAATGCAATCTGAAAAGTTTTTAATGGTGGACATCCCATACTTTCCTCATGTGGTCCATTTGATAATCAACAAGTTTTTTTTTTAGGGCTATAGGAAAGCATCAAGAGAAGCATATGATGGACAGATTAGATGTACCATACACATTACTATGGGCCCCACATATCATGTATATATTTCAACCATACTGGTTTATAATGTATAATGTCTTTTTAGCTGTAAAGACTTTACCTATAATATAAAACAAACATTGACTTAAAAAAAAAAAAGTTATAATGTGTTTACAACTAGTAAAGCCTTTATAGGCAAATACAAGTATCTAAACAACCCCTAAGTGTTCGGGTTAAATTGTATGATAGTTGTATGAGTCGAACGATTGAGATATATATATATATATATATATATATATATATATGTATGTATGTATTATGAATGTTGTATGCTCAGTTAATACGGGTAGCAACATGTGAAGGCCTAGATCTGAAGTCTATTTAGATCGAGTGAAACCCATAATTACAACCTTCATACCTGAACTGCACATAAGGGTTGAGAAGAGAAGCTAGTAATTATGTTGATATTGTTTGTAATATCTTATGCAACTTAATCACGTCTATGTATTGATCAAAGTTGCCACTAGTTGAAAAGAAAGTTTTAAAATCCACAGTTGGATAGAATCCGTGGAATCATCTAGAGATTGAAAAAGCCAGAGAATTTCTAACTCAGATGACTTTTGGATAGGTTTGCGCCGTGGATTCTAGGCAAGGGTCTCGGTTATGGAAAATGAAGAGGTTAAGTACCATTTTATTGTTCATGCGAAATATGATCTCTACTTTACAAGTTGTACGCATTTAAAGGAGATTCAATAAACTTTCAATAAAATATTAAGATTTAGATGTTTTAACTGTTATGTGAAATCTGAGCTCACAATACAACGCTGCTCGGAGGGCAAGTCCGAGCCAAGTCGCGACCCTCCCGACCTGTTTCAAGACGCGACCCATCCGAGCAGCCGACTTGGTTAAGGTCGGACTCCGGATTACGATCCGATCGGATGATTGTTTAAGCTATAGCCGCCCTGCTCTATCCTACATTCCAAGGCGAACGACGTTCCGAGCCAAGCAGACAGTCCGAACAGATCGAACGTCCTAAGCCGAACGCATGTTCAGATGCGCATATCCCACTCGCTGAATGTGGAAACTGCCATAACCAAACGTGGTCGATAACCTCGCTCGCAAATACGCATAATCCGTCAGATACACTACATGATCGAGAGATTGCGGAGGGTATCTCCACGATCCGGGAATTCCTCTGATCGTGCCGAGATTATCGAATCCGGACCACTCGACAGCCAAGTATAAATAGTACATCATGCCATACCTACAGGTACGTAAAATCGAGTTATCCTCTATTATCTACTCAGACCCTGATTCCCTTGTTTTGACTTAGGCATCGGAGGGTCCCCCGGCTTAGCCAGGGTCACCTTTACCTGCTTTCCTGGTGCAGGTTCCAGGGATCGTACATGGAGGGAGGTCTGATCGGATTTTGGCATCAACATTTTTTGGCGCCGTCTGTGGAAACCTGAAACTAGAAGTCAGGTTCTCATTTTTCCTAAGCAATGGCGAGGAAGAAGAAAGCTACAGTAGTGCAGCCGCAACCTGATGAGCAGACTCGATCGTCATCACTGCTTCATGCTGAGTCCGATTCAGGGCCTTCTCAGCGTTCACATAATCGGTCGAACAAGTACCGCGCCATGCAGAATGAGATCCAGGCCCTGCGTGATGAGATAAACCAGATGAAACAGTAGCAGGAGCCAGAACTACGCCCGGCTCGAGAACAACCCGTTCTCGAGCCGGTGGGGCTGTTTGCGGAAACTGCTCCGTACCAAGGAGTGTAAGGCCCGAAGTTCCCCAACGTTCAGGGGTACCGCAGTAGGGTCAAAATCTTTCTGCGGCACGTGACGAGGCATCCGCATGGAACGAGCCTGCTCGGGCTCCGACAACCTTCCACTCAGCCACATCCGCCCTGCCACCCACGGACCTCCATCATCAGTTAGAACGGAGGAGGGAAGGGAGAATATTGGAGGCTGAACATACCCCAGAGATCGTCGCTAAAAATAAGGATCCCTGGGAATCGTGCTTTGAGGAACTGAAGGATAAGTTCCTGATATTGGAGAAAAAGTAAGAACAATCGACAGTTCCGACCACGATCCAGGCGATGATGGAAGAGACCGAATCTCCCTTCAACTCGGCCATCATGGCTGAAGTGATGCCGCAGTGGTTTCGGATGCCTCCTGTCATCCAGTATTCGGGATCTGGGGACCCATCCGAACACTTGGAGTCCTATCGATCCTGGATGCAGATCCAGACAGCAATGGATGCAATGATGTGTAGGGGGTTCTCTATCACCCTCACAGGGTCCGCTCGGATCTGATATCGCCAGCTGAAGCCTGGTTCCATGGGTTCATTCACGGAACTGAGCCGACTATTCCTTACGCAGTTCATAAGCGGTAAGAGAAGTCGGAAGCCCAACACTCACCTGCTTACCATTAAGTAGAACCCGAAGGAGTTGTTGAAAGATTACATTGCCCGCTTCAGCGAAGAAGCATTGCATGTCGAGGACTACGACGATAAGATGACCCTCGCCGCAATTCTGAGCGGACTGAAAGAAGGAAAATTTACCTTCTCCATCGAAAAGAATCCACCGAAGACGCTAATGAACTTCATGACGAAAGCTCATAAGTACACTAATGCGGAGGAGTTCACCAATGCTCGAAAGGGAGCACAGGCGTCTGACTCGACGAACAAGGGGAAGATACCCCGAAACGAAGACTCCCAGCTGACTAGCAAAGGGATGGATAACCGCGCTTCTCGTGTTCGTCATCCGAGCCGTAGGCCGGAAGGAAAATTCTGTTCCTACACTCCACTCAATACATCCGCCGAGCAGATCCTACTAGACATCCGAGGAGAAAGGCTACTCAATTGACCGGTTTGCATGAGGGCTGATCCATAACACAGGGACAAGCAGAAATTCTGTCGCTTCCACCGGGACCATGGTCACAACACGGACGACTGTGTGGATCTGAAGGACGAGATTGAGTCCCTCATCCGCAAAGAACATATACGCCGTTATGCCAAAAAGGAGATGTAACACCCCTGATTTTTGCCAACCTGAAATTAGACATCCTTAGACAATGGGTCAACCATTTCACTCTCAATGATCAATCCCAAGGTCTAAAAATTAATTTTTCTCTGTTTTTTTCAAAATCTCACCCTTCACCACCTCATTCTTTGAATTTCTCTAAGTACTTCCATATTAGACACAAATCCTCAAGTGTAAATAGTAAAGACCACTAATCCTAAGGTCTTCATGATGAAGAACCTAGAAACACTAATATGATCGCAGTTTCACCAATAGGCGAAGTCTTCACAACTCGTTCGTTTCAATCGAGTTCATAATGCATCTCTGGTCATGTGAGGCGACCTCAGTAGCCAGCAGGTTGTTATGAGGCAGGTTTGTAATGATCCTAGGAGAATTCCAAACCCAAAAATACATGTCCTTGGGTCGTGGGACAACCACAACCCTTACACTCAATCGCTAGGGCTTAAAAATCCCGTTTCATCCAATTCCTTCAGAATCTTTCCTCTTACCACCCCGTTCTTTAACTTTTTCTAAGTCTTTTCATATTAGGCATAAATCCTAACATGTAAATGACATAAAATCAAACTTGGATAAAAATTTACTATAAATGGTAAAAATATGTGAAAATTAGCCTTTTGGCCATTCCAAATTTGAAATATTTTGTAAAAGATGGGTTTGGATAGATTAACTTCTCCTACCCCAAAATCATATGTTACATGATGCATAAGTTCATTCCGATTTATAAACTGGCCCCAGAACACCTCAAATAGAGTTTTGAGCCTCTATAGGCCAAACCACAATGAACCAAGGTTCGCCCCATACTTTTTTGGGACCCTGGGGGCAGGGGAAACCCAGCCCATATGGCCACCATCACCAGTTTAAGATTTCATCGACGATGCCATCGCCGATTCCGCGATGCATCGCCGGTGAAAATCACCGGTTGGGTCCGTCCTTTGGGCTGGAGGTGTTTGGGGTGTTGAATAGCCCCCTAATATGCGGGCCGAACCTTGAAACCCCCCAAAAGAAGTACTTCCTTCATAAAGTGACCTTCCAGGCTCTCCTTTCACTTCAAATGTTCGAGTTTTCGTAAAAATCACCCCTTCAAACTCTTCCTTCTTTTGTTTCCAAATACCCTCACCCCACCCTTCGAATATCATCTCAAACAGAGATCATTATATGCTACTTCCTTTATAAATCTACTGAGAATCACCTAGCGCTGCACTAGATGACCTGTGAAATTCGCACCAATCACTTTCAATACTATCTGCTAGAGCCAAAACGTATAGGATAGGTGATGCTACGATACCGTAAAGCCTGGGATCAAACTCTATTCCTGATTGCTCTCTGGAGCACCTTGGAAACTTTGTATCGGCTCTGGACCGCACATCGGAAGTCCGATTACCCCGAACTTAGACAATCCTAACCGCCTAGTTGGACTTGACGTTAATCTCGAAAATCAAGTCCAACTGATGTCCTGACGCTATTTTACTGAGTTCGGAGTGAAGAGAGTGAGAAAGGGGTTAGATTTGGAAATTTTAATTCAAATCTGGCACGTGACTTGGCACGTTATTATTAAGCGTTCTGACCGTTAGAATTCAGCCAAATTACACCCACGGATCAGGAAAAATTTCTCTTTCATATCATGAGACTTATAGACCTGATGTAGGCGCGATAACCGCTGAACTGAAAATGGACCGCCACGTGCGATCTACGAACTCTACCAGAATGAAAACTGGGTGTGAGCAACATCCAGTGACCATGAGCTTAAGTCCGACCGCGTTCGGCCAGGGGACCTCCTGAAATGGTCTTTTGGATCGGAACAGTCCTGATTTGGATATAACTTAAGTATACCTTGACCTGGAGTCTGTTTTGGACATGTTTGGGCTTATAAAAGGGTTTGAAATCCTCTCATATCTCTCCCATCCGAATTTGGAATAAGCCCTAGATTGAGAAAGAGAGAGAAAGTGAGAGATTTTGAGAGAGTGGTGGGAGAGATTTTCCTGCCACCTGCTGCTGCTACTGCACGTGCTTAAGCGACGTATTCCAATCACTTTGTTGGTGATTCCGATGCTTTTCTAGGTAAGGAAAACCCTATCCACTTGCTGATTTAGCATTCCGTCAAATCAAATAGCAAAGTAGCTGATATAACTTGTGAAATAGGTTGCCTGTTCGCCGTAGACGAAGCGTATACGCTCCGTTCGAAACGATACGCCTCTAGGGTAAAAGGTGCGGATTTTAGACGCTTTGATTGACTGATTTCAAAGCTTTCAATGTCGTTTAATAGTAGATTATCGACGAGCATGCCGTTTGACATGTAGAACATGCTGTCTGTTTTCCGTTTCGTAAACGTACGGTAATTATGAGATTTACGGTATTTTAGGTATTTATAGAAAATACTGTATACGTCCGTATTTTGCTGAAATGCTTGACATGTAAATTTATCGTGTTATGATATTATATATGCGTGTATAATCTGTTTAGCGAAGAGATTCGCCCTAATGTGAACTTTGGGTCGACATATGCTATGTAGACTAAAGTGCGTAGACTAAGTGTTTGTATAAATGTTTGTATTAGAATGTATTGGGTAAATGGTGTTGTGAATTAGTTTTGAGATCGAATTCTCAATCAATATGCTGATATATATGATTTCCACCATGTTGCCTATATGAATTGATTTCATTATATGTATGGAATACATGTGTTGGTTGATTTACTTACATGGTATGTTATAACACGTTGTCAACATGCTTGTATTATTGTATTTCATTTCTGTTACTCACATATGATTACTGATGTTGTGTACAAATGCTTGGGGCTATACGTTAGTCCAGGCAGTCGGTAATGGATTGAATTCGTGGTTGGCTTCTATTCGCCACGAAGGACACATCGATGAACGCGAGTCGTGTTTTGGGTTGGCGGCAGTGGTTAGGCCACACGAAGTGTTTTATGCACTTCATGTCGCTCAGCTTGAGATGCGCTCGTACTAGTCGAGCCCGTCAAGTAACCCGACTGACCATTGTATGTTCACCATGTATGTGTTATAACTGCTTGAACCTAGGGTGCTGAACTTACCATTGAAAATCCCGTCAACCATGGTACCTTGATCCATAAAGACTCATGAGCTGGGCATGGTGGTATGGGACACCGTGGTCGAGCTGTCTACCTACGCTGGGGCCACAAACATCCCCGTAGTGACCAGTGAACACCTATGACTTGTGAGCAGATTATAGTGGTATGGGGCACTATATTCTTACTATCGGCCTACACTGATCAGGCAACGAGTCATTTGTAGTGACCGCGAGTGTATTCTGAGTCTACGGGAGGCGACGACCCTTCCGTAACAGTGAGAGTACAGTAGGCCTATATTGATAAGGTGATGGGGGAGCGGTGCAACGAGTGCGAGCAACAGCCCTGACAGCCCTTGCAGCGACCTACAAAAATATACATCGTATGAGATTACTAGGAGTGACGACCCTAGACAGGATCTGTGTTGGGATTGATATAAGGGAAGTACCTTAGTTTCTCAATATTGCTGTGTGAAAAGGACTAATAATAACTCGGTAATCATATCAACATCATATTGCATGTGCCTGGAAGATGTGGAGCACTGAGCGATACGCAAGCATGCCGCGGACGCAGATGGTGCCGTATGAGGGAGAATGTCGGTGAGGGCATTCATCATGTCATGTCATATTGCATTAACAACAGTATTAGAAATGTTTGATTTACTGCTTTACTATTATCGCATGATTGATTTGATAACATGCTAATCTCTACTCTCTTATCCCACTGAGTTGATTACTCACTCCCACGTTACGGGATGGTATTTTCGGACACCCACCAGTCCCTATTGTGATTGCAGATGATGGCGCAGCCTGCGAGGTGGAACTGGACTTGATGATGCTGAGGAGGATCTCTCCTTTATGCGTGTTCTGATTGACGGGATTACAGGGAGGTTGATTAAATGCCTTGACACTTGTCATTTTATATTTTTAGAGCACTCATGTATATTCATTTTGTTTACTTTTTGAGTATACATGTATGTATATAACCTGGTAACATGTTCACACTCTGGAGACATACAACAGTTTATATATGTTATACATACTATCACAGTCTTCCGCTTGCTAATTTAATGGTCTCTAGAGTATGATATGATGTTTTGGATTAATCCCACTCATGTTTAATACATTAACACAGACAACATTCAATCATACACATTTATGTTGCATAAGTGATATTCTGGAACTTGGGAGTGGAGTTTTTACTCGACTCTCCAATTTTCGGGATGTTACAAGAGAAATCCGCTCAGAGAGAAGAACAACGGCAAGAGCAGTCGAACAACCCCCCAGAGGAGCCCGCCGAAATTCGCACCATCTTCGGGGGCTCAGCTGGGGGAGGGGATTCGAACAGGGCACGGAAAGCCCATTCCCGGAGCTCCGAGTTGGAACACCACATTCACCTGATAGAACGTCCTAACAAGGAACTCCGTGTCGCTCCGTGCAGCCTGACCTTCACAAAAGATGATGCACGTGGGATCCAGCATCCGCACGACGACGCGCTAGTGGTCACTATGACCATAGTCAATCACAAAGTGTACCGCATCCTGGTCGACACCGAGAGTTCAACTGACGTAATGTATTCCGAGGCGTTTGAGAAGATGGGAATTCCACGGTCCAAGCTCCAACCTGTGAAGACTCCCTTGCACGGCTTTGCCGGAGAGAGAGTCATCTCCGAAGGAGCCATCTCCGTCCCAGTGACAGCAGGATAAGGGCAACATCAAGTCATGCTTTTGGTTGACTTTTTAGTTGTCAATGTTCCATCAGTCCACAACGTGATTCTGGGACGACCCTCCCTTAATGCGATGAGAGCGGTCGTCTCAACTTATCATCTGATGATGAAGTTTCCAGCCGAAGGCGAGATCGGTTATCTCCGAGGCGATCAATACGAGGCCCGAAGATGTTATGCGGTAGCCGTGAGAAAAGGTGCTGCTAGACAAACTCTCGTAGTCGACGCCTTGGACCCTCATGGGGCGACGGAGAATCCCCCCGTCGAAGATCTAACAAGAATACCGCTCGATGAATCAGACCCGAGCAAAACTGTTCAGCTCGGAGCATCTCTGAATCCCGAGCGGAGAGATGAGTTACTGGCCTTCTTGAGGCAACACCGGGACGTCTTCGCATGGTCGCACGCAGACATGCCGGGGATCTCGCCCGATGTGCTAGTTCACAGGCTTAACGTGGACCCAGACCACCGGCCAGTTAAGAAAAAAAGAAGGTCGTTCGATGCCGAAAGATATGAAGTCATTGACGAGGAGGTCTCCGTCCTGCTCGATGCGGGCTTCATATAAGAAGTATACTACCCTGACTGGATAGCAAATGTCGTGCTCGTCAGGAAGTCAAACGGAAAGTGGCGGGTCTGCGTAGATTACTCCGATCTGAATAAGGCGTGTCCCAAAGATAACTTCCCACTACCTCGGATCAACCAACTGGTGGACAACACGGCCGGACACGAGTTACTCTCATTTCTGGACGCCTACTCCGGGTACAACCAGATTTCCATGCATTCCCCAGATAAGCAAAAGACCACCTTTGTCACGGACAGGGGACTCTACTGTTATCGGCTCATGCCATTTGGCCTGAAAAATGCTGGGGCAACGTATCAGAGGCTGGTGAATCAGATGTTCACCAAACAGATCGGACACACCATGGTGGTGTATGTGGACGACATGCTGGTGAAGAGTATCAAAGCCTCCGACCACCTTGTTGATCTCGAAGAAACATTCAACGTCCTCCGTGAATACCAGATGAAGCTTAACCCCGCCAAGTGCGTGTTCGGAGTTGAGCCAGGGAAATTCCTGGGCTTCCAAGTCAGCCAGCGGGGTATCAAGGCAAATCCAGACAAAATCAAAGCTCTCCTGGACATGAACTCTCTTCGGACTCTCAAGAAAATACAGTGTCTCACGGAAAGAGTCGCAGCCCTCAGACGTTTCATATCTAGGGCTACAGACAAATGCCTTCCTTTCTTCCAGCAGCTGAAAGGCCACGAGAGTGCGGAATGGACGCCGAAGTGCGAACAAGCCTTCTAGCAGTTGAAACAGTACTTGGGATCGCTGACTCTCTTGTCCAAGCAGGAAGAAGGAGAGCCCTTGTTCCTCTACCTCGTTGTTTCGACTTGGGACGCCAGAGACCCGAAGTGTCAGGCCGGATGACCAAATGGCTGTAGAGCTCGGAGAGTTTGACATTCAGTTCCGGCCAAGGACGACACTCAAGGGACAAGCAGTCAAGAGCCAGGAAGGAGGTCGAGATGACACCGCCCGCCCCGCTGAGCAGTCAAGAGCCAGCATCAGATCCGGGGTGGGTCCTTTATGTTGATGGATCCTCCAACGTTAAAGGAGTAGGAGCCGGTGTCGTCCTAGTTGCGTCTGATTCAACGACGATCCAATACGCCATCAGGCTCGGGTTTTCAAACAATGAGGCCGAGTACGAAGCGCTGCTGGCTGAGCTCAGGTTGGCAGCGAGCCTGGGTGTTCAGACCCTACAAGTCTACGGCGACTCACAATTGGTGATAAACCATATCTCCTCGGAGTACGAAGCTAAGGAAGTCAGAATGATCGCCTATATCAAAGAGGTGAGGAAATTGATCGAGAAATTCTGGAGCTGCACCATCCAGCAGATCCCTTGAGCCGAGAATTCATGGGCCGACGCCTTACCAAGGCTCGCCTCGACCTCCGAGGGAAAGATCCCACGTTTTGTTTCGGTCGAGTTTGTTGAGCACCCAAGCATCGGCTAGTCAGAGGAGGTCAACCCCGTCCAGTCCATCCCCAGTTGGATGTACCCCATTTTCAATTATCTATCAACCGGTGAAACCCCCGCGGATAAGCTTGAGGCGAGGCGACTTAGGGTCAGAGCGGCACGTTACGCCATACGGAACGGAGTACTATATAAAAAGGGACATTCCCAGCCTCACCTTAGGTGCCTCCAGCCAGACGAGGCCGATTACGTGATTCGGGAGATTCACGAGGGAATCTACGGGAATCACTCGGGTAGTCGTGCCTTGGCTATGAAGATACTTCGTCAAGGGTATTTTCGGTCAACTCTCAAGCAAGACTCCAACGATTTTGTTCGAAAGTGTGACAAGTGTCAGCGTTTTGCTGCTGTGCCGAGGCAACCGGCAGAAGAAATGACCCCCATGAGTAGGCCATAGCCGTTCGCTCAATGGAGGATTGACATCATCGGTCTCTTGCCCACTGGGAAGGGACAAGTCAAGTTTGCTATAGTCGCGGTCGAATATTTCACCAAGTGGGCCGAGACTGAGTCAGTTGCAAAGATCACCGAGCAGAAAGTGATCGACTTCGTGTGAAAAAATATCATCTGCCCATTTGGGATTCCAAGGACCATCGTTTCTGATAACGGCCGCCAATTCGATAATGACAAGTTCCGTAGCATGTGTCGAGGGCTTGGCATCGTGAACGCTTACTCATCGCCTCGACACCCGCAATCGAACAGATAAGTAGAGGCGGTCAACAAGATCATTAAGCATCATCTAAAGACGAAGCTGAAAAAAGCAAAATAAAACTGGGCCGAAGAGCTCCCTTCATCCTCTGGGCCTACAAGACTATAGCTGTAAGACCCGTATCTTGGTCCGTACCGTTTCTTAGACTTCCGCAGTCTTACCGGTCGAATTCCGGCAACCTTCGACCCTTAAACGATATCGATGCGCGACCCTGATTCATGTGCCGACAACCCGAGTCGACTCAAACCGAGACCAATACCATAGCGACCGCGCCGTCGCCGCGGTTCCGATACCGCGACTCTCGCGCCGAGGCGATACCCTGGTCAAGAGATATAGGCCAACGTTCGGTGCGAGAAAATGCCATACGTTACGAAAATCAAGGAAATCTTTACGATGTGTCACATCAATCACATCAATCCCATCAATCAATCACCCATCAATCCATCACATGTCAAGTACACATCACTTTCATCCCTTTTTCCCAAACAACCACAAAAGTCTTCATCTCCCATACCTCTCTTACATAAAAAGCCACAAAAGTCTTCACCACTCATACCTCTCTTACACAAAAGCCTCAAAAGTCAAGCTTTTCTTACACAACCATCACTCACCCACTCTCCATGTCTCTCTCTCTCTTTTATTGCTTTTATTTTATTTTATTTTTTTATGCTATAGGTTTGTGGCCCACTTGAATGGATCCCGCCTTGATGTAATTATTTTCATTCAAGTGGGGCCCACCTTAAACGTTAAACCCATGTCACCCATCATGTGGTGGCCCACTTCATCAGGGCCCACCATTTCAAAAAAATATATATATAATGAACCGTCCAGCGTCTGGGACGCTGGACGTTGTAAGGTAAAGTAGAAAAAGAAAAAGAAGAAAAGAAGTGTCTGGGGTGGTCCCCTCGTATAGGCCCCACCCTGATGTTTATGTTCAATCCACGCCATCCACCACTTTTCCTGAGATATTTTAGGCGTTGAGCCAAGGAATGAGCTCAATCCAATGATCAGGCGGGCCGTACCAGAGAAAATGGTACTTTTACACTTTCAAGTCTAGTAATGCCCATTTTGTGGTTTCTACACTCCAAATCAGTGCCAGAGATGAGGTTGGTGTGGCCTGTTTGGGCCCTAGAATCAAGTGGACGGAGTGAATTTCTCATCAGTGGGCCCCACCTTTATTTTTTTTCAAAGTACAAAAAATAATAATAATAAAGAAGGGTGGCAGCAGCGCTGCCACCGTTTGAAGGCAGCAGGCGCTGCCTGCGCACGCTGGGACGAACGGACGTAAGGGGGGCCCACGGCCCTGCGTGTGGGCCCCATCATAATGTTTATTTGTCATCCGACCTACCCATTAGGTGGGCCACCCCAGTGGTGGGTCCCCCTCCAAAGATGAGACTAATCCAAAACTCAGGTGGCCCACACCACGTGAAATAGTGTGAATTGAATTCTACCGTTGAAAGGCTTTTGGGGCCCATAGAAGTATTGGATTAAGCTGAAATTTATGTTTTTCCTTCATCCAGGTCCAAGGGACCTTGTGAACGGTTGAATTTCGAATGAACATTTCTGGTGGGCCCCACATGGGAGCCACCATGATATTTATATTTTTTTAGACCACCGTCCAGTGGACGGTGGCGCCCACCAAGATGTAAAATTTCCTCCACCGTCCAGCGGACGATGGGGCCCTCCCTTGATGCAGGTGCATGTCCAGGCCGTCCAGGGCCTGGACGTTACATTTTCTTTAAATTAAATTGTATTAATATAGTATATATTGTTATATTTATATATAATATAATATTACATTTTATATCATATGGGTTAGGCCCATTTAGTTTGCAATAGGCCTATGGGCTAGGTCCATTTGTATTACAAAAGGCCTATGGGCTAGGCCCATTTGTTTATTTAAGGCCTAAGAACTTGGGCCCGCTTGATATGTAAAGTCTATGGGCTTAACTTGATATTTAAGGCCTATGGGTTTAGGCCCAATGGATATGATCTAAGGCCATGTGACTAGGCCATTTGATGTACTCAAGGCCCATGAAAGTGAACCCATTTGATTATAAAGAGGGTCTATGGGATTAGGCCCATTGGACTTATTTGAGACCCATGAGTTAGGCCCATTTTATTTAATTAAGGCCTAGGGGTTTAGGCCCATTTAACTCATGATTAGGTCTATGGGTTGAGGCCCACTTGATCTACATGTGGGACCCAATTGGTGTGACCCATTGGTCACACATTAGACTCATGAGACTAAGCCATTTGATGCAAATTTTAGGCCCACGGGTTTTGACCCATTGCAATGCACATAAGACCCATTGGTGTGGCCCATCTATGTGGCCCATCTGATGAATAAAAGCCCCATAAGATATGGCCCATTTGATACATATGTAAGGTCCAATGGGAACAACGTATGGTCCATTGCAATGTGTAAATCCATTACAGGCTAAGTACTAATGTTTAAAAAGATCGTGCTTGGGATGCAATGTTGGTTTGACGTCCACATTGCGAGTGTAATGTTGGTTGGATGTCCACATTACGACTCTTCTTAAGGCCCATTACTTGTTGTATTTCAGCCGTCCAGGCCCATCTGCGTTGTAAGGATGGTTCATCACTCATTTACATGTTAGTATAGTTTCATGACTCATGATCATACGCATCATATGTATGCTTGACGTGAGAATTGTCTGATCATATCATTTGCCTTCGGACAGGTTGTTTATGGGCTCCCGGTTAGGCGGTGTTACCCTACATGAGCGCACGGTATGCGCAGGATTGGTTGCATGACTGGATAGCGTGATTCATGCATTCCGCATTTGTGTGACATAGTTATTGTACGCCCTAGCGACATCGGGGCCGTAGCCTCCACAGACAGATCGTGGTTGGCAGGATTGGATACTGAAAATCTTATTTTACATGGGGTACTATAGATATCCCTGGGTGAAAGTCCCTAAACCCTTATGGTACCAAGAGGTTGCTCCAGCGTCTAGACCGAGTGGGTAGATGAGCGTTGAGTGCCGATTACCAGACGGTTACGCTCTCCACTGTGTTGTGGTCGGTTGGAAGGGGGTGCGGCCTTACCCGCCCGAGAGTACGGCGCAATGCTAGGCTGAGTTTGACCAGCTCGAGGAATGGGTCCGCTATCGACGAGTCGCGCCCCATATTGGCAGACGGATAGTGTGGTCTCTTCCATTTACCTTATTGTGCGCGATGTGGCGGCAATCTGGTTTAGAGTGTACTAGACCCCGGTGATATTCTATATATTGAGTCGTATTGGACATAAATGAGGACCTGTATGCTTGAGTTACATTGTACATCGCATGGCCTTGGGGTGGCCGATACATTCATGTATGGCATTGTATAGCCTTGGTACGGGTCATGAAATCATGGTTCCATTTGTATATTCCGCATCACTCTGACATTGCATGTACATATTACTACCTTGCACACACACTTTCACCACCCTCTAAGCTTTCTGTAAGCTTATGCATGACCGTTGCGTGCAGGTGACGTTGGATCGCAGTAGCGCTGAGGCAGGAGCACGTTGCTGAGCATTTTAAAATTTTTATACTTTGCCATTGTATTTCCCTGTATACTCATTGTACTTGTAAAGTTTTTGATCATAGTGGAAATGTAATGGAGTTCTTGGTTGTTGTTTGTGGGTTATGCCTTTGGTTATGCTTATTACGAATTAAACTGATGTTGAAAATCCTCCTCGTAGCATCCCAGGATCGGAACCTGGCGAATGGGAGATAGGAGCCGAGAATGGAGTTCTACGGAGGCTGTCAGCGCCGGATTCAGCGATCGAGAATTTTGTGAGCCCGGTTTCTGAGTTTGGGGCGTGACAGAAGTTGGTATCAGAGCATAACTTGGGAATAGCTGAGAATAACATTACATGTCTGCTATGAGTGTTGAATGGCTAAGTCCCGAAGTTCGGATAGCTTCGCGACCTTTCGATACAGACCGTTAACGTATGTACCTTCGAGAGTTTTGAAGTTGATAGGCGCCTTCGCTCTTTCCTATAGGACATGGCGCCTGGGAGAGTTACTCGATCGACTCCCGCACTACCACCTGAGGATTCTGCTTCGCCATTGGAGGCTCCAGCTTTACCCCCTGGGTCTCCCGTTCCACCCTCACAGATCCCTGCTTCCTCTCATGAGGATGACATTCCTCCACCTGAGGCCGATGAGGAGCCGACCGTGACTGTGAGTGCCTCACAGTTACAGCAGATGTTACAGGCTGTGACAGCCGCACTACAGGGACAGGGCAGACGTCCAGCTGTTTTACCAGCTCAGGCAGAGCAGGAGCGTGCGAGCGCCTTATTACGTGAGTTCAGACGGCTTGATCCCTCACGTTTTTAGGGTGAGCCAGATCCGACCGCAGCAGAGAGATGGCGCTCCGATGTGGAGAAAATTTTTGATACCATGTCATGTACGACCGAGCAACGCGTCCGGCTATCCGTATTTCTCTTCCAGGGTGAGGCCGAGCATTGGTGGACCTCTGTTACCCGTGTTGCCGGACCCGATTATGTCTGGACATGGGAGGACTTTGTGGACCGATTCGAAGAGCAGTACTTCTCCGACCATATCCATCGTCAGCGAGCCTTAGAGTTCGAGACTCTGGTGCAGGGAGACATGACGGTGGCGCAGTACACAACCCGTTTCGTAGCACTCTCGAGATTTACACCATATATGGTTAATGACGAGGGGGCGGAAGGCCCGCCGCTTTGAGCATGGCTTACGTTACGGCCTTCGAGGTCGTGTTATCGGAGCTCCCTACTTTCCAGGCAGTAGTGCGGAGAGCTCAGATTTACGAGACTGAGTGGACCGGTTCTCAGTCTGAGCATGGTCAGAGGAGAGACCGGAAGAGGCAGGCTTCTTCCAGTCCTTCCCAGCAGTGTCGACCACAGCAGCAGAGGCGCACAGGTCGCCCACCCTTCCGAGCACCATCAGCACCAGCAGCACCTCCACCGCCACCTCAGAGGCAGTTCACCGACACTTGCTTCAGGTGCGGTGCAACGGGACACCGTTCATGGGAGTGTCCCAGCCCCCAGCAGCAGCAGAGAGGTCCACAGCAGCAAAGACCTCCACCGCAGCATCAGAGACCCCCACAGCAGCATCCACCACCAAGGCCACCTCAGCAGCAGCATCAGCATCAGCACTAGCCTCAGAGGTCACAGCAGCAGAGGCAGTAGTTTCGACCACCTCACCGACCCCAGTAGCAGCAACAGCACGTTCAGAGGGGACATGCACCTCCCCAGCCAGCTCAGGCTAGATTATATGCGGCTCAGCAGGATCCGCAGTCATCTGGAGGTGTAGTTGAGGGTATACTGTCAGTTTCTGCATGCATTGCACGTGTACTGTTTGATTCTGGTGCATCGCATTCTTTTGTGGCCGAGAGCTTCTGTCGATCGGCCGGCTTACCGTTGGAGTCTGCTGATGTGAGCCTATCAATATCGACTCCCTTGGGGAGGACTGCAGCGTTGGGACGATTTTGTTCGTCTTATCCCGTTCTAGTTGGGGATACCTTTCTGCCTGCCGATCTGTTCGTTTTGCCGATGTTAGAGTTCGACGTCATCCTGGGTATGGATTGGCTCGCTGAGTATTATGTCATTTTGGACTGCGCCACGAGGACCGTCACGTTCTGTATACCCGGCGTGCCACAGTTCGAGTTCGTTGCAGAGGCCAGAGGAGAGCGGTTGTCTTGCTTGATGTCCTGCGCCATAGAGGAGCCTGTTGCCGTTTGCATCGACCATCTGCCCGTGGTTTGTGATTTTTTTGATGTGTTCCAGGAGATTCCGGGATTACCGCCTCGTCGACTCACTGAGTTTCAGATCGATCTCGTGCCCGGTACCGCGCCTATTTCGAAGGCCCCGTATCGTATGACACCGTTGGAGTTACGGGAACTGCAGAAGCAGTTAAACGAGTTACGTGAGTTGGGTTTTATCCGTCCGAGCAGTTCACCGTGGGGAGCGCCGGTACTCTTCGTGAAGAAGAAGGATGGCTCGTTGAGGCTCTGCGTTAACTATCGCGAGCTCAACAAAGTCACAATCAAGAACAAGTAACCGCTCCCAATGATTGATGATTTGTTCGACCAGCTGCAGGGTGCACAGTTCTTTTCGAAGATTGACCTGCGTTCCGGTTATCATCAGATTCGGGTCCGAGATGAGGACATTCCGAAGACGGCATTCAGGACGCGTTACGGTCATTTTGAGTTTTAGGTCATGTCCTTCGGACTGACCAATGCACCCGCGGTCTTCATGCAGCTGATGAACGAGGTTTTCCGCACATATCTGGATCAGTTTGTTGTAGTCTTCATCGACGACATTCTGATCTATTCGAGGGCCCGTGAGGAGCATGAGCAGCATTTAGAGATTACCTTGCAGACCCTCCGCGCACACCAGCTGTATGCGAAGCTAGAGAAGTGCGAGTTCTGGCAGGAGGAGGTGAAGTTCCTTGGTCACGTGGTGACGAGGGAGGGTGTCGCAGTGGACCCCTCGAAGGTCGAGGCAGTGCGTCAGTGGGGCCAGCCCAAGACTGCGACAGAGATCCGTAGTTTCCTTGGTTTGGCGGGCTACTACCGGCGTTTCATTGAGGGTTTCTCTCGTATTGCGGCCCCGCTGACCAGGTTGACTCGGAAGGGTGCAGAGTTTATTTGGAGTGACGCCTGCGAGCGAGCATTTATGGAGTTGAAGGACCGTCTGACGTCCGCTCCTGTCCTCACTCTTCCCTCTGGGAGTGACGACTTTATTGTATTCACCGATGCCTCGCATATCGGTTTGGGTGCTGTCCTGATGCAGCATGGGAGACCAGTGGCCTTTGCGTCTCGTCAGCTCAAGGTCCATGAGCTGAACTATCCTACACATGATCTGGAGCTGGCTGCAGTTGTCTTCGCACTGAAGGTGTGGAGGCACTATCTTTACTGGGTTAGGTTCGAGCTCTTCTCTGATCACAAGAGCTTGAAGTATCTCTTCTCGCAGTCTGAGTTGAATATGAGACAGAGGCGCTGGATGGAGCTCTTGAAAGACTATGATTTCGACCTCCAGTACCACCCGGGCAAGGCGAACGTGGTGACAGATGCCCTCAGCCGTCAGCCACGAGGCTTAGTGGCACACATGATGATTCAGGAGTAACGGATGCTTGAGGATTTTGCTACGTATGACTTTGAGTTTGGCCTATAGTCTTCTATCGTACAGTTATCGAGCCTGTCGATTCAACCCTCTCTTGTCGCTAGGGTGATCGAGGCTCAGTAGGCTGATGAGTCGTTGCAGAGTTATATGGCTGAGGCGGCATCTGAGGGTCAGGCTGATTGGCAGATCGGTACAGACGGTGGACTTCGCTTCAGAGGCCGATTATGTGTCCCGGATATTCCGGAGTTATGCAGAGATCTTATGACCGAGGCACATCGATCGCGATTTTCTATCCACCCGGGCTCGACGAAGATGTACCGTGACATGAGGCGACAGTATTTTTGGGCGAGGATGAAGCGTCAGATCGCCAGTTTTGTGGCCGAGTGTGACACGTGCCAGTGTGTCAAGGCCGATCATCAGAGACCTCCTGGTCTATTGCAGCCGTTGAGCGTCCCGATGTGGAAGTGGGAGCACATGTCGACCGATTTCATTATGGGTTTACCGAGGACTCAGCACGGTCATGACGCCATTTGGGTTGTTGTGGATCGTTTGACGAAGTCGGCATATTTCCTTGCGATGCGTGCGACTTGGTCTATGGACCGGCTTGCGAGACTGTTTATTGAGGAGATTGTGAGACTGTATGATGTTTCAGTCTCGATCGTTTTTGACCGGGACTTGAGGTTCACGTCTCAATTTTGGGGGAGCTTCCAGCGTGCGATGGGGACTAATTTGCAGTTCAACACCGCGTACCATCCGCAGACCGATGGCCAGACCGAGAGGGTCAATCAGATACTTGAGGATATGTTTCGGGCCTGCGCGATTGATTTCGGGGGTAGTTGGGATGAGCATCTGCGATTGGCTGAGTTCGCGTACAATAACAGCTATCAGGCGACCATCGGCATGGCTCCTTTTGAGGCACTATATGGCAGACTATGCAGATCACCGAGTTGTTGGACCGAGGTTGGAGAGCGTCGTCTCCTAGGTCCCGAGCTTGTACAGGAGACTTCAGAGGCTATAGATATCATCAGGCAGAGGATGCGCACAGCTCAGAGCCAACAGAAGAGTTTTGCTGATCGTCGGCGTCGTCCCTTGGAGTTTGATGTAGGGGACCATGTGTATCTCAAGGTCTCGCCCATGAAGGGCATAGTTCGATTTGGAGCGAAGGGCAAGCTTGCCCCGAGATTCATTGGACCTTTTGAGATCACTGGGGACGTTGGCACCGTGGCCTATCGGCTTGCCTTGCCATCTCAGTTGTCTAGCGTCCACAACGTGTTTTACGTCTCCATGTTGAGGATGTGTGGGTCAGACATAGTTCCCGTTATTGATTGGCAGCCGTTGGAGGTTCGTGAGGACGCTTCTTACATTGAGCAGCCAGTCCGTATCCTTGATCGGAAGGAGCAGGTCCTCAGAACCAAGATCATTCCGTTGGTGAAGGTGCAGTGGGGTCACCATTCTGTAGAAGAGGCCTCTTGGGAGCGTGAGGCTGAGATTCAAGAGCGTTATCCTCATCTCTTTGATGGTTGACCATATGTTGTATTTTGTATGTTGCCTTTGATATTATATGATGATGTTATGTCTCTTCTTCCTCCTGAGTTATGTCCAGTTGTGATGATTGAATAAATTTCGAGAATGAAATTTTTATAAGGAGGGGAGAGCTGTAAGACCCGTATCTTGGTCCGTACCGTTCCGTAGACTTCCGCGGTCTTATCGGTCGAATTCCGGCAACCTTCGACCCTTAAACGATATCGACGCGCGACCCTGATTCATGTGCCATTCATGTGCCGATAACCCGAGTCGACTCAACCCGAGACCAATACCATAGTGACCGCGCCGTCGCGCTAAGGCGATACCCTGGTCAAGAGATATGTGCCAACGTTCGGTGCGAGAAAACGCCATATGTTACGAAAATCAAGGAAATCTCTACGATGTGTCACATCAATCACATCAATCCCATCAATCAATCACCCATCAATCCATCACATGTCAAGTACACATCACTTCCATCCCTTTTCCCAAGCAACCACAAAAGTCTTCATCTCTCATACCTCTCTTACACAAAAAGCCACAAAAGTCTTCACCACCCATACCTCTCTTACACAAAAGCCTCAAAAGTCAAGCTTTTCTTACACAACCATTACTCACCCACTCTCCATGTCTCTCTCTCTCTCTCTTTTATTGCTTTTATTTTATTTTATTTTATTTTATTTTTTTATGCTATAGGTTTGTGGCCCACTTGAATGGATCCCGCCTTGATGTAATTATTTTCATTCAAGTGGGGCCCACCTTAAACGTTAAACCCATGTCACCCATCATGTGGTGGCCCACTTCATCAGGGCCCACCATTTCAAAAAAATATATATATAATGAACCGTCCAGCGTCTGGGACGCTGGACGTTGTAAGGTAAAGTAGAAAAAGAAAAAGAAGAAAAGAAGTGTTTGGGGTGGTCCCCTCGTATAGGCCCCACCCTGATGTTTATGTTCAATCCATGTCATCCACCACTTTTCCTGGGATATTTTAGGCGTTGAGCCAAGGAATGAGCTCAATCCAATGATCAGGCGGGCCGTACCAGAGAAAATGGTACTTTTACACTTCCAAGCCTAATAATGCCCATTTTGTGGTTTCTACACTCCAAATCAGTGCCAGAGATGAGGTTGGTGTGGCCTGTTTGGGCCCTAGAATCAAGTGGGTGGAGTGGATTTCTCATCAGTGGGCCCCACCTTTATTTTTTTTAAAAGTACAAAAAAAAATAATAATAAAGAAGGGTGGCAGCAGCGCTGTCACCGTTTGAAGGCAGCAGGCGCTGCCTGCGCACGCTGGGACGAACGGACGTAAGGGGGCCCACGGCCCTGCGTGTGGGCCCCACCATAATATTTATTTGTCATTCGACCTACCCATTAGGTGGGCCACCCCAGTGGTCGGTCCCCCTCCAAAGATGAGACTGATCCAAAACTCAGGTGGCCCACACCACGTGAAATAGTGTGAATTGAATTCTACCGTTGAAAGGCTTTTGGGGCCCACAGAAGTATTGGATTAAGCTGAAATTTATGTTTTTCCTTCATCCAGGTCCAAGGGACCTTGTGAACGGTTGAATTTCAAATGAACATTTCTGGTGGGCCCCACATGGGAGCCACCATGATATTTATATTTTTTTAGACCACCGTCCACTCCCACCTTGATGCAAAATTTCCTCCACCGTCCAGCGGACGGTGGGGCCCTCCCTTGATGCAGGTGCATGTCCAGGCCGTCCAAGGCCTGGACGTTACATTTTCTTTAAATTAAATTGTATTAATATAGTATATATTGTTATATTTATATACAATATAATATTACATTTTATATCATATGGGTTAGGCCCATTTGGTTTGCAATAGGCCTATGGGCTAGGTCCATTTGTATTACAAAAGGCCTATGGGCTAGGCCCATTTAATTTATGAAATACTTATGGGCTAAGCCCATTTGATTCATTTAAGGCCTAAGAACTTGGGCCCGCTTGATATGTAAAGTTTATGGGCTTAACTTGATATTTAAGGCCTATGGGTTTAGGCCCAATGGATATGATCCAAGGCCATATGACTAGGCCATTTGATGTACTCAAGGCCCATGAAAGTGAACCCATTTGATTATAAAGAGGGTCCATGGGATTAGGCCCATTGGACTTATTTGAGACCCATGAGTTAGGCCCATTTTATTTGATTAAGGCCTAGGGGTTTAGGCCCATTTGACTCATGATTAGGTCTATGGGTTGAGGCCCACTTGATCTACATGTGGGACCCAATTGGTGTGACCCATTGGTCACATATTAGACTCATGAGACTAAGCCATTTGATGCAAATTCTAGGCCCACGGGTTTTGACCCATTGCAATGCACATAAGACCCATTGGTGTGGCCCATCTATGTGGCCCATCTGATGAATAAAAGGCCCATAAGATATGACCTATTTGATATATATGTAAGGTCTAATGGGAACAACCTACGGTCCATTGCAATGTATAAATTCATTACAGGCTAAGTACCAATGTTTAAAAAGATCGTGCCTGGGATGCAATATTGGTTTGACGTCCACATTGCGAGTGTAATGTTGGTTGGATGTCCACATTACGACTCTCCTTAGGGCCCATTACTTACTTGTTGTATTTCGGTCGTCCAAGCCCATCTGCGTTGTAAGGATGGTTCATCACTCATTTACATGTTAGTATAGTTTCATGACTCATGATCATACGCATCATATGTATGCTTGACGTGAGAATTGTCTGATCATATCATTTGCCTTCGGGCAGGTTGTTTATGGGCTCCCGGTTAGGCGGTATTGCCCTACATGAGCGCACGGTATGCGCAGGATTGGTTGCATAACTGGATAGCGTGATTCATGCATTCCGCATTTGTGTGACATAGTTATTGTACGCCCTAGCAACATCGGGGCCGTAGCCTCCACAGACAGATCGTGGTTGGCAGGATTGGATACCGGCAATCTTATTTTACATGGGGTACTATAGATATCCCTGGGTGAAAGTCCCTAAACCCTTATGGTACCAAGAGGTTGCTCCAACGTCTAGACCGAGTGGGTAGATGAACGTTGAGTGTCGATTACCAGACGGTTACGCTCTCCACTGTGTCGTGGTCGGTTGGAAGGGGGTGCGGCCTTACCCGCCCGAGAGTACGGGGCAATGCTAGGCTGAGTTTGACCAGCTCGAGGAATGAGTCCGCTATCGACGAGTCGCGCCCGATATTAGCAGACGGATAGTGTGGTCTCTTCCACTTACCTTATTGTGCGCGATGTGGCGGTAATCTGATTTAGAGTGTACTAGACCCCGGTGATATTCTATATATTGAGCCGTATTGATGTGTGGACATAGATGAGGACCTGTATGCTTGAGTTGCATTGTACATCGCATGACCTTGGGGTGGCCGATACATTCATGTATGGCATTGTATAGCCTTGGTACGGCTCATGAAATCATGGTTCCATTTGCATATTCCGCATCACTCTGACATTGCATGTACATATTACTACCTTGCGCACACACTTTCACCACCCTCTAAGCTTTCTGTAAGCTTATACACGACCGTTGCGTGTAGGTGACGTTGGATCGCAGCAGCGCTGAGGCAGGAGCACGTTGCTGAGCATTTTGGAGTTTTTGTACTTTGTCATTGTATTTCCCTGTATGCTCATTGTACTTGTAAAGTTTTTGATCATAGTGGAAATGTAATGGAGTTCTTGGTTGTTATTTGTGGGTTATGCCTTTGGTTATGCTTATTACGAATCAAACTGATGTTGAAAATCCTCCTCGTAGCATCCCAGGATCGGAACCTGGCGAATGGGAGCTAGGAGCCGAGAATGTGGTTCTACGGAGGCTGTCGGCGCCGGATTCGGCGATCGGAAATTTTGTGAGCCGGTTTCCGAGTTTGGGGCGTGACAATAGCTCAGACTTCAAAGGGCGAAACCCCATTTTCGTTATCCTACGGCTCGGAGGCAATGGTGCCGGTAGAAATCGGACTCCCTACAGCACGGGTCAGGGGCTTCGAAGAAAGTCATAACTCTGAGCTGATAGCAACTAATCTAGATTTGCTCGAGGAATTCAGAGAAGTTTCCAAGCTCCGAGCAGCGGCTCGACACCAACAGGTAGCGCACTTCTACAACTCCAAAGTCAAAGTCAGGCGCTTCCGACAAGGAGACTTAGTCCTCCGACGGATTTTTCAAAACACAGTCGAGCCAGGGGCAGGAGCGGTCGGACCCAATTGGGAAGGTCCATACCGTGTGGTCAGATCTGTCAAACCAGGTTCGTACCACCTGGAAAACCTTGAAGGCCGTCATCTCCCTCATCCCTGGAACGCCGAACACTTGAAGATCTACTACCCGTGAGAAAATAGCCTCTAAGGCTCATGATGCAATGTATGCCTCCGAGCGACTAGCCTCTAAGGCTCTTAATAAAAGATCGATTCTACTTTTGAATGCTTGTTCGATTGCCTTATCCGCGCAAGTACGAGATAAATGGTCCGATCTCTTAAGGAATCGGAACCCAACCTTACGAGAGATCGACGAGGCATCCCTCCAAAGGAAAAAGCCTAATAGATGGTCCGATCTTCTAAGGATCGGAACCTAACCCCACGAAAGATCGACAAGGCATCCCTTAAAGGGAAAAAAGCCTAATAACGATCCGACCTCCCGATTAAGTGTTCAGATCGACATACAACAAAACAAAGGCGACGAGCCGAGCATCCAAAAAGATCGGATCCAGTTAAAACTTGGGCCGAGGAGGCTCGGACAACCGACTCTAAAAACTAACTAAACGGCTTGAATGGAAGAGCAGCAACTCCGCACTCTCTGTCGAATGGAGAGCAGCACCGGGACGGATTGAACAGAAAACAAAGATCAGTACCTATGGAGTGTGCATAACAACATCAAAGAAAGGAGGTCTTCTCGGAGACTTACCATGTAACATACAGAGGCGAAGTCATTCAGGAAGCTTCCCTCCGATCGCTCAAGGGTCTGGGCGATGTCTTCCTCCTTGGTATGCTTGGCGGCCCACGAAGCCAGGCACGTCATGTGATAGCCGGATTCGAACCTCCCCCCGCTTGGGCCGAGGCCTCAGCCCCCTCGGCCCCTACCCGACTACCGGCCGAGTTTTGACCCTCGACGTGAACCTCCCCCTCAACCTCGGGGGGGGGGGGGGGAGGGAAGGCACATTTTCGGCTACCCTATTAGCTCCCTCCCTCTCAAAGGATGAGTGAACGGCGACGGAGGGCTCGGGGGCTGTGGCGGGAACGGTGGCAGGAGAAACGACGACGGAGGGAACCCGAGCAACAGAGCTCGGCGCAGCTGGGGTTTCAGCCTCGGTCACTCGAACGACCCCCGGAGGAAGACGTATCACTGGCCGAAGCACTACAGGAGGAGCCGCGGCAGTGCTCGGGCGCTTCGGGGCAGGCAGCGCGGAGGGAGTGCCGGCGGGCCTCCGTGCTTAAATTGATGGATTTGGTGCAGCAGAAGATTCTTCCACGCGGGGGGAGCCGGCTTCTTCCGAGTGATCTTCACTCGGGGTCTTCTTTAAGTAGCTCCGCTGCGTTGGGAGCTGCCTTCCTCTTTCAAGCCCCGGACGCCTCAGCCATGCCTGCGAAAGAAAACTGTCAGCTACTAAATAAGTGAAAGAAAGATTATTCAAGAGGTCAGGATAACTTACTCAGAGATGTGGCCAGAGGTTGGGACTTGCAGAGCCCGGACCAGTGAAGATTGGCCGCAGTTATCAGATCGGCCCAGGAGCGAAGCGACTCCGACCGCATTCTGGCCTTTGCAATTTGATTCCTCTGGTCCGAGTCGATGAGCGGCAACCTCTTTGAGAAAGCTGCAATGGAAAGAAATCTTACTTCAACCAAAACATGTGAAAACCAAGACAACAACCTGGACGTCAGATGAAATCTGACCTGGTTTCGTAAAGTGGGTCGGGATACGAGCCGTCGAAGCCCTGAGCTCAGCCGCTGGAGCCTCCCAGTCACCTGCCACCCAGAATCACTTGTTCTTTCAGTCCTTGTTGGAGGACGACAGGTGCATTACTAAGCCCGACCCCTTGCTCCCCCGAGTAGTGAAATAATACCATGGGTCGTTGTTATCATGCTTGACCATGTACAGGCTCAGCAGCTCTTCTAGGGTCAGCTCGGGGTTCCTAACTTGCTTCCAAATTATGTAGGCCAAGATCATCACCCTCCATGCATTCGGAGTGAACTGTCCAGGGGTCAATCCGAGATAGGTCGCTACCTTTCGAATAAAAGGATGCAGTGGGAGAAGGACACCGCACTGCAGCGCGTAAAGAAAAATGGCCACCTCACCCTTAGCTGGAGCGCCAACAACATCCAAAGGACTAGGGGCCCTTATCTGCACGGAGTCGGGGACCTGAAACTCCGAGTGGATCCATTCCATTTGGAATCCTGACATGACAGAACCTCCGGGGACAACCTCTGCGGCACGCAGGCTTACAGGCATATCAGTGGCGGTAGGAGTTTGGACTCGGCGTGCTCGGGGGGCAGCCTTCTTGCTGAGTTGTTTTGTCCTAAAACCCAGTGTCTTTTGCTTTTGAGGTGGGGGGTACGGGAGAGTGGCTTCAAAAGAGCCCTCGAAAGACCTGCTTTCGCTCCCGGTACTCCCCGGCTCGGAGTCGTCACCATACTTGCGAACCATCTCCAGATCAGAAGACATTATGGAAACAAGAATAGAGGTGAGCGAGACTCACCGGATGATGGCCGGAATTGCCTTTCTGCCGGAAACTTTGAGTTTAGCCGGAATCGTCTCTCCGGTGTACTCTCGCAAATCAGAACGTCAAAATGACTAACCAACGCCCAGAGCGCCTTATATAAGCAGCGAACGACTCTTGCATTGATGGCAAGCTTTAATGGCAGCAGCCGAATCGACACGAGTCGATCTCTGAGTACACCTGGCAACGTTGCATTGGCAAGATACGAACCGATCATACGGCTCTGACATCGGGCTGCGTACCTCGACAGGTGAAGCGACGCCCCGGCACTCGGAGCCGTCAGGCACACACCTCCTGCCTGCGTGGCGACTGCTCATAGGCTAGGAGGAGATTCGGGATCATAACCGTCGCCACGTGTTGGCCAAGGCGGCTAGCGCGCGTGATTCGAGATCCGTCATCATTGCGACGAGGGCGGGAGATTTCCTACCCAAGTACTCTCCGAGCTGGCAAGCAAACTCGAAGAGTAGGGGGCTTCTGTTATGGGAAATCTGAGCTCACAATACAACGCTGCTCCGAGGGCAAGTCCGAGCCAAGTCGCGACCCTCCCGACTTGTTTCAAGACGCGACCCATCCGAGCAGCCGACTTGGTTGTGGTCAGACTCCGGATTACGATCCGATCGGATGATTGTCTACGCTATAGCCGCCCTGCTCTAGCCTACATTCCGAGATGAACGACGTTCCGAGCCGAGCATACAGTCCGAACAGATCGAACGTCCCAAGCCGAACGCATGTTCAGATGCGCATATCTCACTCGCTGAATGTGAAAACTGCCATAACCAAACGTGGCCGATAACCTCACTCGCAAATACGCATAATCCGCCAGATACACTACATGATCGAGAAATTGCGGAGGGTATCTCCACGATCCGGGAATCCCTCTGATCGTGTCGAGATTATCAGATCCGGACCACTCGACAGCCAAGTATAAATAGTATATCATGTCATATCTATATGTACGTAAAATCGAGCTCTCCTCTACTATCTACTCAGACCCTGATTTCCTTATCCTGACTTAGGCATCGGAGGGTCTCCTGGCTTAGCCAGGGTCACCTTTGTCTGCTTTCCTGGTGCAGGTTCCAGGAATCATACGTGGTGGTCGACGTGGAGGGAGGGCTGACCAAATTTTGCCATCAACATTAACTATAAAAGATAAATTGAAACAAAATGAAAATATTAAAAAATAATTTTTTTATAAAAGTACATTAAAAAAAAAGAACATAGAGTTTTTGAATGCCTCTTTAAGTCATGTTTATTGATAAAGAAAATCTTTAAGAAAGACGATCGTAAAAGCATACTGTACGTGGTGTCAGAGCATATTCCACTATCTCACGTGTTCGAAGTAAGAGGGTTAGAAGGGACAAACTGAAAAAGAATAAATTAAAAATAAACCATTAGTTTTGGAGTTGAAATAGAATAGAAGAAGATTGAAGATCTAGAAGAGACGAGAGGAGAGACTCAAAATCCCCATCTTTATGTCGCTGGCTCTCTCTCTCTCTCTCTCTAGTTTTCTCTCCTCGGGTGGATATCCGGCGTATGCCCGTATGCTTTTCTCCTTGCTCGCCCTTTTGCTCTCTCTAGCTCTAAGGCGTCCTCCCTCTTTCACAACCACTTGGGGAGGGTAGGTTTGGAGCTCACGAACCACACGGGCTCAACTTCAAAAGTAGACTCGTATGAGTTAGACTCTCACATAAGTCATAGATGGGCCATGGATGATGGCATGGGTCATGGCAGGGATGATGGCAACGATCATGACATGGGTGATACCAAAACCCCAAATATCAGCCTAAAATCCCATTTTTTGTGCAACCATCTTTGTCCAAAGACGTCGCTAGCAAAAGCCGACACTCAACATGGTGCCAGGCTAACCCTAGTTCAATCCAACCATTAGTTATCTTTATGTAACCATTTTAGCCGTTCAAATCGAGGGCCCACCCAAGTTTCGAAGCCTAATGGTCATGTTCTGGGATGTTTTCAAACGTGCCCTAAAATCAAGGTACATAAAAAGACATGAAGCACGTTAGGACTAGCGGAGTTTACTCCGCTTCTTCTAAGATTAGCCAGGAAAGAGAGGTCAGTTTAGATATCTCAACAAACATGAGTGATGGCCCCTACCTAGCTTCTCACAGCAACAACTTCGGCTGGCAGGCAATCCCGTTCCGCTCGGGAAGGTTTCAACGGTGCAAGTTTCCATTCTCACTGTTTCCTGTGACATGGTCCAATCTAGCTCCTGATATGCTTGATTTTTGTACCTCAGACCTATTGTTATCTTGAGAAACTGATGGACGGAGTTGATTTCTCACGTGCATCTTTGTGGACCCTATATTTCTGATCACAGGAAATTCTCGTGGGCGGCGGGCACCGGCAATTCGCGTCCGTTAGAATCGGTAACGGATTAGGTGCGGCCGTGGTGTCACCCAATACAGTTCACTCCTGACTGCGGGTCCAATTTCATGTATATATTACGCCGTCCATCCGTTTTTTCACCTGATTTTAGTGTATGTCCAAAAAATGATTGTATAAAAATCTAAGTGATCCCCACCATAGGAAAAAGTTTTGATTGAACGGCCACCATTAATAACTTTCTATGGTCCACCTTATTGACCACCGTAATGTTTATTTTCCATCCACTCTATTGATAAGTTCACACAGAAATGGATGAAGGTAAAAAAATAAAAAAAAGCTTGGTCTAAAAATAATGTGGCATACAAGAAGTTTTTAACGGCCAATCGCCGTTTTTTCAAGCGGTATAGTCCACCTGTTTGTTGGATATCTCATTTTTAGAATCATATATTAAAATTAGTTTTCAAAACGGATGGACGGTCAGGATATACGATAAATACACGAAGTTGGATTCCAATGTCAGGGCCGCACTGTGTTGGGTGGGTCCAGAGCCGCATCTAATCGAATCTTTCTTTATCCGCAGAATAATCGCGAGGACTTTATGGAGACGTGGCTTCCACGCTATTCCCGCTTTTAAGGACCTCAGCAGCCAACCACGACCGTAGGATCCACGAGCCCATCAGACCGACCCAGTCAGCCTCTAGCGACCGTTAGGAATTACGTTACCTCCGTGTGGGGACCACCTATTAAATGCTATCCAATCAAAGTCTGCCACGTATCTCGTTTCTCCAGCTGGAATCCCTTTTATTCCTTTTCGAATCTCCGGATCCCTTCCGCGATAACCGACGCGAGTTACTCGCAGCAGCAGGTTATTATCCTACTCGCGTTTAACAACTCCCAGGCTGGAGACGGGAACGGATTGGCTACTCCAACTGACACCAGCCAATGGCTGGTGGTCGGTGCTCTGTGGGCCCCACCATAATGTATGTGTTTCATCCATGCCGTCCATTTATTTTTAAAAATTATTTTACGCCAAGCGATCAAAAACTAGTTATATATCATTCTGAAATGGACCACATTACAGGAAAAAGTATTGAATGAGCATCAACCATTAAAAACATTTTGGGGGCCATAAAAGTTTTGGATCAAGATGATTTTTGTTTTTACCCTTCATCTGGGCCTATATGACGTAATAAACAGATTAGATGTCAAATAAACAGTACAGTGGGCCTTAGGAGGATTTTAATGATGGATATCCAATCACTATTGTTTTCATGTGGTGTGATCTAATTGAGATTTATATACCTCTCATTTTTTAGGTAAATCCCTAAAATGATATTGAAAAATGGATGAACGTAATGGATGAAATACATACATTATGGTGGGGCCCACAGAACACCGACCACCAGCCACGGGGCTGGTGTCAGGGGGAGTAGCCAATCCGTTTCCGGCTGGGGACCAGAGATCTTGCAGCTTGTCCAATAGGAGGACACGCTTCGGTTTGCTCTGTCGCGACTGAGGATTCGGCATGTATCTCGCCTTCTGGGGCCCACATGCTGAGCGTTCAGGTGATCTGAACTGTCCATATTGTAGGTTCCATGCTATACGCCATGCTACGGAAAAATTAGGCTGGACTGATGATTGTGACTATCACTGCTTGCAGGTGAATTTAGAACAATGAAAAGAATTCTTCAATGGTTTGCATTCAACTTTAAAATTGAAAGGTTAGGATCATTATTCAAGCGTGATTATCGGGTAATATTTTATCTATGGTGGTAGCTAGAATATGGACAGTTTAATATACCCCACCTTGTGGACCCCAGTTGGTGACTGAAAACGCTGGATCGTGAACGGTGCAGGTGAGTTCCATATGCTCATGTGGCCTATGCCTCAAATCAGACCGTCCAAATGTGGGACCAATGTGCAGATCGACTTTAACCCTAGATCCAACGGGAACTACGATCCTCGCTGGCAGATCTGTGGACATAAGGGGTGAAGAGTTGTTGAATTGCTGAAAAAAATGACGAACTATTCAAATCTCGCAGAAGTGCGCCGTGCCGGACGCGTTTGGAAGCGGACTGCGTCCTACCCCTGCTAGGACCGGGTCCGTCCTGGCAGGCTTAGGTGAGACTCCCGACTCACCCACGACAGTGGGGTCCTTACCGTGGGGCCCACCTTGATGTATGTACTCATTATCAACACCGTACATTCGTTTTTTCAGGTCATTTTAGGGCATTATCCCAAAAATGAAGCAGAACCAATTTTCAGGTGGACCATGCTATTGGAAGTAATGTTGATCGACTATTAATGGATTATAAAAGTTTTGGATCAAGATGATATTTGTTTTTACCTTCACACAGGCTTATTTGACCGTATCAACATATTGTAGTGGAAACATTAAAGGTAATGGCAGGGCGTTCAATCACCACTGTTTACCTGAGATTTGGATCTTCTTTAACTTTGGAATTGCCCTAAAATGATCTGCAAAAAGGGCTGGACAGCATGGATATGGAAAACATACGTGAAGGTGGGCCCCACAGTAAGGGCCGCACGTATCTCACCTAATCAGCTGTCGTCCTGTTGGGGTTATGTGTCAGTCACTGTAATGTGTATATATTTTATCCATACCATCTGTCCATTTTGACGGATCAGTTTAGGGCATGAGCCTGAAAAGAAGACGCATCTATGGTTAAAGTGGGCCACACCACAGGAAGCATTGGTGATAGTGATGATAATGTTGAACTGTACCCGGGGCGTACCGTAATGTTTATTTGCCTTCCAACCTATTTATTAGGTCACTTAGAGTAAACTGTATCAATTTTTGGCTAACACACTAAAATGATATGGTAAAATAGATGTACAGTGTGGATAACACATACATTGTAATAGACCCTGCAGATACATTATGATGTATTTGTTTTTATCCATGTCATCTATTCATTTTTGGTAGATCTGGGCAAAATGGATCCGATCCAATGGACCCGACCTGATCTTAACCGAACTGATGGCCTGGGTCGGGGCGGATCGAGTTAGGTAGTTAAGATCCAAATGATTTTCAGATCGGGATCGGATCATGATCAATCTGGACCGATCTGATCCGAATGGACCCGATACAATCAAATCCAACTTGATCCGGAGCCTTAGGAGGATTTTAATGGAAGATATCCAATCATTATTGTTTTCTTGTGGTGTGGTCCACCTGATATTTTTATCCCTCTAATATTTTGCATCAAACCTTAAAATGATCTATAAAAATGAATGAATGGCATCGATGAAATATATACATAATGGTGGGGCCCATGGATCACCGAACACAGAACACGGGGAGTAGCCAACCGTCAGCGTCAATATCACACACCAGCTACAACTGTAGCCTAGGAATTAGGGAAGGATTGCGTACTGAGTTACTCATTACACTTTTATTGTACAAAGTAAACTCAATTGAGCCTGCCATGAATGTATTGGGTTATCCTTGTTGTTCATCCATTTTTCAAGATTATTTTAGTGGTTGAGTCTAAAATAGAAGTATTCCAAAAGCTCAAGTAGACCACGATATAAGAAACCATACGAATAATGACTTCCACCGTTGAAACCTTGCTAGGGCCACAACGATTTTTATTTGTCATCCAACCTGATTATAAGATTACGCAGACATGGATGAAGGTAAAAAACAAATATCGGCTTGATCCAAAACTTCTGTGGGCTCTAAGAAATTTTCAACTGTAGAATTTCAATTCACACTATTTCCTGTGGTGAGGTCCACTTGAGATTCAGATATGTCTCATTTTTTTGATGAAAACATAAAATTATCTGTTAAAATGGATAGACGGAGTAGATAAAATATGCAAATTACAGTGGACCCCACAGAGTTTACTCAGTACACTTACCGCTGAGTTACATAGTACACAATCCGCTTCCATAGCTATGCTAGCTAGCTAGGTAGTGGCGTGGGAAGATGAAATTGAAGCTCCTCAAGCTCCGAGTTGTACATACGGTTTAAAAGAGATCAAAGTTATATGCGCCCCACAATGATGTATTTATTATATCTACATCGTTTGTATATTTTTAGAGATCATTGTAGAGCATAATCCCAAAAATGAATAATATTCAAAGATCATCTGGACCACACCACAAATATCAGTAGAGAATGATTTTCACCATTAAACATTCCGTGTGGTCCACTTGATAGTTAGATCTATCTTATTTTTCGTCTCAAGCCTTATGATGAGCTCACCAAATGGATGGACAGTTTGGATATAACACATGCCCCATTGTCAGACCCATAGAACTTGCTAATGTCGTTGTAGCACGTTACTTGCATGAAAAGTAATCACTGCATTGCACGTAACACACGTCGGGTAAAAGCATGCATACAATATAGAGAGTTCTTTTAGAGTCATGTGGGGCCCACCTTGATGTATATGTTTTATCTAAGCCGTTCATCCATTTGACATATCATTTTAGGCCTTGAGCCTAAAAAGATGGTATATTAAAGGCTGAAGTGGACCACATCACATGAAATGGTTGGATTAAATTCATACGATTTGAATCCTATCAAACCCGATCCAACTCAGTTTCCCTGATCGAGTCGGACTCGGTTCGGGTCAAGCTTATCATGTATTGGATCGATCCGAGTCAGGTGACCCAGACTTGGTCCTGGATCGGATCGAGTTCAGATCGGGCCACTGAGACTTTGGATAGGGTCGAGTTGGACCCAATCCGATCCGATTCGGACCGATCACAGCTCTAATTTTTGGAGACCAATTTAGGGCACGGGCCAAGATTAAAGTATATAGAAATCTCAAGTGGGTCACACAACATAAAGCAGTGGATATGATGACATCGATCGTTGATACCTTCCTAGGGCCCATATTAATGTTTATTTGTCATCCAATATGTTCATAAGGTCATATAGAGGGATAAAATCTTGATCCAAACTTCCTAGGCCTGGTAGAAGTTTTCAATGGTATGAGTTCAATTCCCCCTATTCTCTGTGATGTGGTCCACATATATTTCAATTTCGTGGTAGCGCTATACAAAAAAATGAGAAAAATTGGATGGCTACTGTGGATAAAACAGATACATTATGGCTAGAACTAGAGCTGGGCAAAATTGATCCGATCCTAACCAAACCGACGGCCTGGATCGGTGAGGATCGGGTTAGTCATTTTCAGATCCGAATGGTTTTTAGATCTGGTTCGGATCATGGTCAATCCGGACAGATCCGACCCGATTCGGAGCTTGGGGAGGATTTTCATAGAGGATATCCAATCATTATCGTTTTCCTATGGTGTGGCCCACCTGAGATTTTTACCCCTCTAATATTTTTTATCAAGCCTTAAAATGATCCGTAAAAATGGATGAACGACATCGATGAAAAACATACATTATGGTGGGGCCCACATATCATGAACAGGGAGTAGCCCATCCATTTCCGTCAGCATCAGTAACACGAAATGAGTTGTCTTATTTTATGGCACAGATCACGTACTCAGTAAGCTTTTATGGCACTGAGTAAACTCAGTGGGGCCTACCATGAATGTGTGTAGCTTATCCACGTCGTACATCCATTTTTCCAACTAATTTTAGTGGTTGAGCCGAAAATTGAAGAATGCACAAAGCTCAAGTGGGCCACACCACGAGAAACAGTGGGAATAATGACTTCCACCGTTGAAACCCTGGTAGGCCCCACAGTGATGTTTATTTGTCATCCAACCTGTTCACAAGATCACAAAGGCACGGATGAAAGGATAACACAAATAACAGATTGACCCAAAACTACTGTGGCCCTTAAGAAATTTTCAACGGTATAATTTCAATTAACACTGTTTCTAGTGGTGAGGCTCACTTGACATTTGGATATATTTTGTTTAGGTCTAGGGTCCTCAAATTATCTTTTAAAATGGATGGACAAAGTAGATAAAATAATTAAATCACAGTGGACCCTACAGAGGTTGGCGTGCTGAGTTACTCGATATGCAGTCCGCATCCCATACTCCTGTACAAGCACTAGTTGTGTCGTAGGCTATAGCCTAAGCCAGTTGGCTGTGGCGTGCGAAGACACATTGACGCAGACGCTCCTCGAGTTCTTAGTTGTACGAACGGTTCAAAGGAGATCAAGTTATATGGGCCCACAGTGATGTATTTATTATATTTACACCGTTCATATATTTTTAGAGATCATTATAGAGTATTATTCAAAAAATGAATAATATCCAAAGATCATGTGGACCACACCACAAATAGCAGCAAAGAATGATTTCCACTGTTAAACCATTCGTGTGGTCCACTTGATAGTTAGATCTACCTTATTTTTCATCTCAAGCCTTAAGACGAGCTTGCCAAATGGATGAACGGTTTGGATATAACACCTACCCCATCGTCAAATCTACAAACTTCGCTAACGTGAATACACAATTTGAAAATTCGAATTCATCCGGCTGCGCTTCGTGAAAAGTAAGCAAACAGTTTCTTAAAGAGAGATAACTTTAAAAGTCAAATAAAAACCTATACACGAAGATTGGAAGTTCTTCCAGAGCCATATGAGGCCCACCTTGATATATTTCATCTAAGCCGTTTATCCATTTTGAAATATTATTTTAATCATTGAGCACAAAAATGAAATATATTAAAGGTTAACTTAGATTATATACCATATAAAACAATTTGATTTAATTTATACTGTTCGAATCGTATCTAATCCGATCTGACTCGATTTTTCTGACTGAGGCGGACTTGGTTCGGGTAAGATCAACCAGGCATCGGGTCTGTCTGAATCAAGTGGCCCGAATCTGATCTTAAAATGGATCGAGTTTAGGTTTAACCATTGGAAATTCAAATCTGATCGAGTTATGCATAATTCGAGTTATGCATAATTCGATCTGATCAGGACCGATGCCTAGCTCTAGCTGGAACTATAGAGCGTTGACACCAGCTAGCTGGTTGGTGTTGGTTTACTAGCCAAGTAGGAGAGCAGATTTCTCGTGTCACTAGGAACAGGATTGTAGGGTCCAGATAGATGTATGTGACAAATCCACTTCATTCATCAGCCTTGAAAGACTAAGATACAAAACATTTCTAACAATCAGTCGGATCCAGAACTAAGATGCGCCACACCAACGAAACAGTGGGAACACAACCTCCACCGTTGAAAGTTTCACCGAGCTGACCACCGTTGATAGAATTATTACCACCGACTCAGATAAGCTGTAAGAACAAATATCATCCTGATGCAAAGCTTCTTTCATGGGAAGCGGATTGGCTCGCGTGGGTACGTGCCGTGAAAAGACGAGCTACCGCTCCTGAGCTGTGAGTTGTACGAACGGTTCAAAGGAGGCCCTAAAATGATATATTTATTATATCCATACCGTTCATACATTTTTCAAGGTCAATTTATAGCACGAGACAAAAAAACAAATCATATCCGAATATCAAATGGGCCACACTGCAAGTAGCAGTGGGGGGAATAATTTTTACCATTTAAATATTCATAAGGCCCACCATAACGTTTATATTCCTTGAATCTATTCATGAGGTCACAAAGACCTGAATGAAGGCGAAAAACAAATATCATATCGATCCAAAACTCATGTGACCCCAAAAGGGTTTCAATGGTAGACGTTCAATCCTATGTTGTTTTTTTCACTGTGGTCCACTTGATCCTTATATCTATCTTATTTTTAGTCTCAAGACCTACGACGAGCTCGCCAAATGAATGGACGGTTTAGATGCAAAACATACGTCGTGATGAGACTCACATAACTCACTGACGCAAACACACCAACTGATATAACTGGTGCGAAGACGAGCGCTGAGGCTGCTCGAGCTCGGAGTTGTACAAACGGTTCAAAGTACGTCAAAGCTATATGAGCTCCAAAATGATGTATTTATTATATCCACACGGTTCATCCATTTTTCAAGATCATTTTAGAGCATGTGCCAAAAAATGAATCATATTGATATCTCAACTGGACCACACCACAAATAGCAGTGGAGATAATGATTTTTCCCATTAAAAAATTTGTAGGGCCCACCATAACATTTGTTTCCATCCAATCTGTTCAGGAGGTTACAAAGATCTGGATGAAGAGGAAAAACAGATATCATATCAATTCAAGACTTCTGTGACCTTGAAAATGGTTTCAATGGTAGACATTCAATCCCCCACTGCTATTTTTGGTGTGGTCCATTTGATTTTTAGATCTATTTTGTTTTTAGTTTCAGGCTTTGGATGAGCTCGCAAAATGAATGGACGGTTTGGATATAACACATACCTCATGATGGGACCCACAGAAATTACTGACGCCAATGCACCAAATAGATAGCTAGTGCGTGCTACATCAGCCAATCCGCTTCCTCTTCATAAACGGGAGGAACACATTTCATTCACTTATGTGACTGACATGCGTTCAATCTCCGCTGCTTCGTATGTTATGTCCCATGGGTTTTGGATCTGCCTTATTTTTAAATTCCTGTCATATTGTCATTCTTAAAAATAGATGGACGGATTGGATTTATCATGGACATCTCTATGGCCCCACACAGCTCCGGGCGTAGAGATATCTCTGTGTGCCCGGGGGTCACAGGTAATCCGCTCCCGCCAAACCGCGTCCCACGGCGCACACGTGGCTACAGCACGATTTCGGACATACTCGCGCGAGTAGATGAATCAGCTGTCATCCGCCATTTGGCAACCGAGAGAGAGAGCGGAAGAGCGTCTTTAAAAAACGGCAAAGAGTAGAGAAGCGGGAACGTTATTATTTCCTTTCCACTGTCCATCTCTGTTCTACATTATATAGGGGTTTTTATTCACTCTCTCCCTGCGATTTCAGATCTGGATTTCTAGGGCTTCGTCTCGCAAGATCCATATCTTTTGATCGTCTTCCGTGGCTCTGCTGTTGCAGGTATGCTGCCAGTATTCTTCTAGGGTTTACGCTCTACGGTTTGTGCTGCGAATTTTTTTATTTGATAATGATTTGATTACGATCTGAGCTTTGGATGCTGCTGCTTCGTTCTGCGTTAGGAGATGTAGTGTTACATCAGAAGGTTTTCTGCTTTGATTTTGTGTTTTGTTGATTTTGGATGGAATTTGTATTTGAAGCTCTGGAAGTGCATTTTTGAGCTTCGATTTACACTGATTTTCGATCTCGTTTTAGTTCTCCAGCTTGTCAGATTTTACAAATTTGTTTCGGTAATTTGTTGAGTTTTGGATGGAAATTGCATCTGGAGCTCTGGGAATGCGATTTTGAGCTATGATTTTGGGCGTTTCATGTTGGCTTTGGGGAGAGCTTAGTTGAGGTTTCGATCCGGTGTTTGATCTAGTGATTGAGGATATAGGATGAAATCGGAAGCGTTTCTTGTCCATTTTTAATTTCGCATCATTATTTGTGTGTGGATTTTAGCTGGAAATTTTATTTGAAGCTTTGATCTAGTGATTGAGGATATAGGATGAAATCGGAAGCGTTTCTTGTCCATTTTTAATTTCGCATCATTATTTGTGTGTGGATTTTAGCTGGAAATTGTATTTGAAGCTTTGATCTAGTGATTGAGGATATAGGATGAAATCGGAAGCGTTTCTTGTCCATTTTAAATTTCGCATCATTATTTGTGTGTGGATTTTAGCTGGAAATTGTATTTGAAGCTCTGAAAATGCCTGTTCAAACTTCCATTCGTGGCTTTTTTTGTTGTCCGGCGTTTGATTTTTGACTGACTATGTGATTGGACATTGGAGCTTTCAGAACTCCTTTTTCAGTTCTGATCTTCGCACTTCTATTGCAGTTGTTCTTGAGTAGCGGCAGCCCCCATTCTATTGCAGTTGTTCCCCCTCTCTTTTGTTCTGACTGAAGTTATGGTCCTTGATAGAGAGGAAAGACAGAACAGGACTTGTGCAGCCAACCCCAATTAATTGGGATAAGGCTTAGGCGATGATGATTTCCTTTTTCTTTCCTTGGTAGATTTAGAGTTACCATTAATAGCTTGGCCTGCACATACTATTTTTTTTCCCGGGACAACATTGTACAGATGGGTTCACCGATAAATGATCCAGGTCATTCATCTGGTGGTCCCACTTTAAATATATGCTGTTTATCACCAAATCTGTTCATTTTTACAACTTTTAGTGATGTTTAATAGCCACAAGTCCAATGTTGATTTTGAAGATAAGCGGACCTAACAATCCTTCAAATGCGTTGCTACCATTTTCTCCTTGCAGTGATGGCTCCAACGGTTGAAACTCCTCCAAATGCATTGGATTCGCACAAATCGCATCCGCCCCTCAATGAAAGAATACTTTCATCTATGTCCAGGAGATCAATTGCTGCACACCCTTGGCATGATCTGGAGATAGGTATTGAATTCCATTATGACATTGTACCTCATCATTTAGTTTTAGAAATTTCTTAAATTGCTTATTAGTGATATGTGTGTGCCGGGTGCCTGTGTGTATGTGTATTAAAATATCTGAAATATGAATGTGGGGTGATTTGTATGATTTTTCTTTTTCTTTTTCTTTTTTAATATAAGTCATTCATTTTATCTGACATGTTTTCTCATTTTGATGTGCAATTTTGGATGCAGGACCTGGAGCTCCAACAATTTTCAACTGTGTAAGGAAATGGACTTCTCTTGATTAGTAAAGAAAATAACATAATTGATAATTGGTCAACCTTCACTGACCACAAAAATCTAGGACAAGGCTATCGCAATTATGAATTGATGTAATAATGAGATGCGTATCTATTATTTGCATCATCTAGTGATAAAGGTTTAATAATTGAATAGTAACATTGATTCTTGAAGGAAACAACGAATATATCAATGATCGGTTGAATGCACGTAACTTGAAATTCCTGTTTTTCATCAGACATCAGTGATGAACTTTACCATTTATTATATCAGTTCTAGGTGGTCTTCGTAGATATTTTTTTTAGAGAAGGTAGATGGATATCGCTGCAAAACAGGGCAATAATGGCTTGCTATGCAGTGTACCCTAAGATGCCTTTGGCTTCTTGGGGCTTTGTTATGTTTATTTTTAGATTCTGTATTTGATAAGGATAATTTACTCCCAAAAAAGAGAGTACATAATCCTCTTAATCATTGACTTGTAGGATGCATAGTATGCTATGGGCTTTTGCACTTAAAATTGAAGTATTAGATGCGGGTATGCACTTAGCAGCATAGCCACATGCTGACTCATTATCTTAGTGACAAAAATTGGAAAAGATTGCTAAGCTTTTTTCCTAAAAAAATATTATCACTGCAATGTCACTCTACTTCTGATTCATTACTAAAATTGGAATTCCTATTAGCGTGACGACTCTCATTAGAACCCTAACTGCACCATCTCCACATGCACCCATTCATGTATCACATGCCAACCTAGCAAGTGTGCAGAGCACATGAAAAGTTCACATGTTAGTCCCCATTGTGAAGATGTGCATACGTGAAAATTAGAGTGCTCTACTCATTAGGTGGACACCCCTATACGAAAGGAATGGATGGTTCAAAAGACTTGCCAACCGTTCACCGAGCATACACCTGTCATGTTTGCTGTGGGCCTGTGACCAGTGTGGAAAGGGGTGTGCTTAGAGGCTAGCAGTCCTCGTTCACGATGTTTTTTTTTTTCTTTGCTAATGGTAGTTATGTTCATCTTTCTCAAAAATTTCACTTAATTTAAATTTTTTAACTTTAATATTCATAATGTTCTTGAATATATCTCAAGAAAAACCCTAAGATTTGGGGGGCCTGGTCTAGAATCTTGCTTCATCAGCATAGTTGCATTCGTGTTACCAAAATGGCCAACCCCCTTACATTTTTGAGGTAGTAGACCGTTGACATGCGTGCTAGAGGTAGTAGACCGTTAACACGCCTGCTTTTTCAAGGTATGCCCAAATAGGGCTGATTAATGTACTTGCTGCAGGTGGTGGAAATTGGGAAAGGGAGCAAGGTGAAATATGAGCTGGACAAAAAAACTGGGCTGATTAAGGTAATTAAAAAAAAAAAACAAAAAAACTCGGCGTTTCCTGTTTGAGAGCTTTCTCTGTATATTTAAGAATTATGTGGTATTCATGCATGCAGGTGGATCGCATTCTATACTCATCGGTTGTGTATCCCCACAACTATGGTTTCATCCCGCGCACTCTCTGCGAGGATAGTGACCCCTTGGATGTTTTAGTCCTCATGCAGGTATGCCAGATGATACATTTGTCCATTTCAAATACATAGTAACGATATAGAGATCTATTCAGTCATGTAAATACTTGCAAGTTACAGAAGAGAGAGGATTGGTTTCTGAGAGTCATTTAAACGCTGTGTAGTAAATTAACTGGATTATAACAATTAAGAGGGAAAGTAGTGCTGCTGGATAAACAGAATAGTGGCTTGTTTCTCTTCCATCTATTCATCCAAGAATGGCTTATGTCTTTGAAAAAAATTCCAACATATGTAATGCATGGCGAATTGCTGTCCCACTCTGGATGGACCATGTCTGCAAATTGTGCATGATTTGGAATCATCCTTTGTGATCCAGTTGGTCAGCCAGTTTGCATTCAACATTGGCTGCTGCCAATATTTCTTTCCCACTGCCAATTTCTTGCTCACTGATTGGACAGTCGAGAATATACGATCGTGATAAGTATCTATTGTGGTGGATCTGCAGTGAGCCCTGAATGATGGAAGTTCCAGAGAATAGATGTTAGGTGTCCAATAGTGCTCAAGGATCTTATACTAATATCTTGTTCCCAGAAATGTGACCTGGCTTACTTGCTCTTCATGCTATTCCCAATGTAACAGGAACCAGTCCTTCCTGGCTGCTTTCTCCGGGCTAAAGCCATAGGCCTCATGCCTATGATTGATCAGGTATATTTTTCTCCTCAACATGTTTTTAGTTTTTCCTGGGAGAGAAGTTCTGATCTATTTTAATTTTTGATTGAAACAGGGAGAGAAGGATGACAAAATAATTGCAGTGTGTGCTGATGATCCCGAATACCGACATTACACTGATATCAAAGAGCTTCCACCTCATCGTTTGGCTGAGATCCGGCGCTTCTTTGAAGACTGTATCCTTAAATATTTGCATGACCGGATGCATTGATTCCATCCTATGTGTGCATGCAGTAATTTTTTTAAAGGTGGCTGAGCTAAATTTCTTTTCTAAAGCTTCCCAAGCCAAGTCAGTTGGGTTACCCTTTGTAGTTACAAAATTCAGCAATTTTCTTTCTTCACGATTTTTGTGAGTCATTTTTTTTTTTTTTTTTTCAAAAAACAGTTATTTATTTATTATTTTTATTATTTTTTAATGAAGATTTCACAAATTTTCAGTGATTTGTGAACTACTATGAGTTTTTAGGAAGAATTTTAGATTTTTATAAAATTTCAGCTGAATATTTTCTTGAAGAATTTCTAAAAAAGTTTCCCAGATCATGAATCTCCTGTGGAAGGGATACTGTTTTCATCCTATTCAACTACAAACCAACATCTAAAGCATTTCAGGTTGGACTTGAAACACAATTATTGTTATTTTTGCCAAAAAGCATCCTACCAATACCAGTGTCCGAAGGTCATCTAAATGAGCCCTTTCTGGCCAAATTCTGCTGCTGGATTCTCTTCTCATATTTCAAAGCTCAGAACAGCTTGTTTAGTATCTCGATTTTTACTGTGAAGTCCCTATGATCTCCAGTGAAACTTCGTGTCTTATTGAATTTTGCTTATGGAGAGTTTTTTGGCTCCCGAGCATTAGATGTTCAGTTCGTTCAGGAACCCACTTCTGTACACATGCGACCCATGGTTCCTTGATAAAGACTGTTAATCTGGTGGGCCTCCTTGAGGATTAGGGATGCCCCAAAAATATCATGAATTAGAAGATCCTAATTGTCCTTGTCCTTTTCATAGTCTAGTGGTCGAAAGGTTGCGGATCCATGGTTAAGAGACTCAGTGACTCAGATTGAGGAGGGGATGGGGGGAGGCACTGATGTTATTGAACTGTGGATCGGATCCTAATGAGTCCTAGTCAACTCAGTGAATCACATCAGATTCGTCTGAGACTTAAAACCATGCTCAGAACAGCAGTCTTGGTAACCAAGTAATGGGACCCATGTATGGAATTGGGGGCCTCAGCAAATTGTAGCTATTAGTACTTCGATTGGTGCAGAAATTACTAATGCATCTTTTCATCTCGACGTAACTTCTTCTTCTTCTTCTTCATTTTTTTCCCTCTCCCCATATGGTTTAGTATATCTATTTTTCAGTGTTATTAAGGATTCTGGTTTGTGTCTCTTTATTGTGTTTTATTCTTGACGAACTGAAATTCAGACAAGAAAAATGAAAACAAGGAAGTTGCAGTTGACAAATTCCTGCCAGCCACAACTGCTTACGAAGCCATCCAACACTCTATGTAAGGGACTCTTTTAGGCAAGCCTTTGTATTTCATCGTTGGAGTTCCACTAACATGTGTCGGGGGTGGTTCCATCTAATGGCCACCTATACTCGATGAGGAGAATCTTCACTTGAACCAGCTGCAAATTTGTTTGCGCCAGCATTCTGTACAGATGGGGCCTACCCTGCAGTTACACAAAATTTCTCCTGGCGGCCACCACTATGGATGGGTGATGATATGAATAGTCCTCCATTGAACAATCATACCTGGATCCAAGTGCTTGCCTGCAGGTGGATGACTAAAAGTAAATATAGCCAATGGTCTGTGGTGTTAAAAGGCCTACCGATCGGGTGGCTGGGGATTGTTGGATGGAAGAGAGTTTTTGGTTTGGTACCCATCTGCGCTCGGTCCTATCAGATGGACAGTCTGTGTATCATCGAAGGGGTCAAAGATGCATGGAATGCTGGCCGGAACAAAGTGCTGATGGTCTGGGAGAGTGATATGTGCCTCTTTATTGGCAGCCCTGCTAAAACTCCCAAGTGTAGTGAGTAGGATTGGACTTTGCTTATGAAGCCTAGTCACGGACATGGCCCAGTGTCCATCAGGCAGCTCTGCCATGTCCTTTATTCCTGGCACAAAATTCAGGCCCCTCCAGTCTCCATGCAACATTGGAGAAATGGACGGTTAGCTAGCGTGGCCTGATTTTGGGCATAAAGCACAGGCAGTGGGGCTCTCAGCTGATGGACAGCCTGGATAATGCACACATTTTAATTAATTAAATAGTGGCATCATTTGTCGATTATTTATTTATAATTTCCTGGTGTTGATTTGTAGGGATCTGTATGCAACCTATATAGTGGAGAGCCTGAGAAGGTAAGGTTATGTAGCAGTGAGTTGTGGGGATTTATAGTTGGAGTTGCTGCTCGTGCCTTGAACTCCGCCCTTCTGATATTTTGATTTCTTTCATTTGCTCATGTTGATGTTACCTCGTGTGCATCATCATGCTACCCTGTTTGTTAATGAGTATATGTGTACTTACATTTGTGATTTTATTTTTTTAAAATTTTAAAATTTGCCTTGTTACAAAAAAAAAAACCTAAAAAAGAACTACAAAGGAGGTATCTTTTGATGCTTATGGTATAGGAAAATTTTCATGGCCATCTCCGAGTAACTTGCATGCCTTGCTTGGCGTATTTTGATGCTATTGCCTCTATGGTATGAATGTCGTCTGACTTTGGTGTGCCCAAGTTGCATCCATAGGATAGAATGCGTCCTGGAGATGGTTGACGTTTGGGTCCGACTTCCAATCAGTGTGTTAAAGCCCGGATCAGATTGGCACCGGTCGGACCGGTATGGCACAGTGCATCTACTTCTGGTGCAGTCCATCCGTAGTGGGTCTGACTTGTAATCGGTGTGTCGTACCCACTTTTGGAAGTGGACCGCCAGGTATTCTTTTGCTGCAACCGTATGAGATCTTTGGCTTCGTTTACATTGGAATGGTAGCTGTTGGGCTGGAGGGCATACTCCAATGATATAAACCGTTGATATGATAGACCTTAAGATGGATGTGGAATTTCCAACTATTCTTCAAAGATCAGATCTTATCAAAGGCGGACATCAGACCCAGGTTCGCATTCAAAGGAAAATTGTTAAAATATTACAATTTGGATTCTTATTTTTACTTTTTATTGCCTATTCCGTTACCATTGAGCCCATCATAGAAGTGTTTTGGGTCATTGGAAGTTCAAACATGTCCGCAGATCCAACAGCCATAGTTCCAACGCACAAAAAACATTACGTCGGGATGTATTGCATTAAACCTCACCAGGACTGGAAGATATTGCGGTGGAGCCCAGAAGAACCAGAATATGATATAGCCATTTCTCCCTCGTGCATGTGGAATTACCGTTGTGGATGGAAAACGGTACAAAACACAGAGGTCAGTGACCTTATCTGTCTGATCGGTGGCTATAAAATTAAGGGTAGAATTTGAAAATAATCAATGGGAAAATTGAAGAAAATAGTTGGACAGGATTTTCTGGTAAGCTCGATTTTTTAAAATACAATGGCCCAGCAGTTGGATGGACCCGAGTGATGCATAACCCACCACAAGTCTCTTATCAACAGGAGCTATTTGTACCTATCGTCAACATCTGGTTACTTATTACAGTAGGCTCAAGTCATATTGGGACGAATTGGGTACCCAGATAATTGTTTCAAAATCTTCTCGTAGAGCTTTTCAAAGAATTAAAACACTTTCAAGAGATGAAATGTGTTTTCGAATTCCTAATAGGCCCTAACGCCACCTACTCACACATTCACAGTCAGATCCTCACAAAGATTCCTCTTCCAAATGTTAATCAAGCCCAAGAGACCTTATCACACTCACTTCTAGTGACTTAACTACACTGGCAGCCTTTACTACTTGTGGACCTCAGCTTTCAGAAGGCCTCGACCTTCTTGTGAGCATCGTCGACAATTTGATCACACAAAGGACAAATGCTTTGTACTTATGGGATACCCACCTCATTGGACTGAAGGCAAAAATAACTCTCGAGAGGCTTCTAGTGGATCATCATCAAATATGGCCCTTCCTTCTACCCTAAGAGTTTTTTCATGAGAACACACGACTCATAAATCACACTGTAAACATCCCCACCCAAGGCGGACAAGTTGATTGGAACTGAACCAGTCAACTTAACCCAACTTAACCCAATCAACTCAATCTAGTTAAACTCAAACCAATCAACCCAGTAAATTCAGCTAAAAAATAAGCCCAAAACTAGGCTCAATACAAAGCCTAAAACTAGGCCATTACCTTAGACTCATTAGCACATAAAATTACAAGATACAACCCCATGGGAACCAAGGCCAACATGCCATCATGGGAACCTGCCTGCGAAAGCTGGAGGGCTCTGGGTGGCACATGTGGTGCCGCCTGTCACGTGGCAGCTCTCTTGCTTTGGCAGGAGAGGGTGGTCGGTATGCAAGGTTCTCCTAATTCAATGGCAAGCATGTGCGAAGGGGAAAAGACTGTGTGGTCTTCCCCTTTGGCCCAAATGACCTCCTTACCTATCAATCGAACAGTTGTGAAGCTTTTTTACCTTTATATTTTTTAGCAATTACTAGAAAACCAGTCCAAGATGCTATAAATAGCCCTCTTCACTCTATTTCCAAATCATCCCAGAAAACTTCCAAGCATTCATCAAAGCCTCTTCACCCCTTACAATCTAAACCCATTTCATCGCTTCATCAAGGAGTGAGAGCTGAAGGAGAGGAAGATAGCAAAGGTTAGCACCCCCTTAGCATCTAAACTGAGGCAGGGATGAACATGATGAGGTCGAGCACCGTCTTCCTCAAGAGGATAACTGTTCCGAATCCACCTAACTTCTCTGGACTCCTCACAGAGGCTTCCTGAATGCACAAGAAGGAAAGCAAGCAAAATAAAAAATAAATTCTATAAAATTTGAAATTGATTAATGAATGAAATAAACAAGTTCACAACCCTTTAAATAGGGATACCTAGCAATGGGAGAGATCACGTTATTATCCCAATTATTCTAAACACTTTTCATGTTGGACACAACTCTTAAAGCCCAACTGATGAAGAGTTATAATTAAACTAAAACTTACTATTTATAGTAAAAACAGAGTTAAGTATGAAATTCGACTGTCGATATGATGGAATTTTGCAAATCCTGCATGTGGGCAACCCGGCTTTCACTGAGTTGGTTAGCTAAAGTAGCTCATCCCACCCCAAAATCATATAATTTTGCACTTGATAACTCATTCAGGATTGTGAGATACGTCCGATCTATGATCCGATGGTCCGGATCACTTCTGTGGTCGACTGGGATTTAATCTTGATGAAGAGCTTTTCAGGTCGTTGATTCTATTGCCTGGGCCCAACCAATGTTATTTTTGAAAATGGCTTGGCGTTTCTGGAGGCTACCTATATTACGTGAACCATGACTATTACCAATTACAAATCTGGATGCTTAAGGAATATGATGAGCAGAAGTGGGTCTTGAAACATCAAACTACCATCAATACCTTAGTAGAGAAATATCCCCAAGCTATATGTTCTTCATCTAGCTACAAGTTTTACGAGTACTATCTACGCTCCGAGCTTGAGCTTCCTGCAATGCCTGAAGGTGGATACTTGCCATTCTGGTTTGATATGAAATTACTCAATGATGATCAGATCTTAGCTGCCCAATTATCCAAAGATTATTAATGATATGGCTTTAGTTTTGTTGGCTTTCATCCTGATTTTGAGGTTGTCTTCCTTAAGATGGGGGAAAAATTATTATCCTATCATCTCAACACAATGAAGTTGGAGGAGGTACAAGGTTTAAAAACTGAAATACTCTCTTTTGGGACTTGTCTTACCTTTCTCACCCTGTATGGCGGAATTTTACTATGGTTAAGAGCTGTAAGAAGTCTCTTCTCTTATTATGTTTGCTTTTAGATTTGTTTTGTTATATTTTCGTAGTTCATGATGTGATCATTGAATTAGAACTGTTAAAAAAATGATGTGATTATTGAAATCGAGAGAGATTAAACTGAATGTTATGATCTTATTGATTAAGAGAATGAATTGAATTGTTTGAGTGTAAATTTATTATTTATGAGCTAGACGGATCTAGGCCTAGTTTCAGTGCATTAAGAATTGATGTAGAGTGGGTCACGGACAGTTTCATGGCCAAGATGGATTAGAAAAAGCTTGGTCGACGATAGAAGTGATCTGGACTATCGGACCTTAAATCGGGCGTCTCTCACAATTCGAAATGAGTTATGGGGCATAAAATATATGATTTTGGGGTAGAACGAGCTACTTTAGCCAGCCAGCCAACCCTGCAATGCCAAGTTGCACAAACAGGATTTGCCAAATATCCCTAGATAGACAGTCATTTTCCTATTTTAATTTTGTTTTTACTATAAATAGTAAGTTTTAGTTTGATCATAACTCTTCATCCGTCGGGATTTAGGAGTTGCACCAAATGTGAAAAGAGTTTAGAAGAACAGTTTGGTGAAGCCAAATGGGACACTTACTATTTTTGGCCGAAAACCTTGCGCACTAGTAGACATCATGACGGTTTACAAATGTAAGTATTTATAGTATGTTGCAAATTTTAGGAGTTTTAGTTGTAGTTTGCTTTTGATTTCTCTCTCATTGCGTGGTATCCCTATTTAAAGGATTGTGAATTTGTTTATTTCATTCATTAATCAATTTCGAATTTTATAGAATTTATTTTCTATTTTATTTGATTTCTTTCTCGTGGATTCGAAAAGCCTCTGTGAAGAGTTTAGAGAAGTTTCATGGATTCGGAACCGTTGTTTTCTCGAGGGAAATGGTGCTTGACCTCATTATGTCCATCCCTACGTCAAGAATCCACCCGATCTGGAGATCAGCATAGTTATGATGTGGTTAGCAGGCTTGATTGTTAGGCCCATTGATATTTAAGTTAGGCTAGGCCTAATAAGAGCCCCTACCTTGGTAAACCAAAAAATAAAAAATAAAAAATCATAATCATTCGTAACCTGGCCCATATCACGTGAACGGCCCACCGACTGCGGTGGCGGGTACCCAATCCACATCGGTAAATAGGCCCATTTAATATTTGTGTTTCATCTAGCTACGTGGTGTCACCTAATCTAGATCGTACATGATTTGAGCTTTGAGGATGCTGTTTAATTACCAACGGCATCATATCTGTACCGTACAATAGATGCATCTAGCATACCTGTTCATTACCAAGAATTAGGTGGTCTCTAAATTCAGGCCGATTCATTCATCGGGTGGGCCACACCTGTATGTTGAGTCTATCGTTCATTAATTCAAACTTTGTGGCGATTATACATTTAAACTTTAACACCTTTAATCAGTGAACAATGTAATGTTTGAAACAATGGTTGTAATAAGCCCACTGAAATATGTGCTTTGCCCGAAAAGGTTGAAATTTCAAGTCTCAGGTGGGCCACAAGCACAAGATCATGTCTGAGTGACTAAATGATGATTTTTAAACACTGATTTAAATGGAAAATATTTGGACGGCGGTGATCATCATATTAAAGTAATTATAGTGATGCAATTGATAATCTAACTGCTTTGAGATATCATTAGTAGGACAATAGTTTAATAATCCAGTGACACACATATTACACATGCAACTGTTGGAAGGATTTTACATGTAATCCAAAATCTCACTGTATATTTCAAACTCCCTACCCATTTACTTTATGGTGCCAAACAACAATAGGATTTGAAATCCCTTCAAGTCCCTCCAAATCCATGGTGCCAAATGACTCTTAACAATTTTAATAAACTTCGTATTTGAAAAACATTCATACTATTTGCGTCCCACTTAGATGCTGTATATTTATGCCATTCATTGGTTTTTCCAATTCATTTTAGGACATGGTACTAGAAATGAAACGGATTCAAATCCAAGCTGGGCTACAAATCAGAAACGGTGGTGATTGACCATTAATTAAATCCTTTTCCTAGAATATAAAAGCTTTGGATGAAGAGAGAAAAATAAATGAAGCTGATGTTTGTTTTTTTCCCTTCATCTATGGCAAGAAAACATTACGGTGGATCCTAGGAAGTTTTTAATGATGAGTGTTCAATCATAATTATTTCTTATGGGGTGGTCCAATTGAGATTTTTGTCTACTTTATTTTTAAAACTATAGCTTAAAATAAGGAGACAAAATGAATGGACGACATTAATATACTCTATACATCGAGGTGCCCTACATTATGACATCCATGATGGGGATTTTCTCTTCATTGGTGGAATCGATGAAATCGAATGGATTTCGATATCATCGATAATTGCAGGATTTTTCATCCTAGTTGCTAGACTGTTTTTTTGTCCTATCGATATGATCGAGAGACTTTTAGATCATATCAACGTTGTTATCGAGAGACCTTCGATGGCATCGATAATTGTTGGATTTTTCACCCTTGGTTGTTGGACAGTTTTTTGGTTCTGTCAATATGATCGAGAGACCTTCCGTTGATATCAACGTTGTCATCGAGAGGCTTTAAATATAATCGAAAAGTTCCACAGATGCGATTACGAAAACACAGATTTTGTGGATTTTGTTTCCTATTTGGATTCTATCTGTTTCTATTCTTATATAAAGGGATGTATCCGGGATTGGGATGTATTCCAGGATATTCTAGGGTTTCTAAAGCTTTGCAAGGGTTTGCAAAAGGGTTTGGTGTGAGAAAAAGAGAGAAAGAGAGAAAGGAAGCTTGTGGAAGGGAGCCTATGCTTGTAGAGGTGATCTATCATATCTCAGCGCTTTCACGTCCTCATAATCGGTGAGATCTCTCCGTTTTCTTCTTGTATTTTCTTACTGTTTATTCCTTCCTACGTGAGTGATGAAAGTTTGATCCAAGCAGTGTGTGCTTGTGATCGGTTGTAACGTTCTGCTTTATAGTAGATTGTTGATCTGGATAAAGTCCCATGGTTTTTACCTCTTTTAGGGTTTTCCATGTAAAAATCTTTAATGTTGTGTGATTGATGCTTTGATTTACTTCATTACAATTATTATTCCATAATTCTGGTTTGTTCTGAAGGGCTAGATCCTAAGGTTTTGTGCAAGGCCCCCAACAATCCAATGGCCGAATTCTAGGGAAGCTGATTGTGTACTGAGTAACTTACTACGCTTTGCGTACTGAGTAAACTCTGTGAGGTCTACTATAATTTATGTATTTTATCTGCTCCGTCCATCTATTTTACCAGATAATTTTATGGCTTGATCCTAAAATTGAAGCATATCCAATGTTCAAATGGACCGCACCATAGGAAACAATGCAAATTGAATGTTTACCATTGAAAAATTCTTATGGGCCACATAAGTTTTGGATTAAGCTTATATTTGTGTTTGCCCTTCATCCATGGTCTTATTAACAGGTTGGATGACGAATATACATCATTGTAGGGCCTAGGAACGTTTTAACTGCGAAAATCATTATCCACATTGTTTCTTGTGGTAACATCCAATTGATCTTGGGATATGCTTAAATTTTAGGATCAACCACTTAAATTAGATGAAAAATATATGGATGGCTTTTCCTGTATAGAATTGGTTACTGAGCATCTCAATAGGGATGTGGACTCCCTCTTACCCCCGCCAAGGATTCCGTCTTGGCAAGGACCATGTGGGGCCCACCATGATGTAAGTGTTTTATCCATGCCGTCCATCCATATTAACATATCATATTAAGGCATGACTTCAAAAAGGAAGCATATCAAATGTTCAGGTGGGCCACATCATGGGAAACCATGGTGATAATGACACGCCCCTGTTGAAACTTTCGTAGCGCTAACTGTGATGTTTATTTGCCATCCTACCACTTCATAAGTCACTTAAACCCGAATGAATCAAAAATACAAATATCAGCTTAATCAAAATCTTATGGCCTCCAAAAAATAAAAATCAACACTAGATGTTCAGTTCTCATTATCAGATGTGGTGTGGTCCACTTGAGCTTTCGAACTACTCAGCTCATGTCCTAAGACCATCTGATAAAATGGATGGTTGGATAAAACACATACATGTAGTGGGCCCGGCTTCTGCATAATGAGTAAACGGTGAATCACTAAAACCTGGAATCCGATCCCCAACTGCTGTGAATAACTAAGTTCTTGGAATGCTTCCTAAGTAAGCATTTTGCGTATTGAAAAGGTAATCTACTTGTGGCGTGTTGAGTAAACTTTGTGGGCCCACCATGATGTATTTATCTTATCCACACCGGCCATCCATTTTCCAGCTCATTTCATGACATGAACTTAAAATTAAAGTATATCTAAAACTTTGTGGGGCCCACCTTTATGTATTTAATGTATATTTACTCTGCCCATTAACCTTAACAAGATTCAAACCTCAGGTGGATCATGACCATTAAAAACTTTTTATGGGCCACAAAAGCTTTGGATCAAGCTGATATATGTGTTTTCTTTTCGTCCAGGTCTTCTTGACATTATCAACGGGTTGGATTGGAAATAGAAAATATGAATACCTTACAATGGGCCCTTTGGAATTTTTAATAGTGAGGCACTCAATCACTACTGTTTCCTCTGGTGTGGTTCACCTGAGAAGTGGATCTTTATAATTTTTGGAACCACATATTACAATGAGCTGGAAAGGCAGATAGACGGTGTAGATACACAACATATCTTCAATATGGGCCACATGGCAGGGTAACAACTAATCCGCTCCCTCAATTTTGGGCCTATGCCTTGATGAATGGAACCCACAAAGTTTAAATAATTAGTAAGTAAGCAATTAGCGTTCAATCCACGTCAAGATACAATCTATTTATTTACTTTTCGACCCATTCTAATCAGCAATTCGCATTCACATGAGATAGCTTGCCATCGCCATAGCATCCTCGCCCTGGATGGAATATCCAATGTCTCCTTTTACAAAGAAGCATACTCCGTCCATTGACATACCTTATCTGCATGATGATGTGCTGATCAACATCCTTTCTCGATTACTAGTAAAATCTCTCTTACGGTTCAAATGCGTGTCCAAAGCATGCCTGTCTTTAATTTCTAGAATTATAGCAACATTTCAACGCGTATTCATTGCAGACAAAAGCTGGCCAAACAACAACAATGTTGCAATCGAGAAAGCTCTGCATAGTCAATTGCTGCAACGGGCGCTGATGTTCCTCGAGCTCGAGTTGTATGAACGGTTGAGAGTAGATAAAAGTTACATAGGCCCCAAATGATGTATTTATTATATCTACACAGTTCCATTTGAAAAAATCATTTTAGAGCATGAGACAAAAAATAAATCATATCCAAAGCTCAACTAGACCACACCATAAATAGGAGCGGGCTAGTAATTCTCGCTGTTAAAATATAATATTCTTAGGCCACGGTAACATTTATTTTCCATCCAATCTGTTTATAAGGAGAGAATTTAATAAAGAAGAAAAATAAATATCATATTGATTCAAAATTTATGAACCATAAAATGGTTTCAATGGTAGATGTTCAATCTCCCACTGCCTTTTGCATTGTGGCCCACTTGATTTTTGGATCTATCTTATTTTTTGGCACAAGCTTTACAAACGAGCTTGCTAAATGGATAGATGGTTTGAATATAACACTTACCTTTTGGTTGGACCCACAGAACTTGGTGACCTAAGCACACCAATCAGGTCGGTGGTGTATGGTTCACCAGCCAATCCGCTTCCATTAGCAAGCAGGCTAGTCTGTTGATGTTCAAATAGCGAGTAGACCACACTGTAAAAAGTAGTAGGGGATTGAACATCTACCATTGAAACCCTTTCATGTGTTACATAAGTTTTGAATTATTATAATATTTATTTTTTTAGTCATTCAAATATGTGTGACCTTATGAATAGATTGGATGGAAAATAAATGTTACCGTGAGCTCGACGGACGTTGTAAACGAGAGACTCTATTTGAGGGTAAATGCAACAATAGTGTTGAGGAGGAGGCCCTTATTATGATGAAGATATACTATGTAAGATTCGTATCCTACACCGTACCGTTTCGTATTCTTCCGCGATCCTTCTGGTCGAATTCCGACGACATTCGACCTGTATTCGACGTTTAGGCTCGAACCTAAGCCGAGTCCCGTATATCAGAGTTGACTCGACCCGAAACCTGTACCTTAACGATTACACTCGAACATAAGCCGAGTCTCGTATATCAGAGTCGACTCGACCTAAAACCTGTACCTTAGCGACCGCGCCGTTGCCGCGGTTCTAACGTCGCGACTCGCGCACTGACCCGATACCCAGGGTAGAAGATGTAGGCTCGCGTTTAATTCAAAGAAAACACTGAGCATTGGGAATTATGAAAAAATCTCTACGAGATGTCCCATAAATCAATCAATCACTTATGTCAAGTACAAGTCAAGTCACTCTATACCTAAGTACAACAACCCATACCTTTCTCTTACACAAGCAAGCTCATAGTCAACTCTTACATCCCTTCACCCATCACTCCACCCAACCACCACATCACTCATCGCTTCTCTCAAGCATCACATCTCTCTCTCTTTCTCAAAATCAAATCCCAAGCAACCATAAGCCTCACACGTCCAAGTTCTCTCTCCCTCTCCCAAATCCCAAGTGTGGCCCACCTTCTCATCTTCCATCTACACCTCTCATCTCTCATCCACACCATCAAGGTCCATCATCCACCGTCCAAAGTGAAGGTAAGGAGCTAAGGAGGCTAAGGGAGCAAGAAGGAAGCCAAGAGGTGGGTGATCATCCTTCATTTCAATTTTTAAGGGTCCATTTGTTGTGGAACCCACTTGATGTATGTGTTGTATCAATGGAGGGCCCATAGTGGCGGGGTCCCTCCTCTTTACCACCGTCTCTCTCTCTTGTTCTCTCTCTCTCTCTCTCTCTCTCTCTCTCTCTCTCTCTTTCTTTCTCCTTATCCTTCCCCTAAAATGAAGTGGGCCCCACCAATTCATGATAAATCTACCCCATCCATCAAATGGTGTGGCCCACCACATTTCAGGTTAAATAATATTTATTTTATATTAATATATATATATATGTATGTATATATGTACATGCATGGTGGGCCACGATCATGTGGGACCCACCTTGGTGAACGTGGACCACGTGCATGTGGGACCCACCATGATACAGTGTTTATCCAGGCTGTCCAGCGTCCAGGGACGCTGGACAAGCGTGGTGCACATGGGTGCGTGTACTGACATGGAGGTGTATTAACGTGATGACAAAAAAAAAAGAAAGAAGGGAAAAGAAGGGAAATGGTGGGCCACTGATGCAGGCCCCACCTTGATGTATGTGCTTAATCCAAGCCTTCCACCATCATCCTCAGATTATTTTTAGGCATCGAGCCAAAATTTGGGACCAATCCGATTCTCAGGTGGGCCATACCATCTAAAATCATGTGGAGACATGCCTGAACATATAAAAGCACTTGGTGGGACCTACCTGAAAATTTGGACTGAACGGTCCACCACGTGGGACACACACAATAGACGGATTGGATCATCTTATTGTGGGCCCCTTTTTTTTTAAAAAAAATAAAATAAGAAAAAAAAAGAAAGAGTAGAGGCAGCAACGTCAGACACTGCTGCTGCAGACGCCAGGCGAGCGGGCGAGCGGTTTGGGCTGACCCTCACGGCCCAGCTGTGGGCCCCGCTGTGATGTGTGTCAACCATCAACACCGTGCATTTGAAAGGTCCCCTTTGAATAGGGGCTGTCCCCAAAAATCAGCCGTATACGGAACTCAGGTGGGCCATACCATCTAAAATCATGTGAAGACATGCCTGAAACATATAAAAGCACTTGGTGGAGCCTACCTGAGATTTGGACATGACTGAAACTTGGTTTGAACCCTCCGTCAGGTGGGACACACATAATGAGTGGGCTGGATTGGAGAACCACCTTGTGGTGGGCCCCCAACCGCAACCTCATGGATAGATTGGATGGCAATACACATCACCGTGGCCCATGGTCCATGTGACCCGTGAACGGTTTGGGTGGCAAATATACATCACCGTGGCCCCCCCTGGCCCACGTGATCTTATGAGCAGATCGGGTGTAAAATAAACATCACGGTGGGCCTTGGCCCACGTGACATTATGAACAGGTTTGGATGGCAATAAACATTACAGTGGGCCCTAGGCCATGTGATTCTATGAACAGTTTGGATGTCATATAAATAGTATAGTGGGCCCAGGTTGGGTAGAAAATATACATTACGGTGGGCCCTGGGTCTATATGACGTTATCAACAGGTTTGAATGGAAAATGAACATTTTGGTGGGCCCCTTGCCACATGGCCTTATCAACAGGTGGGATGTAAAATAAACATTTTGGTGGGCCCCTTGTCACATGGCCTTAAAAACAGTTTGGATGTAAAATAAATGTTATAGTGGGCCCACATGGGAGTCTACCATGATGCATGAGTTTCATCCAAACCGTCCAACCATTTTGAGATTATTTTAAGGCCATTGTTGAGGCCCATCTTAATGTATTTGTGGCCCGCCCACTAAAGCCAACTTTGTTATATATGGGCCCATGTGTGTAGACCCATTTGATGTATTTGTGGCCCATTGTTAAGGCCCACTTTGATATATATAAGGCCGATGTGATTAGGCCCATTTGATGTACATAAAGCTCATGTGATTGGGCTCATTTTTAATGAATTCTAAGGCCCATGGGTTATGACCCATTGCAAAGGACTTAAGGCCCATTGGTGAGGCTCATTGAGGTGATCCATTTGATGAATGTAAAGCCCATATGATACGGCCCAATTGATATACTTAAGGCCCAAATGGGTGCAACTAGGTCCATTGCAATGCGTGATCCCTCCATGACATATAATGATATTTATAGCAAGTAACGTCTTGGGAACAATGATGGTTAGATGCCCACATTGTAAGGATGACGTCGGTTAAATGTCCGCATTGTCACCCTCCCTAAGGCCCACTAATAGGCCCATACTTGTAGTAAGTAGGCTGTCTCGGCCCATCTCAGTTATACACAGAGCCCATCTCTATATACATATTTAGTATAGATTCATGATTCATTATCATACGCATCATATGTATGACTGATATGAGAAGCGACTGATCATAGCATATGCCTTCGGGCAAACTGTTTATGGGCTCCTCGATAGGCAGAATTGCCCTACATGAGTGCATGATACACGTAAGCCTGTTGCATGACTGGTAGTGTGACTCATGCACTAGCATTTGTGTGATTGTGATTATTGTATGACCTAGCGACATCAGGGCCATAGCCTCCACAGATGTATCGTGGGTGGCTGGATTGGATACCAAAAATGTTTGGTTCTAGCATACGGGTGCCATAGATGTCCCTGTGTGAAAATCTCTAAACCTGATAGTACCAGAGGATGACTCCAACGTCGAGACCGAGTGGATACACGAGCGCGCAAGGGCTGTATACCAGCAGGTCACGTCTCCCACTGTGTCGTGGTCAGTTGGAAAGGGGTGTGACCTTAACCGCTTGAGTGAGGGGGCAACTTCTAGGTTGAGTTTTACTAGCTTGAGGAATCGGTCCGCTCTCGACGAGCTGAGCCCGATATTGGCAGGCGGATAGTGAGGTCTCTTCTGCTCTCCCAGTGTGCGTTCAGATAGGGACAACAAGCTGACGTAGAGTGTATTAGACCCTGGTGATTATCCAAACTGAGAACCGTATTGACTTGATGCTCTAGTAAAGAGCTGCATTGATATGTGGATAAGGATTGATATACTTGACTTGCATTCTGCATCGCATGGCCTGGATGTGGCCGATCGCATTCACATCTTGCACCACATAGCCTTGGTATGGCTGATTATATTTATGTATTCATCAGCATGATTCCGCATTACTTTGACCTTGCATTCTGAGCACGCTTATATTGCACACATACTTACATCACCCTCTAAGCTTGCTATAAGCTTATGCACGATTGATGCGTGCAGGTGACGCCAGGACGCAGCCTTAGTCTCGCCGTCATTGGAGCGTGCAGCCGAGCTTTTGAAGTTTCCGTACTTGTATTATCTTGTATTTTTCTTCAGACGCATTGTACTCAAAAGTTTTTGATCATAGTGGATTTTGTGGTGGTATTATTGTGGTTATTGTTCGTGGGTTATGCTTATGTTATGCTCATTATGAATCAAATAGATATTAGAAATCCTCCTTGTAGCATTCCAGGATCGGAACCTGGTATATGGGTGCCGAGAGTCGAGAATGGGGTACTACGGAGGCTGTCGGCGCCGGATTCAGTTATCGGGAATTTCGTGAGCCCGGTTTTTGAGTTTGGGGCGTGACATACTAGTTCTCTCAAGCTAAATACTCAAAGAGTAGCCTAAAGAACCTTTCATTAAAGAATCCTACCCCAATGAATCATCCACGTGGAGAAATTACTTGTCTGTGTGTACAAACACTAGTCAAGTGATGGTGTCTTTAAATTTACAAAGTAGGGATTGAGAATTGTGGAGCCCATGTGGTCTGTGTATAACATTTAATCTATCAACGGATGCAAACCAATTGTTAGAATATTGTGTGATCCTGTTACCATACTTTGTGTGATCTTATTATATTATATTGTAAATCTCTAGCTATATAATATTCTCTCTAGCTATGTAATATCCTATATTTAGTATCTGAGATCTTTCTTACAACTATGCATATTTACTATCAATAGGTTGTAATCATACTATAAAGAGGATGTTTTTCCTCCAATACAATACACATTGAAATACAGAATTTCTACAAGAATCTCTCTCTTTCTCTTTATTTCTTCATGGTATCAGAGCCACACTCTTGTGGCCTATATATTTTTTTTTTCTTCGATGAATTTTCGGTACTCTCTCTTTATGAAGGTAGCAGTTGTTTGGAATTCTTTTTCACCACCTTCAATATGTCTCTATCTGCCTTGAGTCTTGATTCAATTGTCAATCCTATTGATCTTATATTGGATGGATCCAATTATAGTTTGTGGGCTCATAATATGGAAGTCTTTTTAAAAAGACATCGGATATGACGTTATGTGACTGGAGCAGTCCCTCAACCTATGCCGGGAGACGATGAGAAAGACGATGTCTTTGCATCTCGTCAGGAGGAGTGGGACAGTATTCACTATAAAATCCTGTCTTGGTTCATCAACACTTCCGTTCCATCCATCAATAGTCTTCTTCCACGACTTGTGAATGTTAAAGTTGCTTGGGACTTTCTGGCAAAAAGATACAACTGCACTTATGATGCTTCATTGGAGTTTCAACTGGAAGATAAACTTTATCAAATGCGTCAAGAGCCAGGTTAGTCTATTACTGATTTTTATTTTCAAACTAATCATCTTTGGGAACAATTATCTGCCACGGACCCTAAGTTATAATGTTCTAAAGACATTCAAACGTTTGCCACTTGACTTGATCGACGAAAGTTTATGCACTTTATGATAGCTCTTCAAGATGATTTTGAATCTACTCGAGCTTCTCTTTTTCACCGTCAGCTACTTCCAACATTAGATGTTATAGTTGCTGAACTCATCTCTGAAGAAACTCGACGTTCCACTATGCAGATGCAATCTTCTGATATGGTTATGGCCACCGCTTCTCATGGTGCTTCTTAGTCTTCTGCTGGACATTCTTCCTCTCAATCTACCTCCAAGCCTGATTTTTGTAAGTGGTATAAACGAACTAGTCGTACCATTGATGAATGCCACAAGTTTAATATTCCAACCATAAAAAGAGCTTCCTAACAGACAGCTACGGTTGCTTTATCTGATCCTCTTGTACTTGAGACTCCACCTCAGTCAACTACTCTTACTGCAGCTGACGTGAAGGACTTAATTCACCAGGTTTTGTCCTAATCCTCAACTGCTATGTCTGTCACCCCAGGTAAATCTCAGTGGTTTATATACTCTGCCTATTGTAATCACATGACATCCGATTCCTCCATCTTCTCCCATAAAACTACTCTCTCTCTCAATCATGTCATTTATACTGTCAATGGTTCTCATATGTCTGTTAGTCATGTATGGTCTATTTCTACATCTAATTTATCTGTTGGTGATACTTACCTTGTTCCTAAGTTATCTTTAAACTTTATTTCCATTGGACAACTATGTGAGTTAGGTCTTGAACTAAAATTCTCTAATAAGGGTGTTGATGTACAAGATTCACAGACGGGTCAAATATTTGGAACAGGCCGTAAAGTTGGACGTCTTTTCTAGCTCTCATATCTGCAGCTTCCTTCTTCAACAACCACTTCCATGGTTGTTGTCACTGTCACTTCCAGTTTATGGCATGCCCGATTGGGTCATGCCTCACTTCCACGTGTCCAGTTCTTGGCTTCTCAGGATCATCTAAGATCAGTTAATTTTCAGTTATTTGATTATGTTTCATGTCGTCTTGGAAAACAGACACATTTGTCCTTTAATAAAAGTGAATTTTTTTTTCTGCACCTTTTGACTTAGTCCATTATGATATTTGGGGTCCCGCCCCGATTTCGACTAAGGAGGGATCTCGGTATTTTATTATCTTTGTATATGATTACAGTCATTATACTTAGATTTATCTTTTACGCCATCAGTTTGAACTCACAAATGTTTACCATAATTTCACAAAATGGTATATACTCAATTTTCTTGTACCATTAAAACTTTTCATTCAGATAATGTTATGGAATACAAAGATAATCTTTTCTTACCCTTTTACAACAAAATGGAACAGTCTCTCATCATTATTGTCTATACACTTCTCAACAAAATGGTTGAATAGAATGTAAACATCGTCATATTCTAGATACGGTAAGAGCACTTCTCATCTCTGCTTCTCTTCCAGAACGCTTTTGGGGTGAAGCTGCTCTCACTACTGTCTACATTATCAATCGTGTTCCCTCACCTACCATCCATAATAAAACTCCTTTTGAGCTTCTCCATGGTATAGTCTCTAACTATTCCTTGCTTCGAGTTTTTGGTTGTCTATTTTGTCACTCTTCCTACACATGAACGGAGTAAATTAGAACCACGATCCAGACTCTGTTGCCTTCTTGGTTATGGTCTCACTCAGAAGGTTATCGTTGCTATGATCCCATAGCCAGACGTCTTCGTATTTCTCGTCATATGGAGTTTTGAGGGCATAAGGTGTTTACGAGTTTTTCTCCTTTTCCACAATCCTCTTCCAGTTATGCTTCTATTTTTACTGATACATCTATTGCTTTAGTACCTCACCCCTCTGAAGAGATGCTAAGCTCCTCAGACGTTCATTCTACGGCTGCTCTTGATCCAACTAACATGTCTGCTGATCTTCCTGCTACATCAACTGCCTCCGAGCCTATCCAGGTACCCGCTCTTCGTCACTCCACTAGAGTAAGAGCCCCTCCTCATCTTCAAGACTATCATTGTTTTTATGCCCTTGCCACTCTTCGCGAACCACATACTTACCGTGAGGCTAGTACTGACCCTCTTTGGCAAAAAGCTATGTCTGATAAACTAGATACTCTTACCAAAACTCATGCTTGGGATCTGGTGGATTTGCCTTCCAAAAAATTTGTAGGTGGTTGTAAGTGGGTTTACAAAATCAAGACTCGAGCAGATAGATCAGTGGAACGATACAAAGCTCGCCTTGTTGTGAAGGGTTTCTCTCATGAGTATGATATTGACTATGTCACGCCCCAAACTCGGAAACCGGGCTCACAAAATTTTCGATCGCCGAATCCGGCGCCGACAGCCTCCGTAGAACCCCATTCTCGGCTCCTAGCTCCCATTCGCCAGGTTCCGATCCTGGGATGCTACGAGGAGGATTTTAAATATCAGTTTGATTCGTAATAAGCATAACCAAAGGCATAACCCACAAACAACAACCAAGCACTCCATTACATTTCCACTATGATCAAAAATTTTACAAGTACAATGAGCATAAAGGGAAATACAATGGCAAATAACAAAAACTCTAAAATGATCAGCAACGTGCTCCTGCCTCAGCGCTGCTGCAGTCCAACGTCACCTGCACGCAACGGTCGTGCATAAGCTTACAGAAAGCTTAGAGGGTGGTGAAAGTGTGTGCGCAAGATAGTAATATGAATGCAATGTCAGAGTAATGCGGAATATGCAGATGGAACCAAAACGTCATGAGCCGTACCAAGGCTATGCAATGCAAGACATGAATGGTATCGGCCATCCCAAGGCCATGCAATGTACAATGCAACTCAAGCATACAGATACTCATCAATGTCCACACGTCAATACAGCTCAAAATATGGAATATCACCGGGGTCTAGTACACTCTAAACCAGATTGCCGCCACATCGCGCGCAATAAGGTAAGTGGAAGAGACCTCACTATCCGTCTGCCAATATCGGGCGCGACTCGTCGATAGCGGACCCATTCCTCGAGCTGGTCAAACTCAGCCTAGCATTGCCCCCTACTCTCGGGCGGGTAAGGCTGCACCCCCTTCCAACCGACCACGACACAGTGGAGAGCGTAACCGTCTGGTATTCGGTACTCAACGCTCATCTACCCACTCGGTCTAGACGTTGGAGCAACCTCTTGGTACCATAAGGGTTTAGGGAATTTCACCCAGGGATATCTATAGTACCCCATGTAGAACAAGATTTTCGGTATCCAATCCTGCCAACCACGATGCGTCTGTGGAGGCTACGGCCCTGATGTCGCTAGGGCGTACAACAACCATATCACACAAATGCGGAATGCATGAATCACGCTATCCAGTCATGCAACCAATCCTGCGCATACCGTGCGCTCATGTAGGGCAACACCGCCTAACCGGGAGCCCATAAGCAACCTGCCCGAAGGCATATGCCATGATCAGTCAATCCTCATATCAAGCATGCATATGATGCGTATGATCATGGGTCATGAAACTATACTAAACATGTTATAATAAAATGCATTATCTTACAATGCAGATGAGCCTGAACGGCCTAAATACGATAAACATGGTTCAGTAATGGGCCCTAAGGAGAGTCGTAATGTGGACATCCAACCAACATTACACTCGCAATGTGGACGTCAAACCAGCATTGCTTCCCAGGCACAATCTTCTTAACGTCGCTACATAACCTGTATTGGGATTACACATTGCAATGAACCGTAGGTTCATCCCATTGGCCTTACACATGTATCAAATGGGCCATATCTTATGGGCCTTTTATTCATCAGAGGGGCCATATAAATGGGCCACACCAATGGGTCTTATGTGCATTGCAATGGGTCAAAACCCGAGAGCCTTGGATTACATCAAATGCTTAGTCTCATGGGTCTTAGGTAAGACCAATGGGCCACACCAATTGGTCCCTATATGTAGATCAGGTGGGCCTCAACCCATAGACCTAATCATAAATTCAAATGGGCCTAAACCCGTAGGCCTTACATGTATCGAATGGCCTACCTCCATGGGCTTTAAATTTTAACAAAAGGGGGTCCAATTACCTGGGCCTAGAAGTACATCAAATGAGCCTAGTCCCATGGACTTGAGACATATCAAGTGGGCCTAAACCCATAAACCTTTTTCAAAGCAAATGGGCCTAGCCCATAGGCCTTAAATAGTCCAAATGGGCCTAACCCATAGACCTTGCATGCACATCAAAGTGGGCCTAAACCTCTAAGCCTTAAATGAATCAAGTGGGCCTAGCCCATAGGCTTTTCATAAATCAAGTGGGCCTAACATCATAGGCCTTTTGTAAATCAAGTGAGCCTAAACCATAGGCCTGTTACACATCAAATGGCCTAACCCATAGGTACGTGGCCCACCCAATCTACAGTCATGCCTACGACGATTTTACCAAGTGGGTGGACGGTTTGGATTCATCACATGAACAAGGTGGGTCCCACTGTCCAGTGGACAGTGCGGATATAACACATACAATCTAAGGGCCCCACCGTCCGTGGACGGTGGAGGCAGTCCATGTGCAAGGAGGATGAGCCACCGTCCGCCTGGACGGTGGACTACCACACATACAACAAAGTGGGTCCCATGTGGGGCCCACCCAATGATGTTTAAACGCCATCCGACCTGTTCATAAGGTCGCCCGGACCTGGATGAAGGGGAAACATAAATTTCAGCTTGATCCGAAACTTCCGTGGGCCCCAGAAAATTTTCAACGGTAGAATTCGATTCAAACTGTTTTGCATGGTGTGGGCCACCTGAGTTTTGGATCTGACTCATCCTTGGAGGGGGGCCCACCACTGGGGTGGCCCACCTCATAAATAGGTCGGATGACAAATAAACATTATGGTGGGGCCCACACGCAGGGCCGTGGGCCCCCTTACGTCCGTCCGTCCAGGTGCGCAGGCAGCGCCTGCTGCCTTCAAAGGTGGCAGCGCTGCTGCCTTTCACCTTTTTTTTTTTTTTTTTTTTTGTTGAAAAAAAACACAGGTGGGGTCCGCTGATGAGGAATCCGCTCCGCCCACTTGATCCTAGGCCCCAAACAGGCCACACAAACCTCATCTCTAGCACTGATTTGGAGTGTAGAAACGACAAAATGGGTATTAGCAGACTTGGAAGTGTAAAAGTGTCATTGTCTCTGGTACGGCCCGCTTGATCATTGGATTGAGATCATTCCTTGGCTCAACGCCTAAAATATCCCAGGAAAAGTGGTGGATGGCGTGGATTTAGCATAAACATCAGGGTGGGGCCTATGCAAGTGGGCCACCAAAAAGGTCCCTTTTTTGTTTTGGTTGAAACGTCCAGCGTCTCTGACGCTGGACGGTTATTTTTTTTTTTTCTTTTCTTCTCTCTTCTTTCTTTTTTTGTAGTGGGCCTTGATGAAGTGGGCCACCACAGCTAGGTGTGCAACGCATATGGTGGGCCCCACTTGAATAGGTCAAAAGTATATAATGCCAAGGTGGGATCCATTCAAGTGGGCCACACAATCCTTTTGCACAAAAATAAAATAAAATAGAATAAAATAAAATAAAATAAATAAAAGAGAGAAAGTCATGGAGAGTGGGACACGGCTTGTGATGGAGGGACCCGGACATTATGGGCCCTCCCTTGCAATGAAGCATACAATAAATGGATCCCTTTGATCATGGGACCATCAAAATTATAAATCAACGGTGGAGATCCATTCTCCACCGTTATGGACGGTCTAGATGACCTTTTTGCAATGAAAATAACCATCATGATGGGGTCCATGGAGAATGGCCCCATCATGGAACGATCATGATGATCCAAGTGGTCCAACGGCCACATTTTGGGGTCCCAAGTGAGATCCACACCATTGATCGGTGGGACTCACTTGGTCCACCATAAAAATAATAAAAACTACCCTATGGAAGCACCCACCGTCTGATCTTCTCGCTCCTAGGGGTTCCTTGGCACCTTGGCTTCAACTTCAACGGTTAGGATGAAGAATGGAGGGTTGAGATGGGAGATTTTGGGGTAGGAAGGTGGGCCACTTGGAGCTTAAGGAAGGTTGGAATTCTCATACGTGGGAGCCCTTGCAATTTCTTGTTGCTTGGAAGTTTTGGAATGAGAAAGAGAGTAAGAGAGAGAGTGATGTAAAGGGAGAGAGAGAGTGATGGATGGATGGGTGAGTGATGGTTGTGTAAGAAAAGTATGGGTTAGGAAGACTTTTGTGGCTTTTGTGTAAGAGAGGTATGGGATGTGGAGACTTTTATGGTTGCTTGGGAAAAGGGATGGAGGTGATGTATACTTGACATGTGATGGGTTGATGGGTGATTGATTGATGGGATTAATGTGATTGATGTGACACATCGTTGAGATTCCCTTGGTTTTCGCAACGCGCGGCGTTTTCTCGCACCGAACGTTGGCTCATATCTCTTGATCAGGGTATCGCCTTGGCGCACGAGTCGCGGTATCGGAACCGCAACGACGGCGCGGTCGCTATGGTATAGGTCTCGAGTTGAGTCGACTCGGGTTGTCGGCACATGAATCCGGGTCGCGCGTCGATATCCGTTAAGGGTCGAAAGTTGCCGGAATTCGACCGGTAAGACCGCGGAAGTGTACGGAAAGGTACGGACCAAGATACGGGTCTTATAAACTATGAGGAGACTTTTGCTCCTGTTGCTTGACTTACCTCTGTTAGATCTTTGCTTACAGTAGCTGCTATGCGTCATTGGTAACTTTTTTAGATGGATGTTAAAAATGCCTTCTTGAATGACAATCTTGTTGAGGAAGTCTATATGCATCCTCCACCTGGCTATGATCATCCACCTCACAAAGTTTGCCTTCTTCGTCGTGCTCTTTATGGTCTCAAATAGGCCCCTCGAGCATGGTTTGTCAAATTTAGTTCTATTGTTACTCAACAGGGCTTTGTTCTTAGTACATATGACTCTGCGATTTTTCTGCGGACTACTGGTGTTGGTACTATTCTTATCCTTCTTTATGTTGATGACATGATCATTATAGGAGATGATCTCTCTGGTATTCGAGCTCTTCAACACTTTTTGATTCAGAATTTTGAGATGAAGGACTTAGGGCAGCTTAACTACTTCCTTGGTCTTAAGGTGACTTACAGTTCAGATGGTTATTATCTATCTCAGGCTAAGTATGTTTCTGACTTGCTTTCCAAAGCAGGCTTGACTGACAGCAAAACATGCACTTCTCCTCTTGAATATAATGTTAAGCTTCTTGTTACTGATGGTGAGTCTCTTCCAGATGTTACTCTGTATAGACAATTGGTCGATAGTCTCATCTATCTCACAGTTACTCGCCCAGATATTTCCTATGCTATTCACTTGGTTAGCCAGCTTATGAGTGCACCACACTCTACTCACTATGCTACCGTTCTTCGTATCTTGCGTTATGTCAAGGGGACTTTGTTTCATGGTCTTCACTTTTTATCGCACTCATCTCTGAAGCTCCGCTCTTATTCTGATGCTGACTGGGCCAGTGATCCTACCGATCGTCACTCCAGTACGGGTTATTGTTTCTTACTTGGTACTTCTCTCATTTCTTAGCGTAGTAAGAAACAGACTGTTGTTTCCTGATCCAGTACTGAGGCTGAGTACCGTGCACTTGCTGATACTACAACTGAACTTTTGTGGCTACAATGACTTTTGACAGACATAGGTGTTTCTCAGCCGACTAGTTCCTCTCTTTATTGTGATAATCAGAGCATTAGTCAGATTGCTCACAATAATGTTTTTCATGAGCGGACCAATCATATCGAGATTAACTATCACTTCATTCGGCACCACCTCCAGCAGGGTATACTGCATCTTCGATCCATCTCCTCCGAGGATCAACTTGCCGATATTTTCACGAAGTCTCATCTTCTTGGTCGACTTCGTGAGCTTATTTCCATACTCAAGTTGACTTCATCATCTGGAGTTTGAGGGGGGATGTTAGAATATTGTGTGATCTTGTTACCATACTGATCTTGTTATATTAGATTGTAAATCTCCAGCTATGTAATATTCTCTCTAGTTATGTAATATCCTATATTTAGCACTAGGATCATTCTTACAACTATGCATATTTACTATCAATAGGTTATAACCATACTATAAAGAGGGTATTTTTCCTCCAATACAATACACATTGAAATACAAAATTTCTACAGCAATCTCTCTCTTTCTCTTTATTTCTTCACCAACATTATTAGGAATTGAAAATCATGGGCTCCATGTGTTATGTATCTAACATTTAACTCATCAATAGATGCAAACCAACATTATTAGGCATTGAGAATCGTAGGGTCATGTGGTATGTGTATAACATCCAACTCACCAATAGGTGAAAACCGACATTATTACTGGATGAACCAAAATTACTAAGACTCTAATGATAAAGTGAGCTAATTCATAAAAAGTAATATACACGATCAAAAACGTCCAAATTCGAAATGTTTCACACATACCATGTGAGTCCTACAAGTCTCGGTTTTGACTAGGAAAAAAATATATTGATATTTGTCTGGGGCATTGGTTTACTTTCCACGAACATGAGTACGATTTTCTTCCACGTAAACTAGCCTATTTATGGTTAGAATTGCCTAATAAAAGTAATTAGAGTAAACATCACTCATTTTAAGCCACATGCTTTCAATCATGATCCACTTAAAAGAAAAGAAAATTCAATGGTCTGCTCACATGCTCGAGTTTGATTCCTTTATTTGTATTGCATGGTTAGGATTGCCAAGCAAAAGTGATCAGATTAATCATGACTCGTTTTAAGTCGCTGTGATCACATGCCTTCAATCATGTCCACTAAAAAATATAGAAGAAAGAAAATTCAACGGTCGTTGTCTTCTCATCTAGATGTCAGAACGGACCACGTTCAACGATGCATTAAGGTTCGCTGGCGAGAGACAGACAACAGACATGCAAAGCTTGGTGAAACTATTTTTAAAATGATTTACAGTTAATTAAAAATCCTGACCGTTCATTCGGTGGGCCTCCTATTGGATGGCGACAGAAAAAAAAAAAGCACCGGCTCAGAGTTCAGAGCCATCTAATCATTGCTTAGCGGTGGACACGGACGGCCTGACAAGACGCGTATTGCCCGTGACCCAACCGGAATCTAGGTGGGGTCCACCGTGATGTTTGTGGGAAATCCATCCGTCCATCTGTTTTTTCAGCTGAAGTTAGGGCATGATTTCGAAAATGAGGTCGAGCAAATACTCAAGTAGGCCACACAGCAGGAAAAGATGGGGAGAGAAATACCTACCATTAAAACCTTTCCAAGGTCCACCATTATTTTTATATGTGATCCAAACCGTTCATATGGTTATTCCCACTTGGATGAATTGAAAATACAACAATAATAGCCTCATTCAAAACTCCACTGCCCTGACAATGTTTCAACGGTGGAAGTTCAATCCCCACTGTTTCATTTCGAGTGGCCCACTTGAGTTTTGGATCTCTCATGCCCTAACATGAGCTGGAAAAAAGGATCGACGGGATGGATTTCTCACAAACATCAGAGTAGGCCCACATAGCTTCTAACTTAGGTGGGAAATCTGCTCAGGCCTTGACACCGGTCGGGCTACAGCCTCAACCAGATGGAAGCGGATTGCGGATTGCGTCCAGCCACCGACGGACTCAGTCAGGGCAGCGGCTTATGTGGGACCCACCGTAGTGGAGGTGTTTTATCGACGCCGTACATTTATTTTGACTAATCATTTTAAAATACGAGACAAAAGTGAGACAGATACAAGGCTCAAAGTGGACCACACGTAAGAAGCGGTAACAACACCAACCGTTGAAACCTTCATGGTGGGCCCCACATAACCCTGCTTGAACTGGGTCCGTACACGCGGATGCACGACGCAACCTGCTTCCACAACAGATGCCCATGTGTCGGCTGTGTGCTGCTATTTAATTTCAAGCCGTAGAAATAAACGGAGCGAATCTGAGCCTAGTTTCGGTGCATTGAGGGCCCACCCAAGCTGGAGATCAGCCCATTGATGTTGTTAATGACAAGGCTTGAGCCTGAAATCAAAGCCTGTTTGCCGATGAGCCATGCCCGGGCTTGACTTTTTGCCCCAATTGATATTTAGTTTGGGCTGGAGCTGGTCAGTGCCCGGTCTGGTTTTTTTTTTTTTTCCTCCTCCTTGCCTGCAAAACCATAAAGAAATAAATAAACAAACTAAGGTTGTACATAATTTTGGCTAAGCTAATTAGAACGGACACATATCCTTCCATGAACAAATAAGGATGCAAAGATCATGAACATATACAAAGTATTTGTAGAGCAACGAGAGGTTATAAATAGAAGAAAAAATCAACCAAATAGATTGTTTGGTACCAATCAAACAAATCAATTAAATTACTTTTCAATCAAAATGATCCAGTTTGATCAAAATGGTTGAATTTGATTTTTTTATCCAATTGAGCAGTCATATTTATTACACCAAAGGATGAACCAATATCGCTCTTACATTTTCAACAAAAGTCTATGGGTAATGTTGTAATCTAATTCTGACAGCCTATTAGAGACAAATAAGTGTCATTGCACGAGAAAGATATAACATGCGAAAAGATCTTTAAAAATATTTGAAACACTTTTCATGAAAGTGCAACTAGTGCGAAACTAGATGGTGCATGTTGATGCCAAAATCGGGTCAGCCCTCCCTCCACGTCGACCACCACGTATAATCTCTGGAACCTGTACCAGGAAAGCAGGCAAATGTGACCCTGGCTAAGCCGGGGGACCCTCCGATGCCTAAGTCAGGACAAGGAAATCAGGGTCTGAGTAGAGAGTAGAGGAGAGCTCGATTTTACGTACCTGTAGATATGGCGATGCGTACTATTTATACCTGCCTATGAGGCGGTCTGAGTCCGATAATCTCAACACGATCAAAGGGGTTCTAGGATCATGGAGATATTTTCCGCAATCTACTGATCGCGTAGCATATCTGGTGGATCGTGCGCTCCTGCGAGCGAAGTTACCGGCCACGTCTCGATATGATAGTTTCCATATTGAACGAGTGAGATATGCACGTCGGAGAGTCTGCTCGGCTCGGCTTATCTAAGGATACCACCAGTCCGATCCGCCTGGCCGGCTCAATTGGTTCCACCATAGCTGGCAGGGCTGACTTTAATAAGCGGTGTAGTTAAGGCGTCGGAGGTCATCCGATCGGAGTATGATTTCGAGTTGCGCACCAACCGTGTCATCTGCTCGGATGGATCACTTCCCGAAGCAGGTCAGATGGATCATGCCTCGGTTCGGACGGGCGCTTGGGGCAGTGTTGTACCATGAGCTCGGATTTTCCATAACAGAAGCTCCCTACTCTTCGAGCTTGCTCGCGGGCTCGGAGAGTACTTAGGCGGAAAATCTCCCACCCTCATCGTAATGATGGCAGATATCGAATCACGCGCGTGCTCGTCTCCCACAGAAGACGCCAAAAAATGTTGATGCCAAAATCCGGTCGGCCCTCCCTCCACGTCGACCACCACATATAATCCCTGGAACTTGTACCAGGAAAGCAGGCAAAGGTGACCCTGGCTAAGCCGAGGGACCCTCCGATGCCTAAGTCAGGACAAGGGAATCAGAGTCTGAGTAGAGAGTAGATGAGAGCTCGATTTTACGTACCTGTAGATATGACGATGCATACTATTTATACTTGCCTATGAGGCGGTCTGAGTCCGATAATCTCGGCACGATCAGAGGAGTTATAGGATCATGGAGATATTACCCGCAATCTACTAATCGCGCAGCGTATCTGGTGGATCGTGCGCTTTTGCGAGCGAAGTTACCGGCCACGTCTCAATATGACAGTTTTCATATTGAACGAGTGAGATATGCACGTCGGAGAGTCTGCTCGGCTCGGCTTATCTAAGGATACCACTAGTCCGATCCGCCTGGTCGGCTCAGTTGGTTCCACCATGGCTGGCAGGGCTGACTTCAATAAGCGGTGTGGTTAAGGTGTCGGAGGTCATCCGATCGGAGTATGATTCCGAGTCGCGCACCAACCGTGTCGTCTGCTCAGATGGATCACGTTTCGAAACAGGTCAGATGAATTATGCCTCGGCTCGGATGGGCGCTTGGGGCAGTGTTGTACCGTGAGCTCGAATTTTTCATAACAATACACATCATCTAATAATCATTTGTAAGAAGAGAAACAATTAGAATAATATAAAAAAATAGAAGGATCTAAAAAACTAATATGACAATGATTCAACCATTATAACCGTTGAATAATAGATATAGATGCAAAGTTTCCACGTAACAAAAGAAGCTTATTAATAAAATGAAAAATCTACATAACAAATTATCACACGTCAATCAAACAAATCAATCGAATAAATTTTCAATTACTTGTCAATTTAACTTTCATTATCATGGCTCAATTATTTTCTAAGATTAACAATAATTTAGTAGCTTTTATTTTATAGCTCTAATCTCGATGTATGTTATTATGCTAAACTCTATTTATTTTTAATACATGTAATTCTTCACTTAAAAGGTTTTTTACAGTTGCAGCTCGGCTAATTGTAAGTATTTATATACTTTTCATTTCATGATAACCAGGTATCAAAAAGGTTATCTCCAACGGATGACAAATTTGAGCCCATTTTCAGAGGAATAACCCAGAGGAGTAACCCCACCCTCTTATCACCTCTTATCACTGGATAATTCTTTAAACATTATTTATGAGTAGATAAATAGCTTGTTCAAATAGGTCACGGATATCATATATGCTTATACTGACACTTGGAGTTAAGTTGTACAGTTGGAATCGACCCTCATAGCCAGTGCTGGCAGCCTGGCGTCGTATACCACACATAACCACAAAAACTTAAATCCAAAAACTTAAATCCAAAAATTGCCCAACAAGTAAAAATCAAGAGCCTGTTTAGTGCATGAAATCGAAGCATGCTGTTTTCCACTGATAACACCGTTGGACTGTCTGGAAGTGTTGATTCCAGACGTTAATCACGGTTATTTTTTAGAAGATAGTTGTTGTCTAATAAATCTAAGTTTTTCACACTGGTATACCTGGCATGCCAAGAGCCATGCGGGTGGACCTTTCATGAGATCCATACGTCCATCATTTGCATTGCCTCATCTTCACCATGAAAAACAAAAATCTTAACCGTACATTATTTCTTTTTTTTATTTTTATTTTTATTTAAATTTTTTTTTTTTTCCTACCATCCATGACCTTGGTAGATCCCATCCGAGGAAAAAGTTGAGAAGCAACGCCAACTGCACGTTTGGTGGTTATATGCCAGCGAATCCATTCACATGATATACCTCCTGAATAAAATAATTCCAAAACCCAGGCGTCCCATGCCACATGAATGGCCCACCGGTTGTAGAATCAGTTTGATTTTTCGGATCAAAAGGAAACTAAGGGCCTGTTTGGCCAGCCGCATTATATGGTATTAGATGGGATTGTATTCACAATCCCATCTGATAGATGGTGCTGGCGTGTTTGGAAGAACGCCGAATATTTGGATGAAAATTACTTTGAGTTTTGCGCCTAAACTGCGGGATTTGGCTATCCGTCTCCTTGTTTCTCAAATCCCACCCTGGAGTTACAACAGAAGGGTAGAGCCTCTATTTGTGGGTCCTAACATTATGCATATTTTTCATCCAAGCCGTCCATCCGATTTTCCACGCTAGTTTAGCCTTTGAAACCAAAAATAAGTCAATCCTCATCTCAAGTGGGCTACACCGTGAGGTACAAGTAATGCAAAGCTCCAGCGTCAACAACGACTCTTCCGATTGCATGCGTAGAGATTTGGAATGGGTTTCCACTCGTGGGATTTATCGTGAGGTATCTGTTAGATCCACACCATCTATCTCTTTATCCCAGTCATTTTAACCCTTGAGCTCAAAAATTAGTCCGATCCAACAATCAGGTGGACCACACTATAGGTAATGGTGGTTGAGAACACCTCACGTGAAAGCCCCTCTGAAGTTTCCCACTGTTGAAACCTTCATAAGGTCCAACATGATATTTATCTGCAGATCCCACCTATACATAAGTTAACACAGAAACTAAAAAAGGGAAAAAACAAAGATCAGCATGATCGAAAACTTTTGTGGCCCTTGAAATTTTTTAATGGTGGGTATCACTCTCTCCATTATTCTCTGTGGCGTGGTCCACTCGAGATTTAGATCAGACTCATTCTTTGGCTAATGTTCTAAAATGATCTTTCCAAATAGATGGTGGGTGTGGATATAAAACATACATCATGATGGGACCCACAGAACTTGGCAACATCACTTATGTAGCATGTGCTGCGACTGACTGCTTTGTAGCTAATCCGCTCCCGTACGGTTGTATACCAAACACGCCCACCATGCAAATTTACCAACACATCATAAATCCATGTGTTCCCAAACAAGAATACCTGATATCCTTGCCTTTCCAAATTCACTGCAAATCTACGACAACCACTGACATTAGCCATGATGACATTATTTGTAATTCCATCCCATCTAATACAGGCTAATGCAACTGGCCAAACAGGCCCTAAAGGAAGTTCTCTTGGCAGCAAGGGTAGATTTCATGCACATAAAGTTGCTTTCACCAGTTAAAGAAAATGACCTATTAGCTACCAATTGGGCTTATTTGGATTACCAATTACCATCATGTTATAAAAATTTTACACTGCTAAACCAAGCACATGAACCTTGGGTCGTATGTACATGCTTTTAAGAGATATATAAAGGAGTTTGTAATTATTGTATATTTTTATCTTTCAAATCCAAGTAGTATATAAATGTGAGGGCATGTTTGGATGGCCAGATTCCACCATAATTAATGTGATGTAAAACTCACATTATTATTCCAAGTTAAGCCATTAAATCATAGTAATCCCACTGAATTACCACCAACTTGGACGTAAAGGTGGCATAGTTTCGTGGGGTCTACTATGATGTACGCATTATATCCACACTATACATTCATTATGCAAGATCTTTTTATGGAAAGAAACACAAAATGAGGTATATCGTAAATGAAAATTGACCACATCATATAAAGTAATTGGAATTAATGCTTGCCATTAAAAACTTCACATAGCTCACATAAGTGTTGGATGAAACTAATACTTGAGGTCGTGCCCTAAAATAATATTGTAACATGGATGGATGGTATGGATATAACACGTATTAGGCAGTTATATTTACATATATGTAATCATACGAGCACATTACATGCTTATTTAAAAAATTAAAATTACAATAGTGCCATTGTGTTACATATTGCTTTATCCGGGACTATTGTGGAACGATCATTACGGTGGAATCCATTTATTCTTTGACAAATGCCATCATTATAATTTTACTATCGATAAACCAATCATAAAAATTAGCAGTCGCTTACAACCCTATGATTGAGTGGTAGACTCAAAATAGTTTCAACACAATGCCATGAGTTCAAGCTGCCATTGTAGTGTGAGTGCTTGGACGTGCGTAAGCCATGTAATAAAAAAAAAGAAAAAAATAGTTATCAAAACATAAATTCAGTTGTACAAATAAATGATTTACAATTATTACACATTTTCTTTTTATATTACTTTATTACATGATAATCCAAGTAGGCATCAAAACAGAGGCTTGACCTATGCCTGAGCCTATAATGGGCCAAATAAACTAGATCTAGCTTGGCTCATAAAAATTACACCAAGCATTCACTTTTGTGCAATATTTAGGTTGTCCATTAAATCTCATTTAATTTTTAAAATTACATATAAATTAAAAGAATTATATAATGATTACAAATTATGTTTCATGCCTCTTCATATCATCTACATTTGATTGCAGATTCTTATGTTCGGCTTATTCACCATAAAATTATAGTAATTGTATTTTTACATTACCTTAATGTTAAATCATCATAGAAATGCACTGTTGTCATGGTTGTATTAATTATTATTATTATTTTTTTAATAATAACTACTTTTAAAAAGTAAATAATTACAAATTCTTCTCCTTTTTTTTTTTCTTGATATACACTTAACCAACGATTCCTTAGTTGTGAGAAAATTACAAAGGTGACACAATTCTTTTGAAATTTGGATAAATCAAACAAGACCTTAAAACGTGACATAACAAAAATGCTCATGACACGACAAGTTAGAAGGGTTAGGTATCATCCCAAGCCTACCCTAGGGTCCTTATATTTGAGTCCAAACCCTACAGAAGTAGGTCTGGTCCAAAAATCTAATGGGTTAAGACTGGCCCATTGATAACCTTGGACAAGAGAACTGCTGGGTCTGGCCTGTGCGTTAGATCTACGGTTCTCCCGGTCCTAAACTGATTGGTAGGATTTGTGCGGTTCATGACTATGGATTATGGGACATCTAGTGGGCCCACTTTAGATGAATAGTCGAGATCTCATATCCCATACTCGTGTGCTCTCTGTATCTAAAACAAGTGCAACATTTCCATATGGCCATATTCTATGCCTTGTGTCTTAGATGGCCTGGAAAGTTCTATGATCCGTTGATCCTATCATCTAATCAGGGGACATCTTTGGCCATTGATCATTTGTCTATCCACAGGAAGTACCTTCATTGAAGGGTTGGGATTGTCAAATGAAAGTGAAAAATTTCAAATGTGAGTCATTGAAGGCGTACGTGGTGCTCGGTGCCAATCAAGGTAGGATAACGGACAAATTAGACCTCCTGATGCAGATTCCGTATTGCCGGTCCAGGTAAGGGCTCTGTAGGGCCACCATGATTTATGTGTGACGTATGTGTTTTATCATGTTGTCTATCCGTTTTTTAGAAATAATTTTAAAATTTAATCCCAAAAAGCTAGTCAAATCTAAAGTTCAAGTGAACTAAGCAGCAGAGATTGAAAACATGCCATAAAAAATTTACTGCTTTTATTTATATTTTCTTTTCATTCACGTCTATCTAACCTTATGATAAAGTCAGATGACAAATAACACATCACAATATACCATAAAAGGATTTCAATGATAGGTATCATTATAACCGTTGCTTCCATTGTGGCCCATTTGAACTTGGGATGTATCATCTTTTTTGAGCCCATGCCCTAAAATAACTATCAAAATAATTGAATGATACGAATAAAATGTATAGAGTTGATGCTTTAAAATAATCTATGACCTAAATAAAATACATACATCTCCGTGGCCTCACATAGCCTCATATTTGTCAATTTATTTTTTTTTGGTAATTTCATGAGATCATGTCATAAAAATTAAAATATCTACCAGAATGGATAAAATACATAGTTCCCCGTGGCCCTCATAGAGTCCCGGACCGAGTCCATAGGACCGGGGCCAAGACGCAACCGGCTTCTTCGCAATGAAGCGATGCAATGCGGGAATTCTGATTGCATACTTAATTACTAAGTACACTCTTATCGTACTGAGTAAACTCCGTTGGGCCCATTGTGAAATGATGTGATTTATCTATACCGTCCATACATTTTTTCAGATCAATTTAGGATTTGAGCCCAAAACTGAAATATATCAAAAGCTCAAGTCGACCATACCAAAGAAAATAGTGGAAATATTGAATTCCACTGTTGAAACATTTCTAAGGCCCCTAGTGATGTTTATTTGTCATCCCAATTATTCATAAGATCAAATAGATATAGATGAATGGAAAACACAAATATCATCTTGATCTAAAACTTCCGTGGCCCCCAAGAACTTTTCAACGGTTGACTTCAATTCACACTATTTCAGGTGGTGTGGTCCATTTAAACTTTGGATATGATTAATTATTGTCTTAAAGCCCTAAAATTTTATGATAAAGCGGATGTACAGAGTTGATACAATACATGAATGACAATGAGCCCCAAAGAGTTTACTCAGTATGCTTAGGGTCAGTTTAGGCGGTGGGATTAGAAGGGATTAGGTGGGATGAGATTCATCTGGTCCAGTGCCAATTCCACTCCATGTTCGGGGAGAATGGAAAAGCTTAGAATTACATTAAATGGAGTTGCATTGGGTTTTGTGCTAATTTCATTCAATGTTTGGAAAATTGTGTGGGTCTCAACATGATGTGTGGGCTATATCTACATCGTCCACTCATTTATTGAGATTATTTTAGAGCATGGGCCAAAAAATCAAGTAAATCTAAAGCTCAAGTGGACCCCACCATAGAAAGAAACAAGGATTGAAAAATTACCGTTGAAAACTTCTTTGAGGCTACATAAGTTTTGAATCTACCTCATTTTTAGGCCCATGCCATAAAATGAAGTTACAAAACAAATAAACAGTTTGGATATAACACATGTATATTATTCTCAATAATTTTAGAGGATGGTGGGTATATCCATTCAATGTACCACCATATTATCAAGAAAGCATGACATTAATTTTATCCCATACAAACAGGGACAATTCCTTACATGGGTTATAATTATATTTTTTGAAATCTTATCCCGTCTGATCCCTCCGAATCCTACTGCCCAAACTGACCCTTAGCTTACTGAGTTACACGATACGCAATTCGCTTCCGCAACGCGGGGATTGGGATTGCGTCAGAGTGCGTGCTAAGCAGCGTGCTGTGTAAACTCCATGGGCCTGTCTAATTTATTTATCAGCTCATTTTAGAATATGAACTAAGAATTAAAACATATCCAAAGCTCAAGTGAACCACACTATAGGAAAAAGTGGGAATTAAAATCTTACCGTTGAAAACTTCTTGGGGCCACGGAAGAATTGAATCAAGCTAATATTTGTTTTTTACCCTTAATCCATGTCTTTGTTACCTTATGAACGGTTTGGATGACAAATAAACATTACTGCAGAATGTACGAAGCTTTCAACGGTGGACGCCATTATTCCCTTGTTTATTGATGTGTGGTTCACTTGAGCTTTGGATATGCTTCAATTTTAGCTCCTTGCCATAAAATGAGGCGATAAAACGGATAGACGGCGTGGATAATACATATGCAACACAGTTATCCCTACTGAGTGTATTGAATTCGCTGCGTACTGAGTTACTCAGCGTGCAAACGGGGCTCTGCGGGGCGTACCTTGATTTATGTATTTTATCCCGGGGTTAAGTGGACCACACGGTGGCGTTTGAAAATCTTTATAGTTATTTTTCCATTGCAATATTAGAGCTTTGCCAAGCTCACACGCGGATACAAGTCATCTAATACAAACGCCACTACATGTTTCAGCTGGTAGACAGGTGCAATATCCAAGCCATCCATCGAGGTTACCACTAAATAGATTCCCCATCCAAAGATTCAGATTGATCTACTAGACAGGCAGCACACAATTAAGTGAACCAACGGACGGTTATGAAAAATCATCTCTAACCGTTCATTTTTTTCCTAAGACGGATCTACTGATTGGATCGCCTTTATCTCTAGGCAATAGCATCTACACAGTGCAGTCCACTTGATGGATGGCTTGGATATTTACCTGTCTGAACCACTGGCATATATGATGGCGTGTGCATTATCTGACTTGAACACGCGGATGGGTTCACCAAATCTCACAATTTTAGTAAACATTAGATAATTAGGTGAAAACATTCATACTCTGTCGGAGTGTGATAAATTATACGCAGGCACTTGGAAATCACTTAGAAATCGCATAAGTTTCATACGAGTAATTCAAAAATAAACCATTGATTTTATGGGTACAAATCTAGATGCGTGTTGGACAAAAAAATTACACTTGTTTTATACTCTGAGCAGTTGATTGATGTACATTTATTCAACGGTTAGAAATGAGAAATATCCAACGGTTCTATATCAACAGACGAGTGTCCACGATAAGAGGTCAGGTTATCCAACCCACCTGGTTTTGGGACTCTGACAAGACAGTCGGCTCGTTTTAACTAAGTCATCGTATGTTTCGTGTTAAATTTAAGAGGTCCCGCGTATCAAGCGTCACACTCTGTTGGAGTATCAAATAAGTCACGTGTAATTAACGCTGTTCAGTGATATCTTGACTCATCCCACTAAAGAAGCGGGATGTAGGTCGTCGGTCTTGTTCGTCGCGTAAAGTAGTGCTGGTCTGCAATCAGGACCGTTCATCCAGTGGTCCCCACTGAGAGTTTAACCTTAGACATGTAATCTTACGTACCAGCCTGTCATGCACATCTGCAGGTGGTTTGGAAATGGACGGTAAATTTTAAAAAAAATTGAGCAACGGTCAGCACTGGGCAATCTGGTAGGACCCACCGAAGATGAACCAGAGTAATGGACCTATCAGCCGAATTGCGCCATTCTGATCCGTGCAAATCCTTACACACCTGCCAGCGTCGCACACGTGACGCGCTTGAAGCCGTGCATCAAGTGGGCCCCACCAATCCCATGCCATGCCCAAAAATCAAATCGTTATAATCACGAGAAATTGCGTACTAAGCAAGTACAATCTTTCTGGCAAATCAACACTCGCACGTGCATGGAGACGCGTGCGAGGGTTCGAATCTGTTCAGCGAGGGGGAGCCAGGCCGGCCGGGTTTTCCGGTGTACCACCTGCAAGTTGAAAGTGGACAGTTTGCTCAACCTCTTTTGAGTTTCCATTCGTTGGTACTGGTGGGACCCATCCGACGAGTAAATCGGGCCGGAAAATCAGGACGCGGTTTGGGTAGTGACCCCGACACAACCCGAGAGATGATGTCAAAGCTATGTATACCCACTATGATGTATGTGTTTTATCCACACCGTCCATCCATTTTTCGAGCTCATTTTAGGGCACGAACCCAAAAGCGAGGCAGTTCCAAATCTCAAATGGACCACACCACAGGAAAAAGCAGTGATTGAACTCCTACTGTTAAAAACTTCCTCTATAATGTATATTTACCATACAACATCTAGATCATGTTACCCTACTATGGTACCAACTTGATCTTTAACTTCTTCCAAATCTCAAATGGACCACACCACAGGAAAAAGCAGTGATTGAACTACCACTGTAAAAAACTTCCTCTGTAATGTATATTTACCATACAACATCTAGATCATGTTATCCTGCTGTGGTACCAACTTGATCCTTAACTTCTTCCACATCTCAAATGGACCACACCACAGGAAAAAGCAGTGATTGTACTACCACTGTTAAAAACTTCCTCTGTAATGTATATTTACCATACAACATCTAGATCATATTATCCTACTGTGGTACCAACTTGATCCTTAACTTATTACAACTTTCAAAAAGTTTT